>JAKOOJ010000004.1:5025000-5217500 GCA_022577455.1 Arizona elegans
TACTGCTGCAGGAGAGCCCAAAAAATCAAGATGGTGGCACTGCAGTACAAATGAAGCCTCTCCTCATTTTTATATACTACTAATAGCGGTATTGATCCAGGAGTGAAATCCTCCTGGTGATCCGGTAGCGATGGCTGCAGGTGGTTCGGAGAAGCGGTAGCAAAAATCCTTGCTCCCCCACCCCCATGCCTAGCTGAGCCGTGCGATCATCAGAGGCTTTTTTTATTTATTTTTAAAAGCATTTTTTCTATAACCTCTTTGGCCAAAAAAGTAACCTCGGCCGAAGAGGTTGTAGAAAAAATGGTTTTAAACGTAAAAAAAAAAAAAAAGTTGGCCACGCCCACCCAGTCACATTACCCCCACCACCAAGCCACGCCCACAGAACAGGTAGTAACAAATTTTAGATTTCGCCACTGTATTGGATGCTTTTAAAAGGCTACCCGACAGGTCCTGCTTGTATTCCACCCTGAAACCTTGAAACCTCTTTAAAAGTAGCAGAATAAAGTTCTGGAAAAAAACAGACTGAGGGCTATAAAAGGCAGACTGGCTTTAAAAGATGCTCAGACTCCATAATCAAAAATGTGGAAAACTGCCTCTCCAATTTTATTGAAGATTACATTATACACAGAGGTGGGTTCTAAACTTTTTTACTACCGGTTCTGTGGGCATGGCTTATTTTGTAGGCGTGGTTTGGTGGTCATGTGACAATTCTTTAGGATTTAGCAGAGGTACTGGTCTACCAGGCTTTTAACTGCTTGCAGAACTGTACCGGTCTACCCATTTGTTCTTGGAGCGTTCCAGTCTACCCATTTGGTTTTGGAGACACCAGCCTACCCATTTGGTTTTGGAGAGTCCTGGTCTATCCATTTGTTTTTGGAGGCACTGTTCTACCCATTTGTTTTTCGAGCGCACTGGTCTACCACCACATTGCCTTTTAACACTGATCAGCTGAAGGGCGGCCCTCTGAAGTGCTGCGGCAAGAGTTTAAACAGTTTTTTTTCCTTCTAGCCGATCAGCTGGGACTCGGGAGGCAGCAAATATATTGCGGGCTGGGCCAAATAACAGGTAAGAATAATGCGTGGGGCGGGGGCAGGAAGGCCCAGCTCCCAAACAAAGAGAACCGGTTCGGTGATGTCATATCGTCACCGCTACCGGCTTGGCCGAACCGGGCCGAACCAGGAGGAACCCACCACTGATTATAGAAATAAAAAATAATACATCTCTATAGTATATACAAATACAGGTAGTTCTGAACTTATAACCATAATTGTGTAGTGAGGATTCAAGGTTTACAACAGCACTGACAAAAGTGACTTATGATTGTTTTTCACATGACCATTGCAGCATCCGTATGGTCACATGATCAAAAATCCAGCCGCTTAGCAACCGTCTTGGGGTCATGCGATTGCCTGGGGTCACATAATCACAAGCAAAGTCTGTGGGAGGAAGCCAGATTCACATACTGACCGTATGATTCACTTAACAACTGCATAAATTCATTTAACAACTGTGGGAAAAAAGTTGTAAAATGGAGCAAAACTCACTTAACAATTGACTTGCTTAGCAATGGAAATGTTGAGCTCAATTTTGGTTGTAAGTTGAAGATTACCTGTACATTTTAAAGAATATAAAAAGTGCAGAAAAAGTTTTTTTTTTAAAAGGAGAGGAAAGAAAAATATAGAAAAAAAAACAAACCCTGCCACTTCATACCCAACAAGTATAAGCAACATGAACAACTCGAAAATAAGACTTATTCTGCAAATAAGCCTTAGCATGTTTTTACACATAGGCCTAATGTAAGTCCTACCCAGTGATAGGTTTCTACTGGTTTGTCCCGGTTTGGGTGAATCAGTAGCGGCGGCAGCAGGAGACTCCGCCCACCTGCCCGGACATCATCATGGATCCTCTGTGCATGCGTAGAAAGTTCTGCGCACAAGCTCACAGTTCCAAACTGGTAGCGAAGGTAAGTGAAACCACAACTAGTCCTACCCCCAAAATAAGCCCTACTTAAGTGGTAAGCCAGTGCTGGGCACGTGGAGCAGCTCCACCCCCCACTTCACGGCGGCGGCACTGGTGCACCACATGTTCTCCTGCCCCACCACAAGCAAACAGAAGAAGTGGGCCTACTGTACATGGGAAAAAATTCGACACCCCCCCAAAAAGGAAAGACGGTATTTTGAAAATCTGTCAACTGGGAAACTGCCTAGACCAGCCTTTGCTTAGGTTTCTGTTGGGGCTTAATGAGGTCAGGAAGGACAAATCTCTTGCATGGTCTTCTGAAGGCTACTGAGGGAGCATTCTCACTGAATAATGATGCAAGAACTTTGCAGGGACAGCCGCAAGAAAATTCATCAAGTGAGTCACATCTTTGGCAGCAGAGAGGAAGAGGAAATCTCAGATTTTGCCAAATGCCAAGACATGCAGGGAGACAAACACACACACATGCACACAGGACACAAGCTAATGCAGCTACAGGAAGCGCTTGTGAGTATACAGCAGAGATTGTGCACACAGAAAGAGGAAGAAAAACGGATGCCGTGCACATACACAAACACATACACACTAATTAAGGGATTTCAAGGCATCGTCTGACCTTCACTCTGATAGCTAAAAGCATGGATTAATAGAAGCACCTAAATGGAGCAAGACCAGTTTAGGGTACTTAGAGACTATTTGGAAATTAATTCTACTTTTTACATGATAAGGTTGATTGCAAAATGGCTTTTCTTGTTCAGTGTTCCCCAACCTTGACAACTTTAAGCGGTGTGGTGTTCAACTCCCAGAACTCATACTGGCTGGGGAATTCTGGGAGCTGATGTCCACACCTGTTAAAAGAATAGAATAGAATAGAATAGAATAGAATAGAATAGAATAGAATAGAATAGAATAGAATAGAATAGAATAGAATTCTTTATTAGCCAAGTGTGATTGGACACACAAGGAATTTGTCTTGGTGCATATGCTCTCAGTGTACATAAAAGAAAAGATACATCAAGAATCATAAGGTACAACACTTAATGATAGTCATAGGGAAACAGTCAATATAAATCTTAAGGATACCAGCAACAAGGTTACAGACATACAGTCATAAATGGGAGGAGATGGGTGATAGGAACGATGAGAAGATTAATAGTAATGCAGACTTAGTAAATAGTTTGATAGTGTTGAGGGAATTATTTGTTTAGCAGAGTGATGGCGTTCGGGAAAAAACTGTCCTTGTGTCTAGTTGTTTATTTATTTATTTATTATATTTCTATACCGCCTTTCTCCCGTAGGACTCAAGGCGGTGTACAGTCAAGAAAAATATAGACACACAAACATCATAAAATTGCTAATTAAAATTATTACTTAGTTTGGTCAATTAAATAAAACCCAGAATTAGATAACATTAAAAAAAAAAATCATTCACATGTTCATATGTTTAGCCCCACCTGTTGAAACATCAGGGTCTTGAGGGCACGGCGGAAAGCACGGAGATCAGGGAAATTCCGTATCTCCGTGGGCAGTTCATTCCAAAGGGTTGGAGCCCTCACAGAGAAGGCCCTCCCCCTGGAGTCACCAGTCGGCATAATTTGACTGATGGCACCCTGAGTAGTCCCTCCCTGTGAGAACGAACTGGTCGGTGGGAGGCTATTGGTGGCAAAAGACGGTCTCGTAGGTACCCAGGTCCTAAGCCATGGAGCGCTTTAAAGGTGATAACTAACACCTTGAATCGCACCCGGAAGACCACCGGGAGCCAGTGCAGCTCGCGTAGGAGAGGTGTTACATGGGCGTAACGAGCTGCGCCCATAATCACCCGCGCGGCTACATTCTGGACCAGTTGGAGCCTCTGGGTGCTTTTCAAGGGGAGCCCCATGTAGAGAGCATTACAGTAGTCCATACAGGAGATAACTAGGGCATGAGTGACCGTGCGCAAGGCGTCCCGATCCAGAAAGGGACGCAACTGGCGGATCAGGCGAACCTGATAAAAGGCACCCCTGGCCACGGCCGTCAAATGATCTTCTAAAGATAGCCGTGAATCCAGGAGGACACCCAAGTTGCGGGCCCTCTCTGTGGGGAGCAAGATCTCATCCCCTATTGTGAGTGATGGTACCAGCTAACTATACCGGGACACCGGAAGCCACAGCCACTCGGTCTTGGAGGGGTTGAGTCTGAGCTTATTTCTCCCCATCCAGATCCGCACGGCCTCCAGGCAACGGGACATCACAGCAAGGGCATCATTGGGGTGGTCTGGGGTGGAGATGTATAGCTGTGTGTCATCAGCATACTGATGAACACTCACCCCAAAACCACGGATGATCTCGCCTAGCGGTTTTACATAAATGTTGAACAGAAGGGGTGAGAGGACTGACCCTTGCGGCACCCCACAAATAAGGTGCCTTGAGGTCGACCTCTGCCCTCCTGCCAACACAAACTGCGAACGGTCAGAGAGGAAGGAGGAAAACCACCGAAGCACGGTGCCCTCTATTCCTAACCCCTCCAGCCGGCGCAGTAAGATACCATGGTCGATGGTATCAAAAGCTGCTGAGAGATCTAATAGGACCAGGATAGAGGAGCAACCTCTGTCCCGAGCCCTCCAGAGATCACCCACCAACGCGACCAATGCCGTTTCCGTGCTGTATCGTGACCTGAAGCCCGACTGGAACGGATCCAGATAGACAACTTCATCCAGGTATCGGGGTAGTTGTCGCGCCACCACACTCTCAACAACCTTTGCAACAAAGCGAAGATTGGAGACTGGACGATAATTTGATAATATAGCCAGGTCCAGGGAAGGCTTCTTGAGGAGGGGCTTCACAACTGCCTCTTTCAAGGCAGCGGGAAAGACACCCTCACTCAGAGAAGCATTTATAATCCCCTGGAGCCAGCCTCGTGTAACCTCCCGGGAGGCCAGTACCAACCAGGAGGGACACGGATCCAATAAACATGTGGCAGCGTTAAGCTTGCCCAGAATCCTGTCCACGTCCTCAGGAGTCACAGAGTCAAACTCTTCCCAGATAACGCTCTCAAGACCTGCCCCTGTCTCCTCCCCTGGATCTACCCAATCGGAGTCCAGGCCTTCCCGAATCTGAGCGACTTTATCATGCAGGAATTGTACAAAATCCTCAGCTCGACCTTTTAAGGGATCTTCCTGTACCCCCACCTGAAGTAGGGAGCGGGTCACCCTAAACAGCGCAGCTGGGCGGGTCTCTGCAGATGCAATAAGAGCATTTAGTTGTTCTGGTGTGCAGTGCTCTATAGTGTCGTATTGATGGTAGGAGTTGAAACAGTTTATGTCCAGGATGTGAGGGGTCTGTAAATATTTTCACAGTCCTCTTTTTGACTAGTGCAGTATACAGGTCCTCAATGGAAGGTAGGTTGATAGCCATTGTTTTTTCTGCAGTTAGGAAATACTGTTTTAGATGATGATTGTCCTAAACAAAAATTTGGCTCTAGATCCACAGCCACAAATACAATGGGAGTGAAATTCTGGGAGTCAACCCTCTCGCCTCCACACTGAACTCCAACTTCCTCTTGGATTTAGGGGAATAATTTAAAGATAGAAATGTTTTTTCTGCTTCTGCCCTTTTTTTTTAAAAAAAAGGGGGCCTTTTTTTTTAATGAGAAATTGAAAAAATGGCAGGGGAAATAAAAATACCACCCAGTGAAATATTTTCTTTAAGAATAATGAATATAATATAAAAATGCAAGATTCTCATGAATTGCTACCCTTAATACTTGCTGTCCCGTGATTCCAACAGAAAATTGTTGATTTATGGCCACAATTTGGGACCAGAATTTCTGTTCCTAAGGAAGGTAGTTGTTAAGTCAGTCATACCCAATTTAATAACCAGTTCAGCGAATCACTGCAGTTGTTAAGCGAATCATGTGGTCATTAAGCAAATCTGGCTTCCTGCATTGGCTTTGCTTATCAGAAGCCACCTGCGAAGATTGTAAATGGCAATAATGCGATCCCAGGAAACTGCAATGATTGTAAATACACGACATTGCCAAGCACCTAAATTTTAATCACGTGATTTTGGAGATGCTACAACATATGTTAAGTGCAAGAAGCAGTCATAAGTCTCTTTTTTTAGTACTATTGTAACTTCAAACAGTCACTAACCAAATGGTCGTAAGTTGAGGACTACCTGTCTTAATTTATGGGATGAAAATGTTTTTTTGTCTAAAAAAATCAAATCCTCAAGAGTTGATGTGTAACCAAAGTGGCACAGCCCAATTTTGCAGTGCAAATGTATTTCTGTCCCTAACGAAAATGACAGAAAAGTGAAATTTCTGCCAACTTCACCCCAAAACGAAGCCAGATCTGCTGTGGGAGACATCTGTTGGCAGATCTGCTCTCTATACGGCTTCAAAGGACAAAAAAAAAACACAGAAAGTGAAAAAAGAAACTTTTAAAAAACATTTTAAAATAAATTCAATCAGTAGGCATAATTATTGTCAGACTAAATTCTACTTTTGTATTGAATAAATATACCATTCATGATAACTGCACCAATAAACGATGTTCCTAAAACAGCAGAATGGATTTAAAGCAGGGAGGAGGTTGCTACGTGAATGAAAATTGAATGTATTTTAATTACTCCCCCCAACAAATCAGAAAATGGCTCCCCCACAACATAGCTTCAAAGGTTTTTCAATGTTTATATCCCTACCATCCCAACCCTGCACTGTAATTTTACTACAAGAGTTGTAAACCATGCAATTTCTAGTCCATGTTTTAAAATCTAATTACTGTGATTGATACAACTCAGCAGGATGAATTTATGTTTTCTTCCAGTGTGGCTGAACTACAAGACTCAGCCTTTCCCAAGACTGGCTTGGCTGGCAAGAATTTTTACAGGTACATCCGCAGGTGGACCCCACCTCTGGAAATGGTTCCCTGTACAGATAAATCCTCGATTTACGACCATTTCTTTAACACCTGTTCAAAGTTATGACAGCCTTGCAAAAAGTGATTGTGCTTGTACTTATGATTGCAATTTGGCAATCAGTTTACATTTACAACCAGTTGCAGCATGCTATAATCCCATGATCACGATCTGCAACCTTTTTTTTTTTTTACCTATTTCCAGCAAAAAAATGCCCATTGAGGAAGCTGAATTCACTTAACCACATGATTCGCTTATTATAAAAATTGTTGTAAAATCAGGTCAGATTCAACTTATGACATTCCAGGCCCAACTGTGGTCATCTATACTCTAAAACAGCTGCACCCATGGTAAGGCAAGGAGAACTTAATGATAAAAGCAATATTGCATCCATAGAATGCAAGATTTGTCTCTTTTGTATACCACTGTGATCTCCCACATGCTATCGTAATAATTATTTATATTATAATTGTTTATTATAATACATATTTACTATAATTATACATTAGATATGTTTGCTGCCTTGAGTTGTTTATAAAGATAATAAGGGCAGGATAGAAATAAATAAATAAGCTTTTTGCTTGCAACAGCACACGCACTGTTTTCATCATTTTGATGACATATTATATCCTGCAGATGGTAGCAATCCTATTATTAACATTATCCAACCACAATCCATGGAAGTTTTGCTTTTCAAACTTTGGTCTGAAGTTCCTCCTAAGATTCTTTCCCAGTCTCAATTTTCCTCATTGGTTAAATACAAAATATCTCATTAAATGGTTCTAACCACCTTAATTAAGTACCTTATATCCAGTGAGTGATGCTCCACTCAGCGAAGCAGAGATCCTGAAGACATTTACTCAATTTTCCATTATTAACACCACTGTTAACAGGCATCCACTGGACAAAACTGGAATCAATTATCAGGCTGTCTCTGGAATTTCTCTGCTGAGTCACCCTAATGCAGGTGAGTCAGTCCCCAATCCTATTCTTGCCCTTCATGCAGCAAAATCCACTCATTTTTTGGCTGGAACACTGCGGCCTTTTCCCAATGCAGTAGCCAAGCTTGATGGAGTGAATAAGCCCAGTGGTGGGTTGCCCCCGGTTCGCACCAGTTCTATAGAACTGGTAGTAAAACTGGCGGGAGGCTCCGCCCACCGACCCCAATGTCATCAGAATGCTTCTGCGCATGTGCAAAAGAGCAAAGTGAGCACGCGAGCACGGCGCCATTGCAAACCAGTAGTAAAGGTAAATAGAAGCCACCCCTGAATAAGCCCACCCTGAATGCTTTGTTCCCTAGTGTGTTGGTGAATAAACTACATTTCAAATGCCTACATGAGGCACAAACTCCACTAACCATCTGTTAAACCGACATAGAAAGAAACTGTGCTTGAATAACATGTTTAATTTGGTTAGCCACCACCTTGGTCATCAATCTTTAGTTAGGGATCTGGACACACGCATTTATGCTGGTTAGGGCAGTGTTTGGTATCCGTCTTGTAAACTTGCAATATTCATTTTTTTCTCACTATGTACATCTATATATCCGAACCAGACTGTTGTTTCTCTGGGTCATATAATATATGTGGAAATAAACATACCTATGTATGTATGTATGTATGTATGTATGTATGAAGGGAGGAAATCCAGCAAGTTCTGATAGGTTCTGGAGAACCGGTAGCAGAAATTTTGAGCAATTCGGAGAACCAGCAAATACCACCTCTGGCTGGTTCCAGAGTGGGGAGGGAATGGAGATTTTGCAGTATCCTTCCCCTGCCATGCCCACCAAGCCACACCACACCACACCTACCAAGCCACGCCCACAGAACCAGTAGTAAAAAAACTTGAATTTCACCACTGTATGTATCAGTGGTAGGTTGCCCCCGCTTCGCACCAGTTCTATAGAACCGATAGTAAAACCGGCGGGAGGCTCCACCCACCAACCCCGACGTCATCAAAATGCTTCTGTGTATGCACAAAAAAGTGTGCACGCGCACAAGCGAAGCATGTGTGCGTGCACGGCCCCACTGTGAACCAGTAGTAGAGGTAAGTAGAACCCATCCCTGGTATGTATGTATGTATTTTGGCATGTTTATATTGGAGATGGTGATCCTTTGAGAGCTGTATGCAACACAATTTCATTTTAATGTATGTGGATTAGGTTACATTCAAAGCGATAATAAAGTTATTCTAAGTCTAAATTCTAAGTCTAAGTTTCTCAACCTACACAACTTAAAGATGCATGGATTTTAATTCCCAGAATTCCCCAGCTAGCCATACTGGCTGAGGTATTCTGGGATTTGAAGTCCACCCATTCGCAAATTGCCGAGATCGAGAATACTGTATTAGAGTGATTCCGTCTGACTTTTCCAGTATTGCCTGATGTCCTGGCAGTTATTTATTACATCAGGCAGTGGACGTGGCTTGGGCATGATAACCAATCCATGTTTTAAAGTTATATGTAAAGTTTATCATGGATGCCCTGGGTTTTGGCTGTTCTACACTGTCGTCTTGTTTTCTTGAAGGACTGAGAGAATTTGATTATTGCCTTGAATTCTGATTTCCGAAACCATCCAGTCTGGCTGATTAGCAGTGTGACTTAACAAATTTCCTAGTATAATTTTGTGTTAATAAAATCTTTCTCTTGTCTACATGGGCATACTCCTATATTCTAATAAACAGCCTATTTTCATGTTTTTATACAACTTTTTCCTCTTTGTTGTATAGATAGTTCTTGAATAATGATTGTAATGGAGTCTGCCCGCTATGGATGTAAGTCGTAACTATCATAAGATATGTCACATGACTGGCCTGATTTTATAAGCTTTTTCGTGACAATCATTAAGTGGATACAGCAGTAGTTAAGTGAACCACTGTTCACTATGATGCAATTTTGCTGTACAAGTCCTAATCAAATGAAGCAAGACAAAACCAGACTTTTGACAACAGTCAATTGTCTGACTAGTGAACCCAAAATAAGGAAACACTCTTCGGAGCTTTAAATTCCCAAAAATTTCATTGGATACACCATTTTGGCACTGAAGAAACAAAAAACAGTTCTGTGTTTCTTGCACAAATGCTTGCTCGGTTAAACAATACCTTCTCCTTCTCCCGACCCGAGTTATCACACATTGCCGAATTATGAGACATCCTTTTGTTATAGGAACAGTTTATCTCTTTCTCCAGCACCTGCAGTGGTGACCTTGATGGTTTTCATACTCTCATGATCTCTGCGTACATTTTCAGCATTCAATTTCCCCCTTCTCTCCCCCAAGTTCATTGGCAAGTTGAAAAGCATTAAGGTTTGAAAGAAGCAAAGCAGTTCAATCTTGACAAGACTCCAAAAGATCTGAGGGCAGAATCAGAGGTGGTATTCAACCGGTTCTCACCGGTTCGCCCAAACCGGTGGTGGCGATTTCCCGGAGGTTGAGAACCGTTAGCAATGGCTGGCTGGCCACGATCCCAAACCGGTCCCCCTGTCGCTGGTTGCTCAGTGCTTACCCCACCCAACACTTGCCCTGCTTCACCTTCGCAACCCCGGCGGCTTCGGGAGACGTTAGCCTGGCAGGGACCGGGGTGGGGGGCGGCCCAGCAAGCTTCCCTTTCCAAATGTGTATTTTATAAATCTTGGGATTTCCTGCAATTTTACCCTGATCAGAAGAAAGAGAGGGACTTTTTTTTTTTTTTGAAGGCAAAATGCTATGTAATAGTAGGTGAGAATGATCTTGGGAGACAGAAGGAAGTTTCTTGCCTGAGCATGGGGTTGGACTAGAAGTCCTCCAAGGTCCCTTCCAACTCTGTTATTCTGTTAAATTAAACAATGGTCAGGCAAAGCAGCATCTGAGACTGCAATGATTGTGGCAAATGTCTCTTGAATTATTTTCAAATATCTCTTGAAATTATTTTCAAACATTCAAACATTTTCAAACATTCTGTCCATCAACATCTATGTTTATACATGATCATAATTCACTGTAATGTTTGACAGAAATTAAGCCATGTCTTTCATTTAGCACCTCCTATTGTTTTTTCAAATAAAAAAAACTCCATTATATAAGGAGTTCTTTAAAAAGGAAAAGCCAAAATGAGCCCTACATTTAGCTGTTTCTCATTTGGATTCGATATTTGTGAAAAGAATGAAAGCAGGAATAGTGAAAAGCCATTTGATGTAGTGGTTAAAACACCAGTCTAAAACCAGGAGACAGTGAGTTCTAGTGCATGAAAGTCAAATAAGTTATTTTTGGCCAATCATAGTGCTTTACAGCCCTCTCTAAGCAGTTTACAGAGTCAGCCTATTGCCTAGGGGTAAAATCCAGCAGGTTCCGACAGGTTCTGGAGAACTGGTAGCGGAAATTTTGAGTAGTTCAGAGAACCGGCAAATACCACTTCTGGCTGGCCGCAGAGTGGGGTGGGAATGGAGATTTTGCAATATCCTTCCCCCAGGAGTGGGGAGGGAATAGGGATTTTGCAATATCCTTCCCCTGGAGTGGGGTGGGAATGGAGATTTTGTAGTATCCTTCCCCTGCCATGTCTACCAAGCCACGCCCACCGAGCCATATCATGCCCACCAAGCCACGCCCATAGAACCGGTAGTAAAAAAGAAAAGTTTTTTTTTAAAAAAAATCTAAAACAAAAAGCCTTCTTGAAAACTGTGCATTCCTACTCCTTGCTCAACTCTGGTCTCTCTAATTCTCAACGCTCTGGTTAAAATAAGGAAAGGAAATTTTTTACTGGTGACAAAATACTTTGCTTGCTGACTGAGATGTTGCAATTTTATTCTAGCCCACATCGGTAGCCCTGCTGAAGGGAACAGCTATTGACTAATTTATTGCACAATCAGGCAACATTTGCAAACAGCCTGCCATTTGGCTTCAAACTCCTTATCTCTTTTTATTTATGTTTCTCGGGATCTTCACCACAGAATAAACAGGGCAGACTTTCAGCGCATACTTTAAAAAGGTTTGGCTTGATACGTTCCACCTGAAGACTCTCAACCTTTGCACAGATTTGAGGTGCCCCATTTCCCACAGAGGTCTTTCTACGCAACTTTATGTTGTTGTTTTTCACTTCATTTCCTTTACTTTTATTTTTAGCATCACAAACTCTGAACCTCTGGCCTGTGGCTCCCACATCACATAAACCCATGGTTTCCTTGACCGTTATTTCCCAGAAAAGAAGCTCAGGTGATAGGATTCTCAAAAAACATGGATGGCAAATTTAAAGGCCTGAGTTGCTTCAGCCTGTTCAAAACACCTTCTGACAAACTGCTTGATTTAACAGATAATAAGAGAGATAGGGCATCAATTAAATCTGAGCTTACATTATGGGCATCGATTTATTTGCAAAGTTATATTAGAGAGAGATATATAAATGGTGCTGTTTGCAGTAAAACCTCAGTTTACAAGTATTGCTTAACTCTAATTAAGTCTGGAAAAAAGGATCATAAGTAATGACAATTTTTAAGAAGATATTGGACAACCATTTGTCTGAAATGGTACTGAGTCTCCTGCAGGGGTTTGGACTAGAAGACCTCCCAAGGTCCCTTCCAACACTATTGTTCTGTTATTAAAAGCAACAGTTGTAAAATGAATGCCGGGATCATTAAACCAATGCCTCAGTTGTGAAGTTAACTCGTTGTTCACTATGGCATGGTTTTGCTGAAAGTCAGAATTTCCCGTTTATGGCAAAACCATAAATAATTTTTAAGAAGACCCATTTTTACTATTTATTTATTTTTTTTGCAGAAGTTGATAAGCAAATGTTGTGCTTATCACTGCAACTGTAAAGCAGTTGTAAGTGGAGGTCTCCTGCAATGGAGAAACTCTAAGTCTGTTAAATAGAGGTTGCCCATTATATTACAAATCCATTAAATCTAGATTTTGACTACATTTGAATTAACCCTGCCTACAGTTTAGCAATCCATGCATAGTTAGCTCTATTGTGAGCAATGTTTTCCACACTTAATGGTATGAGTCAATCCAGCCAATTGTGATTTATTTGACAAACCATATTTTAACAAACTATGGCAATAGACGCACTCAATCATGGAAGATAATTTATTTTTCTAACCATAGAAGGAAAAAAAAGAGGAAAGCAGTTAAATCTATCAACCTCAGGCTGCTCCTAGCAAGCCAGAAATATGTATCTCCTAAGTCCCCAATATCTCTTCTTTGCATGTAGCTCCTGTACCTTTATTTGCAATACCCATCGCCAAATTAGTAAACTTGAGGCAAAGGAGATTATGTCTGCTTTTAATAAACAAGCCCCTACTCCACATACAAGCTCACACCCAATGTGCAAAAAAGAGAATGCTGCACTCACACAACACTTCCCCTTTTCCACGAAATCTGTTGTTATTCTTCAGTTACAGGAAGCACGTGGACCGTCCGAGGGCTATACATCATTCTCAGCTCTACCACAATTACTATTCCAACTTGCCAGTGGCTTTTTTTAAAAGAAATCCTCTATTTGCAAACGAGGCAACGTGCCACTAAGAGGAATATAAACCCTGCGACCGAATTTCAAGCCAATTTTAAAAGCTTTTCGTCAAAAATAAGATGCATTTTTAGTAGGCTTTCTGGATCTGCGTGTTTTTAAAACTTGGCACCTTCCAAGCCATGCTGGGGAATTCTGGAAGTTGAAGTCTATCCATCTTAAAGTTGCTAAGTTTGAAAAATTGATCTAAACCAGGGATGTCAAACTCAAGGCCCACGGGCTGGATTCGGACCGTGGGGTGCTTAGATCTGGTCCATGGGGCCGACCTGGAAACAGCTTGCGAGCCTTTTTTCACTGGCAGAGTGCTCAGGCCACCACAGGTACGCCCAATTTGAGTGACGTTGACAGTGGTGGGTTGTTCCTGGTTCTGTCCAGTTCTTGCGAACCGATAGTAA
Source organism: Arizona elegans (assembly GCA_022577455.1). NCBI lineage: Eukaryota > Metazoa > Chordata > Lepidosauria > Squamata > Colubridae > Arizona > Arizona elegans. Next base: position 5,038,763 of record JAKOOJ010000004.1, read on the forward strand.
AAGCAGCGGGAGGCTCCGCCCAACCGTCCAGACGTCATAATGGACGATCTGCACATGCGCAGAAGCTTCTGCACATGCACGTGCTTCCGTTGCGAACCGGTAGTAAAAGTAAATAGAACTCACCCCCGGATGTTATGCTGGCCATCCCGCCCCACGGCCACACGCCCCCCCCCCCAAATCAAACACAACCCTGATGCAGCCCTCAATGAAATCGTGTTTGACACCCCTGATTTAAACCTACCGGTAGATCCTGACCTGGAGGCACATTCTACTGTGTTGCAAGGATGTAGTTTTAACTTGCAACCATTCATTTAACAACCATTGGAAAGTTACAACAGCACTAAGAAAGGTGACCAACTGCCAGTCCCCACATTTATGACTGACACAGGACCATCTTTCTGTAATGTATATAGATTACATGCAAAGTACTATAATTTCTAGTAAGCAGGGATAAGATGTAAGAATGTGCTCGCGTTGACAATGAGTAGTTCAGAGTGTAAGCATATTTACATTCTGCAGGGGTTATAATCTGAGTGGATAACCACATCGATTGATCAATAAGCCAAGTCAATAAACTGATGGATACAGACTCAAACTATAAACCATGAGTGTCCGACGTTGGCAACTTTAAGACTTGTATGGCTGGTGGGAAATTTTGGGAGTTGAAGTTTTAAAGTTGCAAAGAACATCACAATCAGAGTTGGAAGGGACCTTGGACGTCTTCTAGTCCAACCCCCTGCTTTAGCAGGAGACCCTATCCCATTCCAGACAAGTTGCTGTCCAGTCTCTTCTTAAAAACCTCCAGTGTTGGAGCACCCACAATTTCTGAAGGCAAGCTGTTCTACTGATTGATTGTTCTAACTGTCAGGAAATTTCTCCTTAGTTCTAGGTTGCTTCTCTCCTTGATTAGTTTCCACCCATTGCTTCTTGTCCTGCCTTCTGTTGCTTTGGAAAATAAATTAACTTCCTCTTCTTTGTGGCAGCCCCTCAAATGTTGGAACCCTGCTACCATATCACCTCTAGACCTTCTTTTTAATAGACTTGTTGGACACACAGATATAAACTTTCAAGCACGCATGACAGGTACACAACTTGTCACCATTCACTTTTGCCAATGGATATAATAGCTTTCATTTCCCCAACATTATGTAACAGCATGCCAGAAATACAAGTTAATCTCCACTGCCATAATGTGCATAGTTTCTGCCAATACTTTTCTCATTAAATCATGTTGCAATTCTTGAATACCAAGGAAGGCGAATTCTTCCCAACACATGCACAGAAGCAACCCCAACCCACTCACAAAAAAATATGTGGGTGAGAAGCATCAAATTTGGGGATATGTTTGTGCCCTCCGGTTATCTAGAAAGTTTATAGCTGCTAGTGCAAAGGATTGACTAGGATAATTTCCTCTATAGAAAGTGGCTTATCCTATCCTGCCGGTATTTAAACATAGGGGGATATTGACCTCTTATGATAGCTATAACTGCATTGTAGATTTAGCCCTGAGTGGAGGGTCAGTATAGATGACCTTCAATCTCCCTTTCATTATCATTTCTTCCCTTCGATACAGGATATGGAAATGGTTCCCCCTTATGTTGTATCTTGAACCCTGAAAATGGCTATGTTTTTTAACCCTGGCTACAAGGGGTGACTCTGATGGTCTATCAGTGACTCATTGATGGTTCAAATGTTGGACTAAAATGGCCAAAATAAATTCAGATTCAAATCCCCAAATGGAACCCATCTGATGCAACCCACCTATTTCAAAACCAAAATGGCCCCAGACCCCATAGTTGGGGATAAAATGAAGACACACCCAGGTAAGCCTCCAAAGGAAAATAGTTATCTAAACTGAGGAATTCTGGGAGTTGAAGTCCTCCAGGCTTAAAGTTGCCAAGGTTGGAGACCCCTGATCTAAAATGAATCAGGAATAACAAAGATGAAGATGATAAATTGTCTTTCGACTACAAGCCTAGAACACAGGTAGTCCTCAACTTACAACCAAAATAGGACCAAAATTTCTGTGGCTAAGCAAAGTGATTGTTATATGAGTAACACCCAATTTTACCTTTTTTGCAACCGTTGTTGTTAAATGAATCATTGCAGTTGATAAATGAATCACGTGGCTGCTAAGCAAATCCAGCTTTCTCTGTTGACTTTGCTTGTCGGAAGCTGGCTAGGAAGGTCACAAATGGCAGATCACATGACCCTGGGATGCTGCAATTATTGTAAATACATACCAGTTGTCAAGTGCCTGAATTTTCATCATGTGGTGCTGAGAATGGTGTTTCATTGCCTTTGTTACTTCAGTCACTAAACAAATGGTTGTAAGTTGAGGTCTACCTGTAGAGAAGTCCCTAAAAGAAGCCCTACTACCCATTTTTCCTGCTTATCTCCATATCTACCAACAAAAACAGTTCAGACTGGAGAGAGCTTTGCAACCTGAAACGTCCATTATCTTCAATCCATGTGCTGTCACTTCTTCCGTTAGGCCAGGGGTGGGGCAGCTATGGAAAATTTATGACCTATGGACTTCAACTCCCAGAATTCCCATGATGGCTCAGCTCCCCTACTGGCACAGAGATTCTGGGAGTTGAAGTCCACAGGGCCCAAGGTTGCCATAGTTACCCACTCCTACCTTAGAATCTTCAGTGTGGGTTCATCTATTAGAGATCCTAGATCCATGATGGCGAACCTATGGCGCACGTGCCAGAAGTGGCACACAGAGCCCACTCTGTGGGCACACACACCGTCGCCAGCTACTCCTCTGGTTTCCGGCGCACACATGAGTGCCAGCCAGCTGGTCTTCACGGGTGCCAGAGTGCTGGAAAACGGCCTGAAAACGGCCCAAAAATGGACAAAAAACAGGCCGTTTTCCAGGCCATTTTTGGGCCTGTTTGGGGCTGGTTTTGGGGCCATTTTCAGGCTGTTTTCAAGCCATTTTTTTGGCCATTTTCCTAACAGCGGCCCAAAAAATGGCTGGAAAACGGGGCCAAAAACAGGCAAGTGTGTGCCAGCCAGCTGATCTTCGGGTTTCCGGTGTGCATATGCACACATGCACACGCATTCCAGTTTGGCCACTTGGTGCTGAAAAGGTTCACCATCACTGTCCTAGATAGACCCATTCTTATGGTCCAGCTGTCCTTCAACCACCTATGTAATCCAGGGATTTGGATCCATTTGAGCATGTTTTGATCTGATCCTCAAGATTCGATGTACCATGGAAGAAACAACGAACTGCAGGATATTTGATCCTGCTTTACAACATGCAAAGAGATAGAACAGTAGTTGTAGGGTTCCTTCAGTGGCTAACCTGCTTATCACCTTCAGATCTCTTTAGCAAGAAAGTCTTTTGAAGACTTTTAAAGACCCCTTAAATTTTTAAAGGCCCCCGCCAGGCTTTGCATACCAGGAGATGAAAAGGTAGACTTTGCAAAAAGCTCAACTTTTAACAGATTAACAGAATTGGAAGGGACCTTGCAGGTCAACTAGTCCAACCCTCCATGCCCAAGCAGGAGACCCAAAGGGCATCCTACTTTGCAAACAGGGTGCAGGGCAGGCACTTTCAAGATAGAAATGTTGCTAATTCCTAGCTTCCCATCCAAAACTAAGAACGTTTTTTAAAGATTTTTTCCCCCTTGTCTTGTAGGTACAGTACTTCCCTCTTCCTGCCCATTTTAAAAGTATTTCGGGAAACCCTTCTCCTGGGGTTGTATGAGTGTCAAGGTGGTCTCCAGGGTAAACAGCGGGAGGAAAAACAGCATTAAAATGTGGTTTAAATAGGTGTGGAACTCTGTGTCTGTCTGTGTGTCTCAGTGGTGGGATTCAAATTTTTTTATTACCCGTTCTATGGGCGTGGCTTGGTGGGCGTGGCAGAGGAAGGATACTATAAAATCCCCATTCCCTCCCCAATCCAGGGGAAGGATACTGCAAAATCCCCATTTCCTCCCGATCAGCTGGGACTCAGGAGGCAGAGAACAGATGGAGCCGGACCACTCAGAGGTGGTATTTAACTACTCAAAATTTCCATTACCGGTTCTCCAGAACTGGTCAGAACCTGCTGAATACCACCTCTGGTGTGTCTGTGTATCTATGTGTCCATGTATGTGGATGCTTGCATGTATGTGGGTGAGTGTCATAGCACTTAAACTGAGGTCATATTTCCCAGTCCTACAAAGCCAAACCATCTTTCTGAGATTCAACTGCAGGCTCCAACTTTATGGAAACTGACCTAGGACCAGAACCCAAGACCTGGAAGGTGTAATGCAAGGTCATCAAGACCATCCTCACCGCTCAACAACAGATCTACTTGAACCGCTGATGGATCTAGCTTCTGAGTAAGGGCGGTGCACTTGAAGAATGAATTACAGGTAGTCCTGGACTTATGACCACCACTGAGCCCAAAATTTCTGTTGCTAAGAAAGACGGTTGTTAAGTGAGTTTTGCCCCATTTTACGGCCTTTCTTGCCAGTTATTAACTGAATAACTGCAGTTGTTAAGTGAATCATGCGGTCATTAATCTGGCTTCCCCATTGACTTTGCTTGTCAGTGTGAAAACTGGTCAGAAGTAATTTTTTTTACTGCCGTTGTAACTTTGAATGGTCATTAGAGGAACTGTTGTAAGTCGAGGACAAAGAGAAGCAAAACAATTAGAAGGCTTCTTCCAAAAAAACTTTTAACCCTAAACTGTCTACTGTGGACCTCACCCCATTCCTAAGAGGTCTGTAAGGGACGTGCATAAGTACACCAGTGTACCTATGGTCCCTGTCTTAATATTCCTTTTTACTTACTCTTTTCATGTATTCAAATTATGTTTATACTTTTACCTGTTATCTTATATATGCTTGACAAATAAATAAATAAATAATAAATAAAATAAATAAAATAAATAAAATAAATAAATAAATAAAATAAATAAATAAATAAATAAATAAATAAATAAATAAATAAATAAATAAATAAATAAATAAATAAATAAAACATGCCAGCTTCTTGGATCCCTTGCCTTGCTCTCACACCCTCCTCCCCACCCCCCCACATCCCTCCCCAATGGCGCTGTTAAGTGACAGGCTTGTGCACATTCCTTTCTGCCCCACCCCCAACCTGTTGTTGCTACTGCCAAAAAAAAAAAAAATCAGATTTTCACGCGGCACTCTGCACAGGAGATCTGGGGAAGCAAGCATTCAAAAGAACAACTTCCAATTTCTTGGCCATGGGTCAGAGGCAGAGCAGGGCTGCGTTCCCACGAGTGACCTGCAACTAGCCAATCAGATTTAGCCTGCGGTCTGCGCAGACCCCTTTGCGGATCTGAACATCGTGAGAACGGAGCAAAGGGAGAGGAGCAGCTAACCCTGTCCGGCGAACACAGCCAGGCAAGCAGACTTACGGGGATGTGAACGCGCAGCATCCGTCTCTTCTGGCCAGCGTCCTTCTTCTTACCAGACGAGGCATCTTTCTTCTTGGCATCCATGGCCGTACTTCCCATCGCAGGGATGCGAACAGAGGCTTTTAACCAGTTTCCTACGGCCAGTTCCGCCCGCCTGCAAAAGCTCGGGTCCTCGAGTTGGAGCGCCTTGGGAACGTGAGCAGAAAGCGATCAAAAGACGGAGGAAGTTTGCTGGCCGCTGTGCGGGCTTCGGAGGCCAAGAGATGGATCAGCGAAGAGACCAGCGGAGCCTCTGCTCATCGTCCGCCAGCTCGAGCCCCGGATGCCCCTGTGGGACAACGCGATCCCACCGGCGGGACACCGAGGTTACTGCAGAGAGTCAGAATCCGCCACAATTTCCCGGATTAAAGTTTCCAGACAGGCATCTTCCTGGAGTCCCCGCGCGCTCAGGGAAAACGCCAGAAAGCGCCTCGTGCAAAAAGGGGGTGCAAACGCAGCCCGAGCCCAAGCAGGGCTAGGCTGCAGATCGCGCGACCCCCTTCTTCAGCGGGCGCGGGGCAAGGGCGTTGCAATCCTCCTTGAGAGGTCGGCGGATTCCCGGGCAAGCGGGTGCAGCTGGCAGGCAGGCAGACGCGAGAAAAAGCGCGGAGACGCTCAGCGGCTGCACCAGCCTCTTTCGGGCGTGCAGGAGGCGAATCTGACAGCGGCCACGGCACAAACAAGAGGAAAAGAAGCGAGGGGGAAAGCGAGGAAACCCTGCCCAGAGAGGGAGGTGCAAACCTGTGTGTGTAAATATATTTCTAGCCGCCGAGGAGGCGGAGAGGCAGCTAACAGGAAGTGCACGCTCATAAAAGGCAACTTTCTCCCGGCCAGCCCTGGCACAATCCACGCACACGCCCCTCGGCGCCTTCCGCGCCTCTCCCCCGTGGCCAAGGCCGCCGGAGACCTCCACCGAGCAGCCGCTTGAAGGACGCCCTTCGGCCGCTGCGATGCCCGGCCCGTCTCTCGGGTACTCCTCGGTGGCTTGGCCAGATCTGGAAGGAATCCACCGGAGGTGCTGGGCAGGCGGGGTATCCAGCGCTCTGCGCAATTCCTCCGGAGTTCTCTGGACAGGGCAATGGTGGGTGACTCGCGAGGACGAACCACGCGTGTCCCCCGGGTGGCTGGTCTGGAGCGGGGAGCGCGCGGCGAAGGGCGCGCCGCCGTCAGACACGCCTGCCCTCTGCGCAGCTGGTACAGCCTGCGGGAGGCGCCGGCGGCCAAAGGTGCCCAGACTGCAGCGGCCTGAATGCTCCCGCGCGTGTTTTGTTTTTGTTTTTTTTACCTCCCAAGGGTGGATTTTGCGATTTCTGTGCCTCTCTTGAAAACAAAGCGTGGCTTTTCCTTTAAACAGATGCTCACAGACGACGGCCTTTTCCTCTTCATTATTGGAGGGGGAAATTTCTTTTTGGCCACTCAAAAATGCTCTTAGTCACTGATGCCCTGGTCATCCCAGCGTTTGGACTGTTGCAAGGAGACTCTCCATTTCAGAGTATTCAGAAGATACAGCTAGCTAGCCCAAAATGCAGCAGAGCAAAAAGTTTCCAACAGTGGAAAGCCACTGTTGTCTGAGCTGCATTGTCACCAATTTGAGATGTTGGCTCTTACTTTTAAAGCCTTTCATGACATGAGTCTAGACTCTTAGGTCTAGGACCATGATGGCGAACCTATGGCACGCGTGTCACAGGTGGCATACGGAGCCATATCTGTGGGCACGCGAGTATTGCCCTAGCCCAGCTCCAGCAGGCATGTGCACACCGACCAGCTGATTTTGGGGCCTTCCAGAAGTCAGGAAATGGGATGTTTCCGGCCTTGGGGGAGGGGGAGGAGGAGGCTGTTTTTGGCCTCCCCAGTGTCAGGTGTGCCTCCTTTCAGTACTCAAGAAAGAAAAACCCCAACTTCATAGAGAAAGGTACTTTTACTGAGTATGAACTGAATGCAACCAAAGAAAAGCAAGGTCATAGGCAAAAGGCGCGAAAATTACATATAGAAAGCATCCCTAAAACCCTTCCCCCAACCTTCCAGTCAGGATTACCCAATCCACATTCCCCCCCAGGGGTCATGTGGGGTGCAGCGTCCGATGGTGCCATCCTCCTGGTATGCCACAATGGTTGACCTTGAGTAGTTTATCAGCTTCAAAGAAAATGCTGAAGAAAACTTTCTCTTCTCTTCTCCACCAGCTCACTTCCCACCTCCCAGACATTCAAACAGCTCCCCCCTCCCCCTATTACAATGGCAGCCGAGCAAGCAAGCAATGAAAAAGCGGAGGCTGACACCCAGGCTTCTAGAAAGCCCCTGGAGCCTGGGGAGGGCTAAAACAGGCCTACTGGGCCCATCGGGCCATTGCATGACAAAAGCAGGGGGAGTGCAGGGGGATCACATGCACATGTATGGTGGGGCAGGACGCATTAAATTATGGGTGTGAGCATGCACACGTGCAACCCCCCCCCCATGGTCCCCCCTGCTTTTGGCACGCAATAGCAAAAAGTTTAGCCATCACTGGTCTAAGATACCTGAGGAACCGTCTTACTCCAATGAGATTGGCCCAACCCATTCATTCTGGCAGAAAGGGCATGCTGTGCCCCCCTCAGTCAAGAATCCTAGCTAGCAGAGTCTCTAGAAGGAGAAACTTTTCTGCCACAAGTACCACCCCTCTCTCTGGAACATCATCCCCCTCCCCCACTCGCCAAAATCTGCCCCACCCTCTTGGCCTTCCGAAAGGCTAAAAGGTAACTCTGCAATTAGCCTGGGACTCCAATGAACGTTTTGACTGGAGGTGATTAGTGGACTACGAAGAAGATTCCACCTCGTCTCATTCTGGTTGTTAACTTACTTAATTTTGGTTTGTTTTACTGTGTAAATGTTTTGTATGTTTGTTTTTACAACGATGTAAACTGCCCAGAATTTCCTGACAGATGGGCAGCATAGCAACTTAATAAATTTATAAACAAACAAACAAACAACCATGCACCTAATGCACTGCCACACCAATATTCAGTAGTTTGCCTTTTTGGCTCTTTGACTTTTGACCTTCAGCAGCGTGTGAGCACAACTGTGTTTACTATTGAAGAAGAGGTCAAGCGCAGGCAGAGGCAACAAGACTGCTATATAAATAAAGAGAAGCACAAGCCGTGAAATTTGCAAAGTTTTTTTTTCCCCTCCCATGCAGTTTTAGTGTGAGTTAAATTACCCTGGAATTTCAAGTTTCTTTTGCTGCAGTTGGGAATAGAAAGATTTTCCTGCTTCAACCAGCACCATTGTTTCTACCCCACTTCTGAGGTGTGATCATTGGCTCATCCAGTGATCACACCTCAGTAAGTGGGGTAAAAACAATTGTGCTGACTGCAGCTTTGGAGGAAGAGACACTGACTAAGTCATCAGTCAACCAGTATCCATCACTATGGATGGGAGAAACTCTGTTTAATCTCCAAAATATTAGCCATACAAGGATTACGTTGATACCACAAAATTTGAATCACACTGTTGTTTTTCAAGCTCAGCAACTTTAAAATGCATGGACATCAGCTCCCAGAAACAATCTCCGGAGACATTCAACTCCCAGAATTCCCCAACCAGCATGGTTGGCTGTGGAATTCTGGGAGTTGAAGTCTGCACATCTCAAACTGGCTGAGCCTGAGAAACACTGGTGCAGGTAGTCCTCCACTTACAATAGTTTATTTAGTGACCAAAGTTAAAACGGCACTGAAAAAAGTGATTTAGGGCCTTTTTTTCACACTTATGACCGTTGCATATCTCCAGGGTCACGTGATCAAAATTCAGAGGCTTGGCAACTGCTTCAGATTTATGACTGTTGCATTGTCCTGGGGTCATGTGATCCCCTTTTGTGACCTTCTGAGAAGCAAAGTCAATGGGGAAACTAGATTTACTTAACAACTGTGTTACTAATTTAACAACTCCAGTGATTCACTTAAGAACTGTGGCAAAGATTGTAAAATGGGGCAAAACTCATTAAACAAATGTCTCACTTAACAACATACATTTTGGGCTCAATTGTGATTGTAAGTCGAGGACTACCTGTATAGAGTACCTCTCAAATCTTGACCCTTGTTATTTCTTTCTATTGCCTTGATAGCAAAGGGGAATTATTTTTTATATGGACTGAGATCAGGGGTGAAATCTACTTACCTTGCTTATCGGTTTGGAAGTGCATGCAATGCGCGTGTCACATGCGTACGCAGACCCTCTGCACATGCACAAAACCTGCGCATGCACAGAGAGTTAAAAAATGCATTAATTCCTGGTTAAAACCAGGAAGTAACAACACGCGGGGTGTGAGTGGAGCCTTGTGCTGCCATTTCTACCGGTTCTCCAAACGACATGCCACAATCGCTACCGGCTCATCCGATCCGTTCTGAACCAGGAGCATTTCACCCCGACTGAGGTTATTGGGGCAAGTTGATTGAGCTTTGAATCCTTCCAGTGCAGCCTCTGCCCACCCCTTTTCAGTTGTTCAGCTTCCCTTATCTGGACACAAGTTACAAAAACTGCTGGGAAGCAAATACGGCAACATGTACGTGCATCAAATGTCACAGACGAAGGACATAAGGGCAGGATTCGTGTGATGACGACACTATACACATGTCGTTATTTTGTCTTGGTGAGCCACTGCAGGATGGCCACTGGCACAGAAGCAGCTGCGCTTGGAAGCAGATGGGAGAACAGGAATAGAAATCTGATATTAGATTTCTCCTTCCAAATTTGCAGCCTTTTCTGTGCCTTGGACTGATGTATGAACATGCATGTCCGCGCATACACACACACACACACACACGGGATCGATATGACTGTTCTTGGAGAAGTAGAATGAAAAGTTGAGAATATGTTAATCCCTACCACCCGTGCTAAGCCCTTGTACAGTTTTGAAGCTCAGCACTTAGATGTTAAATTTCGGTCTAATTGAAGTAATTTAAATTGCTTAGATTTCAGCACTTAGATCCAGATTTTGCCTCCTTTAAATCTACCAGGCCTATTGGAATCCACAGGATTTTCAAAATTTGAAGACTTGTTAGCTGTCTTGGAGAAAACATTTTTATAGGGCAGCCTCCAAACAGGTAAAATAATTAAACAATTTTTAGGTTGGTTGAGTTTAGCTGGGACTACTTTAGGAACCTGTTTTCCTCATCAAATGATTTTGCTACCATCTTTATCTGAGCGTAACTTAAAGGTCTGACACTGCCTTGAAAACCACATCCAGTTTCGATTTTGGATATCTGAAAAAAATCACATCAGGACTTTCTAACATGCTGAGATCATGTTTGGAGGTTCTCTGAATTGGGGTGTGTCAATGGGAGGAACAGCTTTCTCAGAAGCGATTCTGTGGGAAATTTTCCCCACAAAGTCTCACCTGGCCCTTTCTGTGATATTTTATTTTATTTTATTTTCCCAGATGTTTAAATAACTTTAAATATACATTGTCCTTACCCTGCCTGACTTCATTTCTCTCCATGTTCTTCTGTTTAGGGAAGAAAGTTGTGTAAGCTATTTTGAATAAATACATCTGTGCAAGTGTTTAGCTGTGCAATTAGAAAACAATATAAGACAGCTACGGTGAAAATACTAGGATATGTTATTTTAAAAAATCGATTTGCTTTGCTTCACGTGGCATGTTTGTTTTGGCTGAACATTTGTACAATGTGGAAAGTCACAGAAGATTAGGATATGTTGTCCTAAAAATGTTTTCACTTATCACGAACACATCACCTCTGCTGCTGGCTGGGGGATTCTGGAAGTTGAAGTCCACCCATCTTCAAGCTTCCAAGGTTGAGAAACACTGGTTTAAGGCAACTGAGCAGTTGTTGGGCAACTATCTGAACCACTGGTTTTTTTTTTTTCCATTATAGCTTGATAATGATATTTGAAACTAATCTTTGTAATTAATAAGTCACAGCTCATGTCTTAGAACTGTACCAGGCCATGATGGCTTACTTAAACCACAATTTAAGGAAACCGTGGTTCAACAAATTGCATAAACCCAGCCACTGACATCATTAGCATTTTTTAAACATGAACAAGCCTTCTGCAAGGTATGGTGAAGCCATTGCTTTAGGGAGTGCCAGACAAATGATCAAAGCTGGCGTTTGAAAAATGCAAGAAGCATTTTGCAACCACCTTTAGCAAAACAGGTCCTCAGGCGTTTGGGATTGGATGGGCTGTCTGGGAATTACCGAACCGAAGACTCACACAACTGGGAAGTACAAAACTGAAGAACACTGCTTGAGAGTTTTGGTTTATCCAGGGAGGAACAGCTGTAAGGGGAAGTGTCACTCCTTGGAAAACAAATAATCTGGGGCTGCTGTGCAGGTAGCCCTCCACTTAATTTATTTAGTGACCATTCAAAGTTAGAATGGCACTGAAAAATGACAACAGGTCCTCGCACTTATGACTGCCACAGCAATCCAACAGTTACGCAATCAGAATTCAGGTGCTTGGCAACCAATACCGGTACATATTTACAGTGGTAGCATACTGGGGTTAAGTGATCATCATATGCAACATTCCCACCTGACTTCTGACAAGCAAAGTCAAAGGGGTTCACTTAGCGACTTCATGATTCACTTAACAACTGCAGTGATTCAGAACAGTGGCAAAAGAAGGTTGCAAAATTGAGCATGATGCATCTAACAACCAACCACCTTTCTTAGCAATGGAAATTCTGGTCCCAATTGTAGTCATAAGTCAAGGACTATCTGTAATGCAAATGACCATGCAGAAAGCCTGCCATATCTGGGTAGCAAGAAGCCAGAAAACTACTGGATGGGAGCAAAGAGATGCGGGAAACTGCTGCCATCTAATGGTCTTTTGGGTTTCTGCAATCCAAATGTGATAGCTCTGCTTAATAGGAATTGTGGAGTGTGATTTTTCTCCACATTGAATATTTGTATCTTCCCTGTAGCATGGTGGCATCAGTCATTACATCTCAGCTCTAAAACCAGGGCCCTGTCCATAGGTCCCAGGGTAAAGCAAGCCTGCTTCTCAAATAAGGAGAATGGAAGAAAATTCACACCCTTCAATTACACATCCATCCTTACAGAAACAGGACAGAAGAGGTCAAGTTAAAAATAACCCACTCTCTTGTGTCTACCGTGAAGACCTTTCAAGGTTTATGGGACAATATTTTCTGTGCTTGCTTTACCTACTAACTAAATCAAATTGGATGCAAAGATATGTTCGGTTTTTAGCAATAATCACCTGAAAAAGACCATCTGATTCACAGAAAAGACGTCCAGCAAAATAGGGAATATCAAACTCACTTCCTGGTTTCAAGAAGTAAAAATATAACATAAACATTTCTGATATATATGGGGAACAGTGAGTGTTTAGTGATCAGATGCACGCTAGAGCTGCATTTTTATGTCTGTTCCTGCTTCTACAAATAATGAAGTTCTGATGATGCAGCATTTAATTAGTTTTAGTTCCTTTTTGATGATCATCAGAGAAGTCTCTTGGATGTTTTCAAATAATAAACCCTATTTGTAAATATTGAATACCATTACAGAAAAAAGCTTAAACTTTTCCAACAGCTAGGTCTAGTCTGTTGCTTATGGCCAGAATGCTAGAAACTGGGAGATTGTGAGTTCTAGTTCTGCTGTAGACATAAAGGCAGGCTGGGTGATTTTGGGCCAGTTTCTCAGCCCAAATAGGCTTCGGGGGAAAATAGGAAGTGGAAATAGTATAAGATATGTTTTCCACCTTGAGTTATTTAAAAAACAATAAAGTTAGGAGAGAGAGAGAGAGAGAGAGAGAGAGAGAGAGAGAGAGAGAGATTGATTCAGTGGTCGGTTGCCCCCAGTTCGCCCCAATTCTATAGAACTGGTAGTAAAACCAGCGGGCGGCACCGACCCTGACGTCATCAAAATGCTTCTGCGCGCGCAGCCCCGCTGCAAACTGGTAGTAAAGTAGAACCCACCTCGGATAGATAAATGATAGATAGATAGATAGATAGATAGATAATAGATAGGTAGAATGAATGAATGAATGAATGAATGAATGAATGAAGAATGCAAACATTTTTCATTCATTGCATACAATTTCTCAGCAGGTAGACATCTAAAGGACATGACCAAAAGTGGTATTCAGTCAGTTCAGACCGGATCGCCCAAACCGGTAGCGGAAATCGCTATGTCATAAACCCTGGCTCTATGTCATCCTATTTAGGCATGTTTTTGAGGCCGGGCACACGCACAGAAGATGCACGTGCCAGCAAAGCACATGCATTGAAGACCGGACACATGCGTGGATGGGCACGCTCACATTTGTGAACCAGTAGGGGAAGTAAGTGAATACCACCCCTGGATATGACCCGTATGTGGTGAAGGTATACATCTCCACCAGCGGTGGGTTCTACTTACCTTTATTACTGGTTTGCAATAGGATCGCGCGCTTGCGCTCGATTTGCTCACATGCACACCTTGCTTCTGCACATGCGCAGATCGCTTTAGATGACGCCATGGTCAGTGGGCGGAGCCTCCCTCTGGTTTTACTACCAGTTCTATAGAACCGGTCCGAACCAGGGACAACCCACCACTGATCTCCACCTTCCAGGCTGAGAATTCTGCGATTTAAGCTCAGCAAATTTGGAGCGCAAAAGATAGATAAATACGATTGCTAGGAATTGCTCCATCTTGTACCGGTAGCTAACTTTGGCCTATCATGAAATTACAGGAGATGAGAGACCATTAGTCAAAGATGTAAAGATCCACAGATTCTTACAGTGGAGGGATGGATGGTGAAACAAATGGAATTTTCTGAGATGGAGAAATTAAATACTTTGATTAAAGGAAGGACTTCGTCTAGCTTTTTTTCTGTATGGAAACCAATTCTGGCCTTTTTCCTTGGAGTTATAAAGAAGTGTTGTATTAATTTTAGGATTTCATGATTACAGGTGATCTTTGATTTACATCCAGTCATTTAGCAGCCTTTGGAAGTTATGATGGACCTCCACAAAAAGGGACTTACGATCTGGTTTTGAAATTCCATTCTTGGGAGGTGGAGCATTCCAATGACTGCATTTTGGGTGCTCAGCCTGCATAAGCCTAAACAGGGATGCCCTCCGCACAGTCACCCAAGCTCTCGTCATTTCTCGTTTGGACTACTGTAATGCCCTCTACATGGGGCTGCCCTTGGGGTGTACCCAAAGGCTCCAGCTGGTCCCGAATGCGGCTGCGTGTGTGGTTACAGGAGCTTCCCGTTACTCCGATGCAACACCTCTCCTGCGCAAGCTGCACTGGTTACCGGTGGTCCTTCGGATTCGCTTCAAGGTGCTGGTACTTACCTATAAAGCCCTACATGGCATGGGCCCGGGGTATCTACAGGACCACCTTCTGCCTACCTCCCACCGCCCTGTACACTCACACAGGGATGCCCTCCTCCGGGTGCCATCGACCAGGCAATGTTGGCTGGTGGCGCCCAGGATGAGGGCGTTCTCTGTGGGCGCACCGACCCTCTGGAATGGGTTACCCACGGAGCTCTGGACAGCCCCCAACCTCCGCTCTTTCTGCCAAGAGCTGAAGACATGGCTTTTCCAACAAATTTGCTGATCCGGTGGGTGGTTTTTAATTGGATGGATTTTAAATTGATGTAGTTATTTTTATTGCTTTCATTGTCTCAACTTCTGTAAGCTGCCCTGAGTCCCTTGGGAAAAGGGCAGCATATAAGTACAAGAAAATAAATAAATAAATAATAAATGGTCATTTGCAATGTCCTGTGGTCATGTGACCACAATTTACAATATTTTTGCTGAAAACTGGCATTTACTTCTGGTTTCTGGCAAAAACTGCCCCATTGTGAACAATAGCAAAAAAAATAAATAAGTCATAAAACTATGTACTGTCACATGATGACTGCCTTTTGACACCATGAGTTACAACCATAATTGCAGGGCTCAATTATGGTCATAACTCGCGGGCTACCTATATAACTGTTTATGCTTATAGAAGAAATACTGCGTATGATTGAATTTCAGATCAAAAGGTTGATAGAGTTGTCACTATATCAAAGAAAATCAGAAGCTATTTTCTTTTTATTTATATATATATCCTTTTATGGGTTCTTGGAGCTTTAGTGGTTTACTTGCACATGTTTCATTACCAAACTAGGTATTTAGTATTTAGTATTTATTAAATTTTGACAGCATTAGTGTATATTTTGACAGCATTAGTGTATATTTTTATTTTCTCTCCCTTTTTTCTCTCTTCATCCGAGAACAGAAAAGAATAACAGGGTTGGAAGGGACCTTGGAGGTCTTCTAGTCCAACCCCCTGCTCAAACAGCAAACCCTTTCCATTTCAGACAAATGGCTGTCCAATATCTTCTTGAAAACCTCCAGTGATGGGGCACCCACAACTTCTGGAGGCAAGTTGTTCCACTGATTAATACTTTGCACATTTTGCTCTTCCCTCCCATTTTTCCCCTGTTTTTATTTTTAAATATTTCACTCTTTGTAGTTTAATAACATTCAAAAAAGGTGGAAGAAAAAATAAAATTCAGACCTGAAAGCTGCATAGGAATTAAAATCTTAGATATTGCAAAGCTGCTATTGCCAAGAAATCTGTACGGGTGCACCTGTTAGTCCCCAGATAAGAAATGAACTGAACCTGTAAGAAAAGCAGCTGTGCTGGCTCTTAACGCATTCTCTAGTTTGATATCCATTGCAAGTGTGAGCATTCTCATTTCAATTGACAGTCAAATATTACATACAAGAAAGCACATACATCCTGCTAGCTTGCAAAACTTGGAAATCATGGAAAGAAACTGGGCACACCACTGTTTTGTGTTTTCATGCTATCTCATTATTTGTCCACAACTCTGTTTTAAATTTGGCTTACATTTGGTATATTGTAAGTTATTTCTGGCTTTTTAGAATGATTATCAAATCTTCGTCTTGCACTGGGATTGTATCAGACACAGTTGCACCACAGCTCTAAAGAAAAACAAAGCAGCCTTATATTTTAATGTTGACATATTACACATTGGAAGATGGTGTTCTCGATGAAATATTTTTCAGAAAAGAGAAGCCTTTGTTTAAATTGCTATTAAAAAAGGGAGTTGCCAAATGGGAGCAATTGGCATTCGATCACTAGGAAATGTTTCCAAAGATTGCAGCTTTCTTAAAGCCTCCAAATATTTTCCTGACGTTTATTGTCAGGATATCTGAAAGTGGTGTGAACACATCATTTCTTAGTTATTTTATTTGGGGGCCCCTTACCTGTCGGTAAAAAGTGGCTAGGAAAACAATATTAGGATACCCAAATACTTGTTTTTCTTTTTTTAAACTCATTTTTTTTCATGCCTCATGCCCAAAACAAGCCAACCACATATAGACATAGTACAATCAATAAACTCAGTGTTGGACTTAAATTACAACTTCTTAAAAAGACAGAGAGAATTTTTTCCCAAATATTTTCTTGCTGTCTTTCAGCACAATCTGCTCTGGAATTAAAGAACAAAAGCATACCACAATCACACACAGACATGCCCACATACTCCATTCAAAGCTGACTGAAACAGCAGCCACCTCTCAATTAAAAAAAATAAAAATAAAAATCCACAGTTAAACCATGCAGTACTGATTAAGATCAGTTATGAAAGAGGTTGCAGTGCCAGGCAAATAAAGTTTTAGTCTCCTGCTCCAAGCATGATTCAAAGATGCATCTCCAGGCAGCATTTTTTTTTTTTAAAAAAAAGAGATCTTACAAAAGAAAAAAAAAGCTTTTCCCCCAACTCCCACTTCCCCCTTACAGGGTTCCTTCAGTTTTGTTTGGGTGTGATGGAAAAGTCCCAGTTTGCTCTCTCTCTCTTTCTCTCTCCCTCCCTCTCTCTCCGTCCCTCCCTCCCTTTTCTCTTTTGCTCCATTCTTCCTTCCAGCAATCTTGTCTGTATTAACTTCTATGGCCCAGGGAGCTATTGATTTTTGCATTTTTCATTCTTGGGAATTAGGAAGTTATTTGGTACAAGAGCTAACTTTATTTCTCAGCATGACCAACTTCTCCTGAACAGCTGCCAAATTGCCAATGTGTTGATGTTGAGCGGTTGAAGACTCAATGGGGTTGAAGAGAAATCTGTGGTGCTCTCTGAGCTTGGTTATTTTCTTGCAAAGGTTTCATTACCCAAGTAGGTAACACCATCAGTGCTAATAAGTAGTGAGCTTTGCTTTCTGTTTATATATTAGTGCTTGCCAAGGGGCATTCTTGATTAGGTCGTTGTTTACTGTTTAATTGTCTAAGTTGGTAGTTCTTTGATTGGGATATTATTTACTGATTGATTGTTGGTCTGGAATTATTATTCATGGTGTTAATCCAAGAAAAAAACAACACTTCCACCAACACGTTGTGTCCCTTTCTGGATCGGGACTCCCTAAACACAATCACTCATGCCCTCGTCACCTCCTGCCTGGACTATTGTAATGCTCTCTACATGGGGCTCCCCTTGAGGAGTACCCAAGGCTCCAACTGGTGCAGAGTGCGGCCGCGCAGGTGGCTATGGGAGCAACATGTGTGACACCTCTCCTGCGCGAGCTGCACTGGCTCCCGGTGGTCTTCTGTGTGCGCTTCAAGGTTTTGGTTACCACCTTTAGAGTGCTCCATGGCTTACGACCTGGTTATTTACGGGACCGCCTACTACCACAAACAGCCTCCCACCGGCCGGTACGTTCTCATAGAGAGGGGCTCCTCCAGGTGCCGTCAGCCAAGCAATGTCGACTGGCGGCCCCCAGGGGGAGGGCCTTCTCTGTGGGGGCACCTACTATCTGAAATGACCTCCCCCCGGAGATATGGAGGATCCCGGATCTGCGCACTTTCCGCCGTGTTCTTAAGACCCTCCTATTCCAGCAAGCCAGCCTGGCCTAGTTTTCTCCCCTTTCTTTTAAATTTTTAAACTGAAATTTTAATTTGTTTTAAATTATTGGGATTTTTAATTGTCTTGGGCTAAATTATTTAATTTGGTTTTAAATTGTTTTTAACTTTTGTATTTCTGTATTTTATCCCATGCCTGTTCACCGTCCTGAGTCCTTCGGGAGTAGGGCAGTATACAAATTTAATAAAACATAAAACAAACAAACAACACTGGGAGCAAACCACCTTATTTAAACAGAGAGCAAACCTCACTCCCTTCTAGCACTGATGATGTTATCTAATTGGGTCATGGAATGTAAGAAAACAAACAAGCTCAGAGAACACCATGGACCCCTCAGTTCAACCCTGAGCTACAAATATTCTCTTTTATTGGAAGAAAACCTGGTCTATTCCCCAGGACCATCCCTATCGGAGAAGAAGGGGAGGAGGACAGCTGGAGGGTAGGGATTTACAATAAAGGCTAACATAGGGTACAAAGCTTTTAGATTCTCACAGTGATATAGGTGATTGAAGAATGCAACACATCTTTTTTTTTTTTTTTAATTTGATTTATATGCCACCCTTCTCCGGAGACTCAGGGCGGCTTACAATGCGTTAAGCAATACAATATCTTACAATAAAAGTTAAAATTGCCCTTCAATCAGCGGTCATGTGCATTCCCACTGCCAACTTCCGATATTTTCCTTTTCTCCCCTGTCTAGTCAAGAGCCATGGATGCTCCCAGGTGAGTAACCAACATGGTGAGTTATAGCAACCTGCTTTGACATATGTGATCATTTTAAAAAGTCAGATAACTGATCGTTTTTATGTTTTCAGTGGAAAGCTTTTATTTTGTATGTGTGCACGCATGGGTACAACCTGAAATGTTTTGCATCTGGTAAAAGATTTCAACCGGGCCTTTCCAGATCTTGGGGGATCTGCAAACTCCACTAATGTGCTGGGACCTGATTGGGAGGAACTGAGCCACACATGCTAACTCAACATATTTCTCAAGCTCTTGCAACTTTAAGATATATGGACTTTAACTCCCAGGACTCCTAGGCCAGCATGCCGGCTGGGGAATCCTGGGAGCTGAGGACCACACGTCTTAAAATTGGTGAACTTGAGAAACACTGAACTAAAACATTAATCAGGCTGATTCCAACTACTGCAGAGTCAACAAGCGGATGCCAAGAAGCATTAAAGCAGACTCACTGGGAAGCAAGCAGGCACGCCAAGGAGATGCAGAGGTAAATAAACTATCTCCTAGTCCCAAATGGAGCAAATGCTCATGACTAAATCAAGAAGCTCAGCAAAATTGAAGAGTTCTGGGAAATTGTTGCATCTCCTTATGCAAGAGCCCTCCTTGGAATTGTAGGGACAGAGTGACAACTCACATACCCTGTTCACCCAGACAGCAGCTGCTTCCAGTAACATGTGCACTTTATCATCAATAATGGTAAAGCAAATTGGCAGGCAGAAAATCTAGATCTAGGGAAGAGGACTTGAAAACCAACAGTTATAACAAAATCATGTAAATCATCTGCTACTCAAACCATCCCGGCTGACGAACCCAACTAAGTAAGCAAGCTTGAAATGTTCCAGTCTCTTTATGCTATGATTTATTGAGTACATCATTTCAGCACAGATTGAAGTAAAACCAACTCTGGATATTTCCGATGCTTTTTTTTTTAATAGTTAAAGAATCAAATCTCCCTACCCCCCCAATTAGTGCAAATCACATTGTCCAATTAGAAATTGAAGTATTGTTTTGGCAACTGTCCAGGTCTTGGTAACCCACCTGGTCAAATGACCTTGGTTTCCAGGGGAGGATGCCTTGTTGCCTGGAACTGGCATTACACAGGTGGCCACCCGCCCCATGTCTCTGTGACAACTGTGAGAAGCAGCAATAGTTGTAATCAGCAAAATTTTGCTCTGAAGTTGACACCAATATGGCCGCATCAGATCTACTTAGTGTTTTGGTTTCATAGTTAAGGCACCATGCTAGAAACTAGGAAGTTGTGAGCACCGGCCCTGCCTTAGGCATGAAAGCTGGCCAGGTGACTTTGGACCAATCATCAGGAGATGGTGAGTTCTAGTCCTGCCTTAAGCACAAAAGCCAGATGGGTGAGTTTGGGCCAAACACCAGGATATGTGAGTTTTAGTCCTGCCTTAGACATGAACGGGCCTGGTGGCTCAGCAGACTGATAACATTGTGATTAACACCAGCTGCCTGCAATTACTGTAAGTTCAAATCTCCCCAGGCTCAAGGTTGACTCAGCCTTCCATCCTTTCTAAGGTAGATAAATTGAGGACCCAGTTTGTGGGGGCAATAAGCTGACTTTGTATAAATATACAAAAGAATGAAGGCTATTGCTTAGTGCATTGTAAGCCGCCCTGAGTCTCCGGAGAAGGGCGGCATATAAATCAAATTAAAAATAAATAAAAAGTAGGCTGGATGACTTTGGGCCAGTCACTCTCTCTCAAGAGGGTTATCGTGGGGAAATTAGGAGGAGGAAGGAATAGGGCCATGATGGCGAACCTAAGGCACACATGCCAGAGTTGGCACACAGCACCCTCTCTGATGGCACACGAGCCATTGCCCCAGTTCAGCTCTGTTGTGCATGCACGCATGCCTCCCGCTGGTGAGCTGATATTGGGGTTTCTGCCGCGCATGCATGGGAGGAGGGGCAGGTGTGTGAGATGCGTGCATGGGGTGGGGTGCATGCAGGGGACTGCATGCACATGTGCAGGGGTTGGGCACATGTGGGGGCCTGCACACATATGTGTGTGGGCAGGATACATGCAGGGGGCATGCGCATGTGTGGGGCCCACGCGCGCATTGCATTTTGGGGGTTCAGGCGCGTTTGGGCACTCGGATCTGGAGAAGGTTAGCCATCACTGGAGTAGGGTAACCACTTTGAGCTATCTATAAAAATTACAAACTTGGGATAAAAATATTAAAATCTACCGCATTTGCCACCCCTTAATCTGCTTTCCCTTTCCAGTCTCCTATTTGCATAGATACTTTGATGGTGTATTATTCTTTAATTCACTTTCTGCATGTATTCTTCTTCTTTGGTCTCATCTTTTTCTTTCTTTTTTCTTTTATTACCTAGAGGACCAAATGTAAAGGAATTTTATATCAGCAACATTACCTTTTCATGACATTGGATTACAAACGGCATTCATTCCAGTTAATTATCATGGATTCCCTTAAAATCTTAATTTGATAAGATAGGCAACTTCTAGCTTTCTTGCTTTCAATATCCTGGACAGAATGTGTAAAATGGTCAAAAATGCATCCTAAATGTAGGCATAAAACTTTCCAAAAGTGCATGAAATGAATGGAGAGTTGAATAGACAAACTTGACAAAAACACAAGTGTGCTCCAAGAGAACAGCAGATAATGAAGTTTTATTTTAGCAGCACAGGACTGCTAAAAGCAACTAGTGTATGTCCCAACTTAATTTTATGCAGTATTTTTTTTACATTTTGACAGAGCTACTGTATCTGCCTACTGTATCTATGGTAACATGAGACATGTGGGTCCTTTGAACAGTTTGTCAATCTCACAAGGCATAAGTAGAATCAAACTTCATTTTAAAAATGAAAAGATAAAATGTTAATATTCCATCCGAAGTTTAAATATTCTCAAAGCATGAACAAAGAAGAATGCTGAAAGTAAAACATCCCATAGGCTTAATTATTGAATCCTGACTGTAAATCAAAGGTGGGTTTCAGCAAGTTCTGACCAGTTCTGGAGAACTGGTAGCAGAAATTTTGAGTAGGTCGGAGAACTGGTAAATACAACCTCTGACTGGCTCTGCCCCCATCTATTCTCTGCCTCCCAAGTCCCAGCTGATCGGGAGGAAATGGGGATTTTGCAGTAACCTTCCCCTGGAGTGGGGTGGGAATGGAGATTTTATAGTATCCTTCCCCTTCCATGTCCACCAAGCCATGCCCACCAAGTCATGCCATGCCCACCAAGCCATGCCTACAGAACCAGCAGTAAAAATTTTTGAATCCTACCACTGCTGTAAATATTTTTTAGTAGTATGGCTATATGGCCTAAATGGCCTAAATCTTCTCCCTTTAAAAATTTTTAAATTTAAATTTTAAATACTAATTTTAATTTGTTTATCATGGGATATTTTAAAATTTAGCCCAATTGTTTTATCTGTTTTAATCTATTTTAAATTTTGTATTTTTGTGTTTTATTTTTTGGCTGTTCACCGCCCTGAGTCCTTCGGGAGAAGGGCGGTATAGAAATTTAATAAAATAAAAATAAAATAAATAAATATACAACCTTACTTTCCAGAACATTTCTGAGTCTCACACACTGGTCCTACCTGCTAGGTGGCTCAGTGGCTAAGACATTGAGCTTGTTGATCAGAAAGGTTGGCAGTTCGGCAGTTCGAATCTCTAGTATAGATCTGTGTGAGCAGGGGGCTGAACTAGATGACCTCCAAGGTCCCTTCCAACTCTGTTACTGTTAAACTGTTCTTGGCTTGATGTAAATGCAGGGTAGTTACTACTTGCCACCACTGTATTCCAGAAATCATCTCACCTGGTGGCTTCCACCAATGACCCCATCATATGTGTGTGAGCAAGGACTTCCACAGCTTATGAAGATCACTGGCAAATAAAAGGCAAAAAAAAGGCTATAAAAATGAAATTCAGAGCACCATTTCCTGTAGGAGACATGTGACTCCTTTGAATAGTCCATCAACCTCACAAGACATAAGTAGAATCAAACTTTAAAAAAAAATAAAAGGAAAGAAGAAAAGGTTAACATTCCACTTGAATTCCAAATGTCACATAGAGAACATTTAGTTTAACGGTGGAGGAAATGGACGACTGCTAAAATCACAGACAACATCTTAACCACCAATACTTTGATGTAATGAAGTGGCAAGTTGCACAAAAGCACTCCAATATTCAGAAATGGAGAAAATATGTATCAGTGGCAATAAAGGAGCTCTTTCTGTGCTATGAGCTTGCTTGTTTTCTTGCAAACGTTTCATTACCCAAACAGGTAAC
Source organism: Arizona elegans (assembly GCA_022577455.1). Taxonomy (NCBI): domain Eukaryota; kingdom Metazoa; phylum Chordata; class Lepidosauria; order Squamata; family Colubridae; genus Arizona; species Arizona elegans. The sequence continues at coordinate 5,062,082 of JAKOOJ010000004.1, forward strand.
ATTATCAATGCTAGTAAGGAGTGCTCTTTGCTGTCATTTTATATTCCAGTGCAGTGACGGCGAACCTTTTGGGCACCCAGTGCTGAAAAGGGAGCACTTAATGTGTGCATGCTCATGTCAGTGGTGAGTTGCCCCAGTTCGCACCGGTTCTATAGAACCGGTAGTAAAACTGGCAGGAGGCTCCGCCCACTGACCCCGATGTCATCAGAATGCTTCTGCACATGCGTACAAGAGCACGCGCGGCCCTGTTGCGAACCAGTAGTAAAGGTATGTAGAACCTACCCCTGGTGCATGTGCTTCACACACGCACACGCTCATCAGGGCTATGACCAGGAAGAGGAGCTGCCCAGAGGGCATGCACGCACCAGATAAGATACTTCCAGTTCCCGGCGTGCACATGCTCACTGGCAAGCAAGTCTTCCGGTTATGGCCACGCATGTGCACACGCCAGTTAGTCTGTTTGCTGTTGGCTTCTTTGGCAACACCCAGATCAGCATAGATCAACTCTAAGGTTAACATCAGACCAACAATCAAGTAAATAATGCCCCAATCAAGAAACTGCCAAACAATTAAGAAGGAGAAGTCCCATTAAAGGACAATAGCACCAATTGACTGCTTTTGGAATTTAACGTCCCTTTGGATGGATTTAAAATTTGATATTTTCTTGGTCTTTAATGAGAATGGATTAGCTTGGAAGGGGAAGAAGGAGAAGGAGAAGAGGAAACAAGCAGAATGTTTTTTTTTAAAGCTAAGAGAATAACAAGCGGAGGAAGTTAAAATGGCTGAGAGAATGAAAGTGCAAATTGCAACTGTGGAAAGTTTGCTGTTTAAAGAAGAAACATTGTCTCTTGCTTCCAGAATTGGATTATTTTGAGGAAAAATTAAGGAGGCTTGATTTTAGATGTACTTAAATTGTCTTTGGACTACTTATGGACAGTTGGAAAGAAGAAATTAATTGGAACAATTAAAATCACTGATTAATGGTGTTCTAACATAAGGGAAGGGTGGAGCCCCACAAGAAGACATGATGATACCATATATGGAATACAAAAGAACTAAATCCTTTAGTCTTTATAACTTTATTGATATTGGAAGTGAAAAGAAAAAAGAAAGAAAGAAAGTTTGGACAGATTGGAGAAAGAAAACCAGAATATACTGGGTAGCAAGATGAGAAAAGTACCACAGTTTGATTAAAATGGATGTAAATACTTTCTATGTAATTGATGTCTAAATAATGTAAGGAGGAGCGTTCCTCCTGCTTCTTTCTCTCTCTTTTCTACTTTTCTACTTTTTCTTTCCTTTTTAAAATATCTTCTTATTATATTATTATTATATTCCTCTCTTTTTGTTTTCCTTTTTTTCCCCTTTCTCTTTTTGAATCTTTTTTTTATTTTTTCTGCTATACTTTTATTCCTTTTTTCTTCTCCCTTTCTCTTTCCTACTTTTACCTTGCATTACTATTATCAAGAGAAGTGATTTTCAAGGTGGGGAAAATGTGATTATAGAAAAACTACAAGAAATATGAAGATTATGAATGAATTTTTGACTATTAATAAGAATTGTTGATAGATTCAACTACTACAGAAAATTGTTTCTTTAAAATGATTTAAAATATTGTTCTTTGTAGAAAATAAGAAAACATGAATGAAGCTTTGAATATTACCAATTACCAATTCTATAAACAAGAATTGTTTATAGACTTTATGACTATTTTAAAGTGAGAAATGTCATTATAGAAAAACTACAAAAATGTGGATATTTTGAAATAATTTATTAAAAAAAATTAATAAGCATTCCAATGGTTACAGAAAATGGATTTGAAAGTGGTTTAAAGTGTTGTTTTTTTACAGTAAATAAGAGAATGGGAATGAATTTTTGAATATTAATAAGACTTGTTTATAGATTTTATAACTATGGTAAATGGGTTTTTTAAATGGTTTAAAATGTTGTTTTACATAGAAAAACAAGAAACAAGAAATGGGAGAAATTTAAAGAAAATTAATAGTTCAGGAGAGAGTAGGAGAGAAGATATATACTAAAATGCATTATTAGTTTAAATTAGCAAAGAAGTATGATTTTGGGGATTAGGTGATTAAAGCTAAATTGTGAATTAGTCAAATATAAGGTTAGGAGCAGAGGAAAGCATTTCTGGAGAACAGCTGATTAGGCTGTGAACCAGCCAAAAATAAACCTAGGAGGAGCGGAGGAGGCAATGCTGGGGAGCAGTTAAAGCTAAACTGTGAACCAGCGAAATATAGGTTAGGAGTGGAGGGAAGCATCCCTGGAAAACAGCTAATTAAGCTGCAATCCAGCTAAAAATAAACCTAGGAGGAGTGAAGGAGATATTTTTGAAGAACAGTTACTGATTTTGAAATGTTCTTAAGAGAGAGGAATAAAATACTTTATGCTGATTATTAGATGTGAGTTAAAAGAAACATTGACTTGATTTGGGTCTTTGAAGTAAGGAAAATATATGAAATACTGATTGTTAAAATGATAAATGAATATTATAAAGAGCTGTTTAGATTTGAAGTTTAAGATTTAGGGTGATGCTAAATGTTGGAATAAGATGTTAGATTGAATGATAAAAATTGGGTTTAGATTTGTTCTTTTTTTCTTTTTTTTCCCTTTAAGATGTTAACTGGTGAAATTTGGAATTTATACTTATTTTATACCGGATCAAACCCTTGCTGTAAAAAGATGCTGTTTTATGTTTTATGTTGAAAAATAAATAAATGTTTTTTTTTTCAAAAAAAAAAAGAAAGAAACTGCCAAACCAACACTGGCAAGCAAGCCACTAGAATATAAACTGACAGTAAAGAGCATTCCTTATTAGCACTGCTGATATTACTTAGTTTGCAAAAAAACAAGCAAGCTCAGAGAGCACCAAGGGCCTCTCAATTCATCCCTGAGCCGCAAATATTCTCTTTTATTACTGACAATAAATACGATTAACTAGCAGAAGCAAAACATAAACTGAAATTAGTGCAACCATTAGCAAACTTTTTCCTAGTCCTTTAAAAAATAGAACCCCCTGGAAAATAAATGTTACCTCTGGAGAATTTGCTTTTTGTTAGCTGGAGAATGCTTCTTTTTGAAAATACTAACTTTAATCAGATATTAGAGGATAAGCTTAGCCTCCCTTACCCGTCCCTCCCACACTTCCAGACTCATACCCTTCTTGTTCCTTTCCTTCGGCCATTGTTCTTTGCTTTTCAAAAGGACCCAGATTTCAAAGATGGAGGAGTTAAGACAATCTAATTATTTTGTATATATTTTAAAGATTATGCCTGAAAGTTATCGGTTCGATCCAGAAGTCTACCTGGCAGGCAGACTATAAGAATTAAAACTGGGATGGGCACTGGCCTACCCATTTTCTTCAGATTTTCGTCACAAGGAGAACAATTCTGCCTTAAAGGCTTAATTGACACAGGGAGATAAAACATACCTGTCTCTTTCATTTCTGTATTACCTATAAGCCTCTTCAGTTATCTAAGGGACCATCTACTCTGGTTTCAAAGGCTATCGGGTAGCAAAGATATACACCAGAAATTCTTTCGAAGATGCCCCCATGCTGTGAAAGTCTTGCCTTAGGGCAGGGGTGTCAAACTCGATTTCATTGACGGACGCATCAGGGTTGTGTTTGACCTTGGGGGACTGGGGTGAGCATGGCCAGGTGGGCATGGCCAGCTTGACGACACTCATGTTGGGGGGCAACTGTGATGCCCCCAGCGCTCTGCCAGCAACAACGGGCTCCCGAGTTCTGTTTTTGGCTGCAACGTCCTCCAGCAACCTTCTGCCAGTGAAAACAGAGCTTGGGAGACAAGCTCCGCTGGCAGAGACACCATGGCCCGGTCCTTCATTGTTTCCACAGCAGCCCTGCGGGCCAGATCTAAGCACTCCACAGGCCGGATCTGGCCCCTGGGTCTTGAGTTTAACACTCCTGACTTAGGGCATCCAAGGTGGGATTTTCCCTTCTTTCCATGAGGATTACAGAAGTACGGAACCCTTGGGAACGGCATTTGTTCTCTGTTCCACTTCAAGTTTTTTTTTTTTAATTCCACCTTTATTTTTTTAACAAATAACTCAAGGAGGTGAACATGTATAATACTCCTTTCTCTGCCTATTTTCCCCCACAACAACCTTGTAAAGTGGGTTGGGTTGAGATATAGTGACTGGCCCAAAGATACCTAAACAGCTTTCATGCCTAAGGCGGAAGTAGAATTCACCATTTCCTGGTTTCTCGCCTGGAGCAGAGGTGGGTTTCAGCAGGTTCTGACCAGTTCTGGAGAACCGGTAGTGGAAATTTTGAGTAGGTTGGAGAACCGGTAGTAAAATTCTCTGCCTCCCAATTTCCAGCTGATTGGGAGGAAATGGGGATTTTGCAGTAACCTTCCCCTGGAGTGGGGTGGGAATGGAGATTTTACTGTATCCTTCCCCTGCCATGCCCACCAAGCCATCCCACGCCCACCAAGCCACGCCCACAGAACTGGTAGTAAAAAAATTTGAAACCCACCACTGGCCTGGAGACTTAACCACTAGTTTAGGAAATCATCAAGATACATCTGTTTCACTACTATTTGAAAATTTTAGGTGATTTTGATATTCTTGTCCATTTATTGCTTCTTTTATTCTGTCCTTGCTTTAAATTCTGTTAGCTACCTTGAAGTCTCAATGAATCATACCAGTCAATCAATAAATGAAAATTTTAATAACCAGGGGCTGACTTTAGTCATCAAGGAAGGAGAAGTGCAATGAAACAGAAATTATCTATTTTTTTAAGACACATGACACCGCAAAGGTGAAGCTTCACTGGAACAGTGAAAGGAATAAACAAAACATCTTTATTACTGATTTGAATCCATCAAACTGACACCAAAAAAAGCAAGGCCATTATTATCCTACGAATTACATCCAAAATAAAAATAATACAGAGCACAAAATAATTGGCAGGGTATTTTTTTCCCCAATAGAATTAGATAGGTCCTAATTAGATCCTAATTAGATGATGTCCCTTACTATTTTGAATCAATAACTTTCAACCCCAAAGCTAAATTCCAGTCTGAGACAAAACATAATTTCAGTAGTAGCCAAGATTGTGATGAAATTTGTGTTTATTTCAGGGTTTTTTTTTTTGTTTTTTTTTTTTTAAATCAAGCAAAAATTATTCTGGCCAACAGAATGCTACGCAAAAGTTTCAGATGCTACGCTGAAATTTCAGTGCCATAGTAACATGTAAATAGATCGTTAAGCTAATAGCCTAGAAGCAAAAGCATCATTACTTTTGATAAAGTAATTTCTTCTCAGAAACATATCAGATATGTTCAGATGTACCTTTAGCCTTGCCTTAAAGGGAGAGAAGGAGTTGAAGCATTAACAAAGTTTAAGCAGAGATTTGGGAACTTTTTAACAGGTTGAACGCTAACAAACAGCCTGGCCTGGCTGCTGAGATTGAACAATCTCTATGAAATGAAAAAGCAGTGCTTGTTAAAAGTTGGCATGCCAAAATATGCCATTCTGGCCATATTTAGAGTTAGAGGTTACTGATCCCTGATCAAAGTCGTAAACACTACAAAGCAAACACTGGTGCTTTATCCATCCATCTGATGCTTTAGGAGCCACTACATCTCTAAGCTTCTTTCCATCCTGCTCTATTGAATCAATAAAATAAATCTCTGGAGAATTCAAACAGCTTTGCTGATACTGGTAACTTGAGATGCTAAAAACAGAATGGTCTCTTTAGTCTCTAGAAATATATAGCTGTTTCTGGATATCTTTGTTTGTTTGTTTGTTAAGACTGGCTGGGCTCTTTGATTACTCCATTCATCTCCCATTGTTTTTAAGGACTTTTTAAAAGTCAGTATAGAAAAACTAAAAGAAAAAAAAAGCCCACCAAATAAATACAGATAGTCCTTGAGTTACGAATGTAATGGAGCCTGCCCAATGGCGAAATGTAAAATTTGTTACTACCTGTTCTGTAGGTGTGGCTTGGTGGTGGTGGGGGTAATGTGACTGGGTGGGCGTGGCCAACTTTTTTTTTTTTTTTTACTTTTAAAAGCATTTTTTCTACAACCTCTTCGGCTGAAGAGGTTGTAGAAAAAATGCTTTTAAAAGTTAAAAAAAAAGCCTCTGATGATCGCGTGGCTTAGCTGGGCATGGGTGCGGGGGCAGGGATTTTTGCTACCGGTTTTCCGAATCACCCGTCATCGCTACCGGATCGGGCGATCCGGTCCAAACCAGGAGCATTTCACCCCTGAGCCTGCCCATTAAATTCGTAACCTGAAGATTCATTAGAGTGAATCATGTAAAATGAATGTGAAAACTCCCTGCTTTCGCCCAGGCATTCGCTAATCAAATGTGCAGATCGTTAAGTGCCATTGGGGGGAGGGTGTCTAGTGATGGAACAGGCAAGCTGCTTAAGACCACCCAAGGCCTCCCCTGAACCAAGATGCCTCATGCTTCCCACAATTGCTTCCCCTTCCCATCCTGCCATGCCAGGTCACTTCCCTTGTGAAGATCCAGCCTCTCTGCCACATAAGATCATGGCCCCCAGAAGCTTCTAGTCTTCACTCAAAAGGTTTGCAATCTGATGGGATGCTTTGAGGCACCGTGATTTTGCTCCCTCAACGCATCCTGCTGGCTTTCAAATGCTTTTCATGCGCCAAGAGCAAAATGTTCTGGGTGCCGTGATCTCTCGCGATTTCAGGTACCTGTCCACTTTTGCAGAGAATGGTGGGCTAAAGTCATGCGAGATCATGGCCACGGGTGGGCTGCTGGGGGTTTGCAGGGGTTCAGGAGAACCTCTAGCTAAGATTCTGTGAAGTTTGGAGAACCCCCAAATCCCTCTCTTGGCTGGCCCTGCCCACCCTACTCTGTCCCTCCCAGGTGTCCCTACGCCTGTTTTTGATGCAGGTAAATACAGGGTGTGTGCAGAGGCTCTGGGAGGGTGAAAAATGGGCCTACCGGAAGTTCAGGAAGGCCGTAAATGGGCCCATTTCTGGCCTCCAGAGGGCCTCCAGAGCCATGGGAGGTCTTTTTCGTTTTCCCGGAGGCTCAAGGAAAGCCTCTGGGGCCCGGGAAGGGCAAACACCGCCTCCCCATGGTTCAGGAGGCAGACTAGGCCACTCCCACCATGGCCCTGCCCACCCAGAGTCTGGCTTTATCGAAATGCAATTTCCCTTTAGTGATGTCATCTGACCAAATCTCTGGCTGCTAATAAAAAGAAAATGGACTATTTAATTCAGTTATTAAGAAAAATTAACACACTGTTGCATTGGCAACATTGCAAGTAACTAAAAGTAAAAAAAACACGGTTGAGAACTGGAGCAGAATTATGTGATTGTATTAGAAGACAGAAAGTAAACTCATAATTGAGCTGAGTTTGACTCGGCAGCATTCAAATACAGGTAGTCCTCAACTTACAGCAGTTCATTTAGTGACCATTCAAAGTTACAATGATACTGAAAAAAGTGACTTATAACCGTTTTTCACACTTATGACCCTTTTAGTATCCCCATGGTCAAGTGATCAAAATTCAGACACTTGGCAACTGGTTCATACTTATGACGATTGCAATGTCCTGGGGTCATGTGATCACCTTTTGCACCCTTCTGACAAGCAAAGTCAATGGGGAAGCCAGATTCACTGAACAACTGGGTTACTAACTTATCAACTGCAGTGATTCACTGCAGGAAGGGTTGTAAAATGGAGCAAAAGTCACTTAATGAATGTCTCACTTAACAACAGATATTCTGGCCTCAATTGTGGTTGTAAGTTGACTACCTGTAGTCAAGATGGCAACTGTGACCATAGGATCAAAGCAATGCCCATTTTGTATGTGTGTCAACATACCCCACATGCACAAAAGGTTACCAATCTTTCCAGGACCTGAATTTACAATTCTAAAATCAACTTCCTCTTTCCCTTCACTTTTGTGAAAGTTGGTTGGCCTTTAAACTGGGGTTGAAATAATTATTTATTTTGCAAGTTAGTAAAAAGCCTGGTTATTCCACCCAACACCTGTTCTATTTTCATTGTGGACATATGCCTTCTTAATTGTACTAGAGGAATTATTTCATTAAGTATAGCTGTTGCATTTGATTGGTCTCATTTGTTGAGGTTGCTTACTAGGTTACCTGTTAAACTGTGGACTAAATTTTATCAGATGGAATTCTGTACTATGATATTTTTCTGCTTTTTATTATTTCTTGATAAAGGTGTGTAATAAACCAATACACAAATAAGCATTTCCCAATCGTTCCCCTTCTAAATATTACCGAGGCTTAATCCTGCCGAGCTATCTAAACTAGTGTTTCTCCGAAGAAAAACCTAAAAGATTTGGAATTTCTTTTGCCATCTGTATTCTAGTCAATTCCGTCTTGTTTTCCGGCAAAACAAGAAACTCCATTCACAGAGTTTTCTTGTTTAGTCCATTTGCCAAGAGCATTTTACACATAGCTTTGGGTCTTTGTGTGTTTTCTTTTGTGGGTTGCCCTTAATTTGAGAATCATTCAAGACTCAGAGGAAGATTATTTCTGGCTCTTTAGGAACAATGCAAGCTGAAACAGCCACCCTCGGATTTTCAAGGGAAGACACTTTGGGCTAAAGGTTGGCAGGGGTACCAGCACATTCAGCAGTGCTGCTAAAATGAATTCTTGACATGGGCAGAGATATGGAGGGGAAAAACAGCTCATTTGGAACAAACTTCTTAATTCTATGGAAGGCAGATTCTATGGTCTTTTGCTTATCAAGAAGTAGAAGAAGAGCTGAAATCCCCAATGTCACGGAATACATAGCATGAATCTAAATCAGTATTTTAATACCTTGTATCAGAAGGTAAAAAAAAAAATAACATGAATGTTGAGGACAAAAATAACACCTGATTGCAGGTACAAATATATATTTGATTTAGCACCTTACCTTTGATCTGCACTTAACATTCTTTCTCATTCTTTTGCCACTTAATCATATATTAATGGCCATCCTTGTAAGGTAGAGCCTGACCTGAAATTGCAGAAAAGCTAATAATTGACCAGCTTGTACTATCATAATATTTGATCTATTCTCTCACACTTTTTGTATAAAAGAAACTCCCAGAACACTCCCTATTATGAAGGCTGTCATGTAAATCTTGCTAAATATTAAAGTGAAACATTTAATCACTGAGCAATTGATGGAATCGGTAGTTCCCCTGACCTACTCTCAATGCAGGGGGGAATTCTTGGAAAAAAGCTTAAAGGAGAGGGAGGTAGGGTATTGTTATCCAGAAGCCTAAAAATTTGCAATAACATGGGGCAGGATAGGAAAAACACAGGTCACTGAATATATAGGTTAATACAGGTCAAACAGACTCAATCTGATAAACTGTCAGAAAGCTGGATGAGGAACTGGTAAATAAAGTATCAGGAAAAAATGTATGGCTTAAACATTTTAAACACTAAAGCAGGCATTTAATTTTAACAAGGTGAAAGGTGGAGACATATTCAGTTCATCAGAAGCAGAATTGGGAAACAGTAAAAGAAAAATGCCATGCCTGAAAAATGGAAGTGTATCACTATTTTTTAAAGAATAATTTTTATTATTATTATTCTTTAAAAACAAGAACAGAAACAAACACAAAACATAAATTTCCATTTTACAACAGTTTCATATCAGTCTTCTTTTAAAATTCACGTTTTTCCTCTCCCCGTCTTTACATATATTTATATTTGTGGTTCCCTTGTTCCTTATTTATGTATATATTTCTTTATCTGTTATACATATTATTGTATCTATAAATTACTTTACATATATTGTCTGTTTAATGACATATTAGTAATCCTTCTTACTTGCTGCTCCTGACCACTCACCCATCCATCCATTTTTTGATGTTCTATAGCCGTGATGGCGAACCTATAGCACTCCACTGCACATGCCCACACGCTTCCCGCTGGCCAGCTGATTTTCGGGTCTGCCCTGCAAGCAGGAGACGCACTTGCATGCATGGGGGGAACCTACCTTTCTCCTCACTTTCTGTTGCCTGTGCCTTCCCAGATCTCCAGAGATTCCCCACCCAGCACTGTTTTGGGAGGTGAAGCTTTTTCCCCCCTCCCAGCCATTTTGGGAGGCAAAGGCTTCCCCTTCAGTGCTGTTTTGGGATGTGAGGCCAAAAGGGGGGGGTCACATGCACATGCGCGGGGGAGCAGTTCACTTGCATATGCAGGGGTTGCATGCACATGTGGGGGGTTGCACACATGTGCAGGGGGCAGGGTATGTGGGTGGGGCATTGCATTATGGGTTTGGGCATGTGCATGCATGCTTTTGGCACCCGAGGAAGAAAAAGGTTAGCCATCACTGTTCTATAGGGTTTTAAGAGCCATTTGGTGCAGTGATTAAGGTGCTGGCATATAAGAAGTAGGAGACCGTGAGTTCTAGTTTTATTTTAGCCATAAAAACTGACTGGGGAATTTAGGGCCAAATCACCAGGAGACTGTGAGTTCTACTCTTGTCTTAGATCTGAAGCCAGTTGGATGACTTTGGGTCAATCACTAGCAGACAGTTTATTATACTCCCACATTAGGCATGAAAACTGCCTGGATGACTTTACAAAATAACAGAGTTGGAAGGGATCAACCTCTTCTAGTCCAACCCCCTGCTTAAGCAGGACATCCTATTATCATTTCAGACAAAAGGTAACAGTTATCCAACATCTTCTTAAAAACGTACACCCACAACTTCTGGAGGCAAATCGTTCCACTGATTAATTGTTCTCACTGACAGGAAATTTCTCCTTAGTTCTAGGTTGCTTCTCTCCTTGATTAGTTTCCATCCATTGCTTCTTGTCCTGCCTTCAGGTGATTTGAAGAATAGCTTGAGTCCCTCTTGTTTGTGGCAGCCCCAGAGATACTGGAACACTGCTATCATGTCACCCTTGTTCTTCTTTACATTAAACTAGACATATACAGTTCCTGCAACCACTTTTACGTATTTTGACCTCCAGTTCCCTAATCATCTTTGTTGCTCTTCTTGGCATTCTTTCTAGAGTCTCAATATCTCTTTTTTTACATTGTGGCAATCAAAACTGGATGCAGTATTCCAAGTGTGGTCTTACCAAGGCATTATAAAATAGTACTAATTTCTACATGATCTTGACCCTATCTCTCTGTTAATGCAGCCTAGGAAGATTATTTTTTGGCTCTGTAGGAACAATGCAGTCAGAAACTGCCTCCACTGGATTTCTAAGGAAGACACTTTGGATTAAAATATGACAGTGCTATCAGCTCATTCTGCAGTTGCTGCTGAAAGGAATTCCTGACATGGGCAGAGACGCCCAAGAGAGAAAACTGGTCAGTTGGAATACACATTTAATTCTAATCCTGCTTTAGGAATGAAAGCTGGTTGAGGGACTTTTGCCAGTCACTTTCTCTTAGCCCAACTCAACTCACAGGGCTGTTGTTATGGAAAAAAATAGGAGAAGAGGAAGAAGTAATATATGTATTTTGACTTACTTATAAAATTATAAAGATGGGATAAAAATCGAATAAAGTAAATAAATAAACATTTCAGTAGTCTAGATATTTGCACGGAATCTACATCATCAAATAATACTCTGAAAATAATTTGCAAGTCAGCCCCCTTGAACAACATGGATGAGGGGTTATTATTCCTGGTTGTTGTATGTGCCTTGAAATGCACCCAATTTTCCAACAACTATCAATAAATTCAATCTTAGGAACTTTAGGGAAAATTTTCCTTTGGGAATTTGTGGAGGGTTCAGCCGTTCATCTCAATGGTTCTTCTAGCTTAATGTTGTTTGATCACGAATGAGAGATTTTGTTTCCCTAGTTTAGGGGTTTCCAAACTTGGCAACTTTAAGTCTTGTGGACTTCAATTCCCAGAATTGGCTGACTGAGGAATTCTAGGAGTTGAAATCCACAATCTTAAGGTTGCCAATTTTGGAGGCACCTGCCCTATTTGGACATCCTGAAGCAATGATGAGGAAATGGTGATTCCTGGATCAAAGATCTGTCTAGTGATTCTTAATTGGTTTGCTTGGATTGTTTTCTGTTTCGAGACTTTTTTTTCCAGTCCAAATGGAAGAAAACTGATTTGAGAAAGTGGGTAAAAAAATATGGAGGGTTCCTCTAAAATCTCTCTTGAGATGAAGACAGGGATTTTATGATTGTAATTTTTATTATACTTTTGTAAAGCATCTAAAAGATTTGCCAAGCATGTTAAAAAACAACAACTTGTGACTCTTCCCTATCTCTTGCAAGAAGAATCAACTGTTCTTTTCCACAGAAATCTCTCCTGAATAAATGTTGCAATAATCAAAGGTTTTTCAATTTCGTCTTTTGTCTAACATGGTAGAATCACAATGAAGCTCAATCAAGTGGGCGCTATTTGGAGTTGCTATGCATCAGATGACAAATTCAGGCTTGCAGTATAAGTGGCATCGTTAAGCAATTTATTCATTTTTTTAGATTTACAGTTTGGACTTCTTCCAGATGCTCGCGATACAATAGCCTTGCTTCTCATCGTCTGCACAATAGCAACAATTTTGTAAAGTAATACAAAGAAGTCAAACAGGAAGCTTATTTTTGAGAAATCCTGGGTCTCTCATTTCCCTGACTAATACCTTAATCCCTGCCCACCCCACAGCAAAATCACTAGTAATTATTTGGTCAGAATTGTTATAAATATATTCTGATTACCAAATTCCAGAAACTTAAAAGATCCATTTCAGAATTAGAAGGGACATAGCTATCAAAGTGGAATGCCCCTGTATGGCAATGCTCTTTATTCCCTATGCCAGGGGTCTCCAACCTTGGCAACTTAAAGTTGCCAAGGTTGGAGATCACTGCCCTATGCCATCCTTCTTGTAAACTTGCAAGCTTTGTTTCTCTTGCCATGTATACATCCAAACTAGACTGTGTTGTTTCTCTGTGTCTTATAATATATGTGGGCACATGCATCATTTTGTATTTATTTATTTATCTTGTCATGTTTATATTAGAGGTGGAGGCCCTTTGAGAGCTGTATGAAACATAATTTCATTTTAATTTATGCCAATTAGTGTACATTCAAAGTGACAATAAAGTTATTCTAAGTATCTTTCCAGGGACGCAGTGGCTCAGTGGCTGAGACGCTGAGCTTGTCAATCGAAAGTTGGCAGTTCAGCGGTTCGAATCTCTAGTACCGCATAACGGGGTGAGCTCTTGTTACTTGTCCTAGCTTCTGCCAACCTAGCAGTTCGAAAGCACGTAAAAAAATGCAAGTAGAAAAATAAGGACCACCTTTAGTGGGAAGGTAACAGCATTCTGACTGGTACGGGTCTAGATAGATAGCTTCATCCAGGTGCCTGGGCAGTTGTCGTGCCACCACACTCTCAACAACCTTCGCCACAAAATGAAGGTTGGAGACCGGACGGTAGTTGGCTAATTCAGCCGGGTCCAGGGAAGGCTTCTTGAGGAGGGGCCTCACCACCGCCTCTTTCAAGGCGGCGGGAAAGGCACCCTCACTCAGAGAAGCAGTTATAATCCCCTGGAGCCAGCCTCGTGTAACCTCCCGGGAGGCCAGTACCAACCAGGAGGGACACGGGTCCAATAAACATGTGGCGGCACTAATCCTACCCAGAACCCTGTCCACATCCTTGGGAGCCACAGGATCAAACTCCTTTGCAGCAGTTAAGCAAATTACTGTGATTGCTAAGCAGATCCATGGTTGTTAAGCAAATCCATGGTTGTTAAGTAAATACAGCCGCTGTTAAGCAAACCGATTATTTCTTATGGGTGCAATTTTGCGGAAAATTGTTATAAATGTCACATGGCCATGGGATGCTGCAAACAGCAGTAAATGAAGCCTGGTGGCCAAGCACTCCAAGTGCGGTCATGTGGCTGTGGTGGTAGGGCAAATGTTGGACCTCTGAATGCTGGTTGCAAGTATCCCTTAGGTAGGTTTGTCAGAACTTCAAGTGATTGCTAGGTGAGCAGTCGTAAATCCTGTACTCCATTACCACATGGTTTGTTTCCCCTCTCCAAGCGTTTTCCACAAATTTTCCTCATTCGTGCCTTTGTTGGTTTTAATTTCTAAAACCCTACATGATGTGTCTCTGGAGTAACCCTGCTGGTGACCTCGTCCACATGGATTTCCCAGAACAGTCACTGAGGGAACAGATGTGTTAGGAAATTTCTCCCTTGAGAGTTTGTAGACTAGAAGGTGAACCATCTCCCTGGTGAGCCTTGTACTTTGAAACACCTGGCTCCCAGAAGCGCACCTGGCTGCTTTTCATAAGGAGGCAAAGATGATTTTGTTTAGGTAGGGTTTTTAATCTTAGTAATGATGTCAGGAAAGTGTGTGTGGTGCGGGGTTTAAAAACATTCGGCTAGGAACAGGAAGGTTTGGGTTCTAGTCCTCCCTTAATCAGGAAGCCAGCTGGATGACGCTGAATTCTCAGCCCGAGAAAGAAGGTCCCAGCAATCACTTCTGAAAATGTTGCAAAGAAAATGTTATGGGCCATGTAGTTGCTAGGAATCAAGATTGATTCAAGGATCATAAGAAATAATGGTATCCAGCCTTTTTAGTTGGAACCTCTTATTAGCTGTTGAAGTTTGTGGATTTTTGTAATAGTGTTTTATGGTGTTTTATTTATTTTTGTTTATTTATTAAACAGACTTATATAGCTGCCCAACTCACACACAGTGAATCTGTTTTATTGGATGTTATAGCCCTTTTGTTGGTTTAGGCACATAAACTGCCTGGAAACATGCAAGGGGAGTGGTATGTAAATAGATAGATAGATAGATAGATAGATAGATAGATAGATAGATAGATAGATAGATAGACAGACAGACAGACAGACAGACAGATAGATAAAGACAGATGGTAAGGAAGCCATTCTGAGGAACAGAAAAGCATCATATTTTAATTTGTGTGACTTTACCTATTGGTTGATATCATGGAATTTTAAAAATGGAGCAAAAATTAACAACCAAAATAATAAAGCAAAAATGACATTAGTAAAAAAAATCACTCCTTTTCTAACTTCATTTTGAATACATTGAGGATGTTAATTGCCTATATTTTAAGTTCCACAGAGCTATGGAGAAACTCTGGATATTAATGGAGTTATATAAATTGACATTCCTATTTCTATTTCCTCTTCTTCTTCTTCTTCTTCTTCTTCTTCCTCCTCTTCCTCTTCCTCTTCTTTGGAGGCGGTAGCTATCCATTCAATCATGTCCAATTATCAACAATTCTGCGTACCAGTTATCTCCTCATATTCCAATCATATATAACTTCTTTCTGTTTTAATGCTCTGGCTGGTGCTGGTTTTGATGTTGTCTAGCCACTGTTTTTCTGGTGACCTCATTTCCTTTTACCACTGACTATTCCAAGCGAAGTCTTTTCCAACGAGTTTGATTGTATGACATGGATGAAATAAGTAAGGCAGAATGTTGTAATCTTGCCTTCCATATCCCTGGTTTTATACACTCCAGGACTTGATTGTTCGTCAGTTTTGCTATCCAAGGAATGTGCTGGAGCCTTCTCCAACATCACAGGTTAAACAAGTTGATTTTCTTCCCATTTAGTTTTTTTCATGGTCCAGATAGTTTAATTTAATTGCCAGCTTGATGATTTCGCTTTTCCATACTGGATGCATGCCCATCATTGCTAGGCTACCACTGCAATTCAATGCTTTATTTCTGCTGTTTTCACCAACCTGTGATCCTAGAAAAGTGAATTCTTGTACGATTCAATCTCTTCACCACAATTTGACATTTTTGTTCCTTGCAAAGGTCATGAGCTTGTTCTTTTGGATGTTCAGAAAGAGGCCAAATTTCTCGCTTCCTTCTTTAATCCTTTTGATCAGATGTTTCCAGACTTCTTTGGTTTTTGAAAGGAGACTTATCAGTCTCCTTTGAAGGTTGTTGATGTTGTTTCCTTCAATCTTTTCTCTGATTTTTGATTCTCCAAGATCCTGCTACTTGGTCAGTTGAGCACAGCACATCTATCAGATGGTTTTGGAGTTCCATCTAGTGAAGGCATGGAGAATTACATCTGGCCAAAGAATGAGAGGGTTTTTTTGTTTGCATTTGAGAAAATCCAACAATATCAGTGTCAACAGAGATCCAGGTTCCTCTTTTCGTAAACTTCATTCCTTGTGTTGCTATTTTTTTATTTTATTTTAGCTATCTCCTATTTTAGTCCAGTAAGTTTGAAAGATGTGTGCTAGGCTTTGTTTAAAGAAAGTATTGGAAACTAGGAGATTATGAGTTCTAGTTCCATTTTAGGCATCAAAGCTGACTGGGTAAATTTGGACGTCATTTTCTCTCTCAGCCCAACCCACCTCATGCGGTTGTTGTTGTGAGGAAAAAGAGGAGGAATAAGGAGTATTGTGGATGTTTGCCACCTTCAGGTAAAGGTGCAATAAAAATCAAATGAATAAATAAATGTCTTCTATATCAGTGTTTAATGGAGATTACTTTTTAAATAAACTTGCTGAACCTTCACGTGTCACATGACTGTGTTCAATCAATGAGTCAAAACAAAACTCTGTGTACATAGCGTGTATGTGTGTGTATTGTATAAGCAGAAGTTATTATGGTAATACGAAAAGCAGAAGAAAAGATAATTCCATCTCATATTCAACTGCCTTCTTGCATTGTCCAGACTGAAATCTTATGTGTTTGCCGAATCTGAAAATTAATCTATTTTTTGTCCTTGTTTTTTGGGGGGAGGGCAGAAGGTTGGCTGGAATTTGGCTGAGTTCCAATCCAAACTCAACAACTTACCTTGGACAATTGACATGCCTCAAAAGGGTATCTTAAGACTAAACTATAAGGAAGTCTTCATTATCTCATTGGAAGAAAGTTGAGCTTTAAATCAAATACATACTAAAGTAAAAGGAAGTTATTAAAATAGATACATGGGCCTAGAAGGCCTAATTTTAATGGAATAAGATCAGAAAACTCTTATGTCAGTAATATAATTGGGCTGATGTTACAGGTAGTCATCAACCCTATGACTGTTCACTTGGCAATCATACAAAGTTATGACAGACCTATAAGGGGCTATTTACAACCTGGATTAAAAGTTCTGACCACCAAGGGTCCCCTCAGTCATGTGACTGAACTTCAGGTGCTCAACAACTAGGTTGCATTTATGCCAGTTTGCAGTGCCCCAATGGCCCCATGATCTCACTTTATGGCAGTTTTGCTAAAACCTGACATTCACTTCCAATTTTTGACAAAACCACATCCATAGTGAACAGTGGTTCACTTAACAACCGTGACATTCATTTAATTGCTGCAAATTTTTTTTTGTAAAATCAAGTCAGTCGTGTGACAAATCCTTTTTACAAACATCATGACTTACTTTATTATTGTTGCAAGTCAAGGACTTCCTGTAGTTGACACCACTATTTTTCAGGTTTGGCTCTGCTTTTAGATATGCAACATTTGCCTCCATGAAGATCTGGTCTTAAATTCACTGTTTTGGAGAAGTTCAACCATTAGAATTGTCACTTTTAGCAGAGAAAATACTGCTGTTATTAAGGATAATATGTTGCGACATGGTATGCTTTTTCTTTTCAAATCATAATACCAGATGCTATTAGCGCTTTAGCAAATAAACATTCACTACCATAGATCTCTCACTACATTTGCCAAGTTGATAAGAAACAACTGGAACTTTGAAATGTTTTTCTACCTAGAAACTCTGCTAAAGGTTAAGTGGGAGTGATCATAGAGGGAAGGACAGCATTGGATGCAGAGAAATCGTTTGATTTATATTAAATCTCAGTATATTTTGAATTTTACGTGCTTTGGAACTGAAAAAAAGAGTATTAAAAATCACATTTTTTCTGAGAAATGGTGGCCTTTAAACAAGATTAAGGTTCTTGCCAAACTCAGTTAACGCATGTGGAAAATGTGATTAAAATTGATCACAAACAATTTTCAAAGATGGTACAATCACAAGATGTCCTATATTTGACTTTTGGGCATTTTTTTTTAAATGATGAGGATATATATTAATCCAAAAGAATTTTACACATGTATGCAGTGGAGAGAGATTTGAAGGGAATATTAAAAACTCACCATGATGTCTGTGATAGCACAATTAAAACTCAACCCTTTTTTGACATGTGAGCTGTGTGCACTGCAGGTAAAAAGGGAGTGGAGCTACAATTATGAAAGTGTAGCTGTTATTTTGCTTGTGCACCCTCAACCTTTCCCACAAAAGACATCTCTGCCATGTTTCCTGCACACTATTTACTGGTTACAATCGGAAGTATAGCTTGTCCTTGACTTATGACAATTAAGGCCAATATTTCCACTGCTAAGTAAGGCAGTTTTTAATACTTTTTGTTCCATATTATGACCTTTCTTGCCAGAGTTGTTAACTGAATAACTGCAGTGGTTAAGTGAATCATGCGGTCATTAAGTGAATTGCTTGTTGGAAGCTGGCTAGGGAGGTTGCAAAAGATGATCCTGTGATCTTGGGTCAACGCAACTGTCATAAATATATGTCAGTTGCTAAACGCTCAAGTTTTGATCATGTGACTGTGGGGATGCTGCAACAGTTATAAGTATAAAAACCAGATAAATTATTTTTTCCAGTGCCATTGTAACTTTGAATGGTCACTAAACAAATGGTTGTAAATCAAGGATTATCTGTATTTTGACACCAAAGAAGTCATTTGCTCTAGCAATACATCTTAGTGCAACTTCATTTTTTAAAGAAAGATCCACTCCTATCAACAATAAAATACAGTGAAAACTAACTAGCTAAAACATGAAAGATAGCGCAAGTGGTTTTGAATTATAGCCCAAAGTTTGAGGGACTATTTTTCTTGTTCTGAATTGAAACTATTGGTGTAAGATGGATTTTGGAGCGACATTTCATAAAGGTGTGTGGGGTGTCCAGTTGAGAAACCCGTAATTTATTCTTGTGTTGATCCCAATGCAAAAAGGAGATGTGCCCAGGTATGAATGAACTCTCAGTCCAACCCACCTCAGAAGGCTGTTGCTGTGGGGAAAATGGGAAGCAGGAGAATTAGGCATGTTCATTGCTTTGAGTTATATATAAAAAGGTGGGATGAAAAAAAATCTAATGATATTGCATATTGACAAAATTTCCATCCATTAATTACAAAAGGCCACAATGCTTGAATCTACATGAAGTAACTAGGCCAACGGCCTCATCAGGATAATGACATCCTGGACTGTTGTACATTGTCTCAATCATCTTCCATAAGAGAGGTAGTCATATAAATTGGATTAATAATAATAATAATAATAATAATAATAATAATAATAATTTGTCCCGATTGTAATTGGAGCCCTTGGAGCAATACCCAAAGGGCTACCCCGCTATTTAGAAATTCTAAATTTGCCGGACTTGAACATTTTGACTCTACAAAAGACCACCTTACTCGGAACAGTTTACATCCTCCAACGATACCTTAACAGTTCCTAGGTCCTTGGTTAGGACTCGAGCTGCTGAGCTATTAACCAGCCTCAAAGGCTATGAATCTCACTAAAGTTTAACCAATAATAATAATAACTATTATAGAAAATGAGAAGGTGAAGATCTTGTGGGACTTTCGAATACAGACGGATCGTCACTTGGAACACAACACGTCAGATATCAGTTGTCGAAAACCGAAACGTACAATTTATTGACATCGTGGTACCAGGAGACGCCAGAGTCGAAGAAAAAGAACTGGAAAAAAATCATGAATATTGCGACCTGGCCATTGAAACTACACGGCTATGGATGAAACATGTAACAGTGATACCCATTGTCATCGGGGCACTTGGTACCGTGTCCAAGAATTTTATAACATACACCAGCAAATTGCAGCTTCCTGCAATAACACCAGAACTGCAAAAAATTGCACTACTCAGAAATTTGTATATTTTAAGAAGATACTTGATTGATTCCTAGGAAACTGGCAGCAACCCGTATCAAGTGTTACCAGCAGTTAATGGTATTTGTGATGCATTTTTGAATGTTCAGTTGACTGAGTTTCATGTTTAATGAATAACTTTATTCATTGTACATGTATACACAGTATACCATACAATGAAATTCACTTAACACTCAAAGACCACCCAAACACCCAAATCAATCCTAAACCCTTGAGAAGATCTCAATGCCTGTGAAAGCCAACATCAGCTCAAGATTTTATCAAGATTTTATTTTATCAATGGCTAGATACTAAAACATGGAAATGAAATATGAAATATAAAATGAATGTTATAATATAATATGTGAATTTTTTTTTTTTTGGAATGATAATGCCAGTTAGATAAATGACAAATGGAGATAATGATACAAAGATATATATTAGATTGATAATATGTGAAATTAGATAATTAGTAAAATATGAATATGGGGATGAAGCACAAGGGATTTATAACCCACCAACACACTGTTTGTAATTGTTAAGGAAGATGGATTTTTATGTTTTGTTTGTTTAAAAATTAAAAGTTACCCCCAGGGATACGACTGATCCCGGACCTCTGGACCTTCCGCCGGGCCCTGAAGACCTTTTTATTTCTGTAAGCCAGGCTGGGTTAAAAAAAAAAATTAATTGGTGAATTTTATGGGTAAGGGGTTTTTAAATTGAGGGAAGCCAAAGATAAATTTAATTTTGTTTTATACTATTTTAATGTTTATATTGCACGTTTTTTAATTTTGGCTATTCATCCCCCCCCCCCCACCGCACCGAGTCCTTCAGGAGAGGGGGCGGTATAAAAATTTAAAAAAATAAAATAAAAAAATAAATAAAAAATTGAAAAAAAAAGAGCTATTAGTTGCGATTTGCCTATATAATATCTATTTTAAAGTCTTTGTTTTCAGCCCACTGGGCATTCCAAAGGCAATTGCCTCACAGGTTGCAAATTCCATAACTGGAATAATTTTCCCCCCTGGTTTTCTTTTCCACAAAACAAAAACAAAAAGGGTCCATAATTATTTAACCACTTAGCATAGAGTTCCCACCATCGGGGTTGACTCAGTGGAGTCAGTTTGACTCAGTGTTTTGTTTCCACACATACCCCCACCCCCACCCCACTTGGCCCTTTTGAAGACGGGTAAACTCCAACCCCCAGAATTCCTCAGGCCTCCCTACAAGCCACGCCCCCTGGGATCGCCGGTTGCTTTGGCTCGCGCTCGCACCCGCGCCCCCACCCCCCACCCGCCGTATCAGCGAACGGTCGTCGCGGCGCCGTTGAGAAGGAAGGTCAGGATGCTTCCCGAGGCACGCCGCCGCCTCTTTCCGCACCATCACGGCCACACGGGTGAGTCCGAGGAAAGAGGAACCACCACAGTATTCTCTCAGGAGGTGGCGGGGGCTGTGTGTGTGTGTTGTGGGGGGCGGGGGGGAACCAGCGGTGAGGGCTGCGGAACCCAGTTCGGGCCTAAGTTGGGGGGGGGGGAGAGAGAGAGAGAGAGAGAGAGAGAGAGCGAGAGAGAGAGAATCCCCACAGCGCCCCTTACTGGCGGGAGGGCGAAAAAACCGCCGCGGATCTCTTGGCCCAGCGGTAGGGCCGGGCTGGCTTCGGAGGAGCTGCTGGGGCTGGTGGCGAAGGGGAGGCGCCCCTACGGCTTCCCCTTTTCCTTGCCACGCCGCCTCTGCTCCTCCTCCTCCTCCGAGGGAGGGAGGGAAGGCGCCGAGCCTCCTGTCCTCGCCCCAGGTGAGCAGCTTATCTGCCTGGCGTTCACCCCCAGCGGGGCAGAGGGTCCCGGGGATCTCGGAGTGGGATGGCTGCTGGGCTCACGGATCGGCAGGCCGTCCGGGTTTGGTAAACCCAAAGAGGGGGGAAACAGGTGGGCCAAGTCGGGGGGGGAGAGGGGAGGGGGCTGGGAAACTTGGCAAAGGTGAGCTGCTCTCTAAAACGGGTCTGCAACCTTGGCAACTTTTAAGCCTGGAGGACTTCAACTCCCAGAATTCCCCAGCCAGCAAAGCTGGCTGGGGAATTCTGGGAGTTGAAGTCCTCCAGGCTTAAAGTTGCCAAGGTTGCAGACCCCTGCTTCAAAAGCCCTGCTCGTTTGTTGTTGTTGTTGTTGTTGTTGTTTGTGTGTGTGTTGTGTATGCATGCAGATATGCATGTTTGTGTTTTGTCTCTTTGAGTTGAGTTCCTATCTAGACTTAATAGAGTACTCAATCAGCATTAATCAATGGTGGCAGAACAGGAGGATGGCACCATTGGATGTTGCACCCCATATGACACCTAAGGGGAATGTGGATTGGATAATTTTCACTGGACGGTTGGGGGGAAGGATATTGGGGATACTTTCTAAATGTAATTTTTGTGCCTTTTGCCTCAGACCTTGCTTTCCTTTGGATGCATTCAGTTCATATTCAGTAAAAGTACCTTTCTCTATGAAAATGGAGTCGGGTTTTTTTTTTTCTTGGGTATTGAAAGGAGGCACACCTGACAATACCTGTGTCCTTTTCATCATCTTGGAGCGTTAACAGTCCGCCTTGATAGATCTATCAAATCGATGTTGACTTTGAGCAACCCCATAGATAAAAAGTCTACTGGAGACTCTCTACAGCCTCTTTGGGACAATCACCCATCTCCTCCCACTTATGACTGTAACCTTGTTGCTGGTATCCTTACAATTTATACCGATATTGTTTCCTGATTGCTTATTTGTACCCTATGACTATCACTAAGTGTTGTACCTTATGATTCTTGATGAGCGTATCTTTTATTTTATGTACACCAAGAGCGTATGCACCAAGACAAATTCTTCATGTGTCCAATCACACTTGGCCAATAAAAATTAAATTCTATAGATGGGTTTTCACCGGAGAGGTTTATCCCTAACCTGCTGGTCTTTCAGGTCTTCTAATAAGTGGTGCATCCATTGCTGCTGTAACTGAGTCCCTTCACATTCCTTTTGGTCATTCTTTTCTGTTTGCTCCCACCTTTCCCAGCATCAGAGCCTTTCCCATTGAGCTGCCAGTCTTCTCCCAATGTGTCTGAAAGAGGAAGACAACTGCAGGCGGAGGCAGTAAAGGTCCTGCTAGTATTTGTGCGAACTTTGATGTACAGAGTTGCCTTTCTGTGTAAACTGGAAAGAAGATGCCTTAGCTCTGTTTAAAGGAAAATACCTGAAATGATTAGCCTTGCAAATGATTAGTTGGCCAAACTTGTTTTGGAGGCAGGACTTGTGAGAGGATCTAAGAGTCTTAGTGGATCATAGGGTGAACGTTACAAAAGAGTGATGCAGTGTGACTCAGAAAGCCAGTGCAGTATTACAGGGTATTGGCGGAAGAACTGCAGTCAGATCAGTGGAGGTAATTGTTTCATTATGCTCTGCTGGGGCATATTGTTTGGGCATTGCACTTTGAAAGGAACCATTTCAGAACTCCCAGAGTGTTAAGGAGGCTGGAAGCCAGATTGTGTGAGGAATGGGTCAAGGCGCTGAGTATGTTTCTGTTGCAGAAGAAAAGGCTCAAGGGAGAGATGCCTACAAAGATCTAAAAGGCTGGTGCATGCAGAGTGATTGAGTGAATGTGTTCTCTATTGAGACCGAAGAAAGGAGGAGAACTAGCTGAAATTAAAAGAAAGATTGACCGCTGAATATTAGGAAGAAGTTGTCGGTAAGAGCAGAAGAGTCCTCTTTAAGCAGTGCTGTTCTTTTTGCTGAATATTTCTAAATGGGGATTGAATGGGCCACCTGTTGTGGATAATTTAGTGGGTTATGGAACATGATGGTTGTATTATAATATGAATACAATCAGTCAGGGGCTGAATTGCTTTGTAATTATATTGAACATACTGAAACTATTACCTGATTTTAGATAGTAATACATTTTCTTCCCATTTGATTCATGGTGGATTGATATTTAGAAATCATTTTCCTCAAACAGTCATAAAAATGTCAAGTTTGTAAAATTGGTCGAAGTTGTATTAATGTAATAACAAGTTTAAAACTGTGAGATTAAGTAACTTCTAGAATGGAAAATACAGTCTTGGTATGCTTGTCAGAAGCAGCTTTAAATTGGCAGTTAGAAAACAACCTGGCCAGTTTTTATTCTCAGAAAATGAGCTGAGATGTTTCCGTGATCAAATAGTTGGTTTGCAAATATTTCACAGAATTTTTTCCTTGAGTGGATGATAATAGTCTCATTTTAGGAAAATAAGAAGTCAAGTTAATAGCATAATAGAAAAGTAAAACTGGTAGATTCGCATGTCTTTATGGGAATAATATAAATTTGAGACTCATGTTCTTAGATACATATACTATAAGAATGTGTGGGTATTATCAATAAACCACAGTTGGTGATTTTATCATTCAAAAATTTCTTTGCAGTCTCCCATGAAGTACACAAGAATTAATGTATAAATTTATTTTATTTTTTTTATTTTTTATTTTATTTCCAATTTATATACCACCCTTCTCCCTGAGGACTCAGGGCGGTGTACAGCCAAAATTAAGAACATGAAATACAAATATTAAAAACAATTAAAATATATATAAATTTGGCCCAAAAATTAAAAATCACAAACCAATTAAAACATTAAAAAAATTTTTTTAAGCCAGCCCGGCTTGCTGGAAAAAGTGGGTTTTAAGGGCATGACGGAAGGCACTGAGGTCTTGGATTCTCCTTATCTCTAGGGGCAACTGATTCCAGAGGATAGGTGCCCCCACAGAGAAGGCCCTCCCCCTGGGGGTCACCAGCCTACATTGTTTGGCTGATGGCACCCTGAGGAGGCCCTCTCTGTAGGAGCGCACGGGTCGATGGGAGGTCGTCGGTAGCAGCAGGTGGTCTCGAAGATAACTAGGCCCTATGCCATGGAGCGCTTTAAAGGTGATGACCAACACCTTGAAGCGCACCCGGAAGACTACCGGAAGCCAGTGCAGCTCGCGCAGGAGCGGTGTTACATGGGAGCGCCATGCTGCTCCTGTCACTACCTGCGCTGCTGCGTTCTGGACCAGTTGGAGCCTCCGGGTGCTCTTCAAGGGGAGCCCCATGTAGAGAGCGTTGCAGTAGTCAAGGCGAGAGGTGACGAGGGCGTGAGTGACTGTGCACAGGGAATCCCGATCAAGAAAGGGCCGCAACTGGCGAATCAGGCGAACCTGACAAAAGGTCCCCCTGGTTACAGCTGTCAGATGTTCTTCCAAGGACAGCTGCGTATCCAGGAGGGCTCCCAGATTGCAAGCCCTCTCTGTCGGGGCCAAAGACTCGCCCCCAATAGTCAGTGATGGAGTCAACTGACTATATCGGGATGCCGGGAGCCACAGCCACTCAGTCTTGGAAGGGTTGATCTTGAGCCTGTTCCTCCCCATCCAGATCCGCACAGCCTCCAGGCACTGGGACATCACTTCAAGGGCATCGTTGGGGTGGCCTGGAGTGGAGATGTACAGCTGGGTGTCATCAGCGTACTGGTGGCATAAATGATCTTCGAGGAAAGCAAATCAATTCAAATTATTTCTGTTGTGGAGATTACAGGACAAATAATATGGAATGGTTAGTTCCATAAAGGAAATTTGTGTTAAATAATACAAGTCATAATCTACATACACTAAAACACTCCTGTTAACTGATCTAATCTTCAATTGGGTGAGAAACAGTGCACTATAGGGAAACAATCAATGTGTCTGAAATAGGCTAACTTACAGAATTCATCTGAAATTTGTGATCCATTATTATTATTATTATTATCATTATCCATTATTCCCATGCGATTAAAATTTACTGGTTGTGGCCACTTGAGTGCTGCTGCTTCTAATTCTCCCTGCTAACTTCCCACAAGGAAAGTCAATGGAGAAGCTGGAAGTTACTCCTGCTCCTCCCCCCCCCCCAATCAACGGTTATTCTGGTTTTTTGTTTGGTTTTTTTTTTGTTTAGGTAAGGAAATTCCTCTGAAACAGTGACCCAGCAGGGACTAGTTAATAAATATATGTATGAATATGGTTTGAGTAGAGTAGGAACAGCTTAGCTATTTATTTGAGATTTTGATTATAAAGACTTACTGAGAAATGTTGGCAGCTAAAATGAGAGTCTAAGATGCTAAAGGGTCAGCTGCTTAAGTTGGGTTGACTTCTGATGATTGTATGGGGCAGATATCTGATATTGGGACTCAACTTCAAAACAAAATTGAACTCTTCCAATGGCATACTAGTGATCTCCCTGATTCCACCCACCCATCCATTCATCTTATCTGTTGTCTTCCCCAGTATTGTTTCCTTCAAATTTGCCAAGCAAAATTGGCAGACTATATATCACATGCCCAAACTATGTGAGTTTCTTTATGCTGATTGTAACCTCAAAGATTAGAGGATGGCAGGAGTTAATTAAATATCTCACAGGGTATTTTTCCAACGGGCAGAAAACTTTGATACCTCCTGTGGCTTCTGTGCTTTAGTAATTTTCACATTCTGTCTGAGCATTTTTCCTATGTGAAGTTCGCTCAGAGAATGGCAAAGCTGTGGACTGCATTGGATGACCTTGGTCCCCTTTTGTGGCATGGGATTAGAATAACAGTTGGAAGGGACCTTGGAGGTCCAATCTCCTGCTTGAGCAGACCTTATACCATTTCAGACAAGTGGCTGCCCAGTCTCTTCTTGAAAGCTTTCAGTGATGGAGCACTCACAACCTCTGAAGGTAACTTCTGCTCCACTGGTTGATTGTTCTCACCTTTAGGAAATATCGGTTAGTTCTAAGTTGCTTCTCTCCTTGATTAGTTTCCATCCATTGTTTCTTGTCTTGCCTTCTGATGCTTTGGAAAATAGTTCGACACACACAACCTCATCGTTGTAGCAGTCCCTCAACATGACAAATATGGCAGCATGGCATTGAGGCAACATGTTGACTGGTTTGTTCCTCCAGCAGAGGCTGGAGCTGATGGGAAAGCCACCAAATGCAGCTGGGCCCAGATCTACCTACCTACCTAGGCAGAATAAAAAAAATAAAAAGTATGATTTTTGATTCCTAAATGGATTTTAGAAAAGAGAACAATGGGGCAAATAATCTTAGACAAATAATCCAGGTGCTTCCTCTGTACCGTGTTTCCCCGAAAATAAGACCCTGTCTTATATTATTTTGAACCCTGAAATAAGCGCTTGGCCTTATTGCCATGCATTCAAAAGCCCAGTTGGACTTATTATCAGGGGATGTCTTATTTTGGGGGAAACAGGGTAACTAAGTATTTTGCCAAACATGCAAATAATCAAGGTTTCTTCTTGAAGGAATAATATAAGCCTTTTAATGGATCAGATTAAATGGGGGTTCTTACAATTTTGAGAAATGTCATGATCCGTTAGTTGATTATTACTCTGCTGTTACTTTTCTAGCTCTTTCCAAACAATACTAAAGTTTGTGCCTTCTCATATGGAGGTTGTTTGTTAAAATTTTAGAACAATGGGACACCACAAATATAGTTGTGCTCATTTTAAAATTGATTTGGAAGAAATGCTCCAGACCATAAATGGGTAGTGACTGAAGAGCTGCCCTGCTTAGCAATGGGAATTCTGATCTCAACCGTGGTTATAAGTTGAAAACTGCCTGCATAAGTGTTGCAGGCCAACTGCGGTCAATTAAGATTACCTGTATACGATTAGGATTGGCTGCTCTGCTGCTAAATGACATGGTCATAAAGTGAACTGCCTTATGTCAGCACCAGATTACTTACCACATTAGTTCTAGCTGCACTTGTTAAGTGAAGCATCCATAGTTATTAGACACAACATCATGTGGATTATGATTTCCCCATTGACTTTGATTTAGGAGTTGCATTAATTTTTCATTCTTTAAAGAGCTACATTTTTTAAGACTAACATGGAAAGCTGAATAAAAGATGGATGCTCCAATGAATAGTAGTGAAGAGTTATACCAGTTTAAAGCACTTTTTCCAAATAATTTTCAGAATGTTCCAGGTCCTGCAGAGAAATGTTTCGTAAGTTCTCTTCTCCCTGTCCTATGTTGCAAGATCACTGAGTTCCTCTTACATGAACCACAGATATTTAAGATTTAAGAAAATACATATTCATCTTTGAAATATTCAAGGATTTTATATAGGCAAAGATATTATTCAAGAACTAGATCATAGGACTAATTCAAAGAGGCTATTTCTGTGCATTTAAATATTCCCCCTGTGGTTTTGTTGTGCTTACTTAGATTCAGGACTAGTTATAGAAACTTTTAATCTAAAACAGGGGTGTCAAACTCCCAGCCCACAGGCCAGATGCGTCACATGCTGGCCACGCCCACTCCTGGTTTAGTGAAGAGGGGAAAAGTTGTGATACGTCACATGACAATGACGTGATGACACGAGTTTGACACCCCTGATCTAGAATGAATACCGATTGTGTGCTTTGAGTTGAAACTGTTGTGAATTTCAGAAGAATAACTCACATGTATACAATTGTTAATGGTAGTGATAGAGATCTGTAAACCAGTAATAAAGAGGACATTGAATATAATTTATGTCAAGAGTTTAGAAAAATCTTGTTTGCAGTTTTAATCACTCTAAAAATTATATAGATTTCACCCAAGTTTAGTCTGATTTTTGAGACCTTTCCCCCCATCTACAGTATTCTCCTATTATGTTTTGAGGACTTATTCCTATAGTAGAACCTCGTAATACATACTATCTGTGTCTCAGGTTTTCATTTAGGAAAAGATAGCTGAATTGAGATAGAACTAACATTGCTGATTTTAAGCTTTTGCTAAAAATATCTTTTCTGTTAAAAATTAGTTGTTACTTGCCCTAAGTGACAAATACTTCAAGCTGTAAATCTTTAAACTTTCTAGTTATATTGGTTTTTAATATATCACAGATTAAACTTCAAGTAATCAATTAATTAAAAATACAGCAAGTTATAGTTCAGCTCAGTCTTGGAGTTGAAAAATGGGAAAAAATTAGATAAGAGCTTTTGATAAAATATGAGAATTCCTAATCTTTTAATTTACCTCCTACAGTTTGCAGGGAAGCATCATGAGTATGCGAGACCAAATGGAAACATTTACATATCTGATAAATTGAAAATGTAATCTTTACAGAATTCTATGTAACTTTAAATCATATTAAACGCTTCCTTAATGCCATATTAGTGTTATGGATTATAAAGGTATATAATTTAGAATGTTTGCTGCTGTTGCATTTATGTAAAATGAAAATGCAGTCTCGGAGGTAATTATAATGTAAAATTAATCTGGAAATGTCTCTTTTCAGAAATGCCAACTGTTAATATGCAGCAGTAAAGAATCTCTGTACTTACTTTTTTTCCCTTTTGATTTTCTTTTAGGGGATTGAAAATGTGCCAACAACAATGCTAGGATTACAATGGGAAGTGTCACACTTCGCTATTTTTGCTATGGCTGTCTCTTTACGTCGGTAACCTGGACAGTTCTGCTGTTTGTTTATTTTAATTTCAGTGAAGAGGCCCAGTCTTTTAAAAATGTGCCCATCAAGGGGCTTGAACCTCAGAAGCCGTTCTCCAAAAGATTCTATCCCCAGCTTGTGAATGGACCAGGACGAATGCAAGAATCTAAGCCCAGATATGGCAAGATCAGGAATCCCTTGGGAAATGCTGTGCAGGATCTCCTCAAGAGTGAAACAGAGTTTTCCCCTGAAATGGGTATGTTGGAGGGATAGAGCGCTGAGGTAGTGACTTCCATATTGGGGAAGGCTGGGCACTGGTCTTTGAATCGGGTCTGAAAGCCTGATAAAGCAGGGCGGAGGCTGAGACCTTTGGAGAGAATGTTGTCTGTCTAAACCAAGATCTGATCCGTATGGATTCAGATATTGCAGGAGGGAGAATTTGGTTTAAAGATAATTTTGTTAATTAGCAGCCGTTTTAACACACTGGCACGAGAGCCAGTTTGGTCTACTGGTAGTAGTTAAGGCACCAGGCCAGAAAGCAAGAGAAGGTGAGTTCAAGTTCTGCCATAGCCATGAAAGCCAGCTGGGTGACCTTGGGCCAGTCCCTCTTTCTCAGTCCAACTCACCTCACAGGGTGGTTGTTGCTGGGACAATAGGAGGATGAAGGTGTGCTGGATATGTTTGCAGCCATGAGTCATTTGTAAAAATAATGAAGGCGGGAAATCAATCAATCAAATCAATCCCATGATATATAAACCACAGTGGCAGGGTTCACACTTTGCATTAAGCCAGACAAAATAGAGGCAGGCGCATTATGGCTTTTAATGCAAAGAGTGAAAAATAGAGCTGCAATATCATAATGTTAACAGATATTACAGTGTTATATTGCTCATGTTAGGAATTTATGATGGCCTCTCTGTATTTACATATTTACCTGCCAATTTTCTTGAGTTTCAAGACAGATTACCAAAACCATTGTAGGAAGAGTAGCTTATTATGGGAAGCAGCCTTAGTGGAATTTTTGAGATTAAGGATATTTTAGAAAATCATTATTAATATATTAACAGAATCAGTGGATTCTCTGTTTCAGGTATGATTTTCAATGAACAGGATCAGGAAGTGAGAGATTTGGGCTATCAGAAGCATGCTTTTAATGTGCTCATCAGTAACCGATTGGGATATCACAGAGATGTGCCAGATACGAGGGACAGAAAGTAAGCTACCATGTGTTCATCATAAAATAAATATTTTGTTCCAAGAGCCAAGCGACTCTAGGGAAAGTGAAGTGACATGATAATATAGTATAGGCCTTTTTTCTTCTCCAGGTGTAAAGAAAAAATATATCCTCATGATCTTCCCTCTGCCAGTGTCATAATTTGCTTCTATAATGAAGCTTTCTCTGCCTTGCTTCGGACTGTCCATAGCGTTCTGGATCGAACGTCATCTCATCTTCTCCATGAAATTATTTTGGTGGATGATAGAAGTGAATTAGGTAAGAGATTCTTAGATTTTTGTGTCACTCTGGAGTAGGGGTATGCAATCTGTGGGCCACAGGCTCACTATCACCTGACTGTGGTTCCCGAAAGAATTGTATTTTCCCAACCCACAAAACAGAGGGCTATCCAGCTCCTTAAATAGTCATTTTGATGATGCCTTTACCATCCTTGGTGTGGTGTGACCTCTAGCCTCTATGCACAAGAAGATTGCCAATTCAGTTCTAGGAAGGATTGGATTAAAACAATTACTCTGCAGTAGGTTTTATTGTCTCAATCTCAGCTCCCTGGAATAAATAAGAACAATAGTATTGAGTGTACCAAGTATTTCAGATTTTGAGCAGTTGTTTGTTATTTGAAACAGGTTGTTCCAGCATTATTGGAAATATTTTGACAGGATTCCAGCCATTATGGAAGTATTTTGAGCCCAGTAGATCTCTTTGAAACAGGTGTATTGAACACTCAAGAGAAACATTTCAAGTTCAAAACACTTGTGGAATGTTTAGGGCAGCTGCTCCATTACTGAACAGAGCATTTCAAACTTGACGCAGCTTTTCAAGTGCAAAATGTCCCAAATGTTTTGCACGCCACCCTCTACTAAGGAATTGTTTTGCAGAGAAGGCCTTAAGGATATGCAGCATGGGCTACACAAGTTGTTTCCAGAAATGGAATTCTGTCCATTAAATGGTAGTCTGATTGATTCTCTGCTCTCTTGTATTTCTAATTATGCCCTGGATACTGACATACTTTTCTAAATCCCAGTCTTTATTAGAGAAGAGACGTGTCACTAGGATTAGTCAGCTATCTCATTTCCTTCCACAAGGAAGAACACTTAACAATTGTCACAGCTGTTGGGTTTCGTTTCAAGTTTGTTTTGCCAGCCTTTTAAAATAGAAGAAATGTGAGAAGTGGCTGGAAAGGTTTAGGATGACTATAAAGCATTATTTTTCATCTTTCCTTCATCTGTTGCAGCTGATTTAAAAGAAGACTTGGACATATATTTAACAAAAAATCTTCCAAATAAAGTGAAACTAGTAAGAAATGAAAAGCGTGAAGGGCTAATTCGAGGGAGAATGGTTGGAGCTTCCCATGCTACAGGTAACATCCAGCACTAATGCAGGCAATACACTAACCTTGTGCCTTTAAGTAGTAATTTTATATCCTTGTGTGCATTTCAGTCCTTCCTAAATGGAATTATAAATATTTTTTATTTATTTTTTCTTTAAAAACAAAGACAAAAGAAAAATTTCCATTTTACAACAGTTCCGTATTGGTGTATATCCACAGTTTATGTTTTTTCCCCCTTACATACTCGCATACTTATTTTTGTGGCTCCCTTATTTCTTATATATTGTAGTGTGTGCGTGTGTGTGTGTGTATTATATACTATTTCTTACTTATTATATCCATATGTTACTTGACACATATTATATATTTAATATCATTTTATTGATACTTCCTGATTTCTAGATCATCTCTATTATATATTTTCTGGTTTGTTATTCCTGTCCTCTATCCATTTGTACCATTTCCCCCATATTAAGTAATATTCCGTTCCATCTTTTCTTAAATAGAATACTTGGGAATAGTAAGGTTTATGAATGCAGTAAATTGACTAATGGTTGTTTGCCATAAATCTGTCCTCGATTAACAACCACAGTTGAGGCCAAAATGTTTATGGTTAAGTCACCTTCGCCGCCTACAATGACCTTTCTTGCCACGGTTCTTAAGTGAATCACTACAGTGGTCAGCAACATTGTTGTTAAGAATCTGGTTCCTCCATTGACTTTGCTTATCAGAAGGTCACAAAAGGTGGCCCCTTGTCCCTGGAACACTGCAACCATCATTTAAATAGATTGAAATTACAGTAGTGATTATTTTGTACCTAACAATTTCCAGCAAAAGTAAAAAATATAGAAATACAGGCATACCTTTGCACTTCATTTCATTGGACTCACTGATAATGCATTTTTTATAAGACCCTCCACCAGCAAAAAGATTATAACTACTGAAGCTCAAGTCTAGTGTTTAGCAATAAAGTATTTTTAATTAAGCTATGTATCTTATTTTAGACATAATGATATTGCACGCTTAATAGAACAGAGTATAATATAAATATAATTTTACACGCATTGGGAACCCCAAAATTTGCTTTATTGCAGTATTTTGGAACCAAGCCCACAGTATCTCTGGGTACAAAACAAATTCACCCTGTACCTTCCAGTGAAACATAATTTACCATTAATTTTGAGGGATTTTTCTCCCGCTGTTTCTTTTTCTATCAGTTAATCTCAGTATTAATTCCCAGTTTCTCTTACTCATGCTGAAAGGTGCAAGTTATAAATGTCATAATATTCTTGTGTAAATTAGATTCTTGAGATGATAGTGTTCTCAGGAGGGCTTCTGTGTAGTCTCTTGCCTTCTTGTCTCTTGACGAACAAGAAGCAGTGGATGGAAACTCATCAAGGAGAGAACTAGCCTAGAACTAAGGAGGAATTTCCTAACAGAAAAATGAATCAGTGGAACAGCTTGCATCCAGAAGTTGTGGGTGCTCCAATACTGGAAGTTTTCAAAAGAGATTGGACAGCCACGTGTCTGAAATGGTATCGGGTTTCCTGCCTGAAAAGGGGGTTGGACTAGAAGACCACCAAGGTCCCTCCCAACTCTGTTATTCGGTTATTCTGCATCTCATGTGCTTCTTCTGCTTTTACTTTCTCAGGAAAGGTGCTTGTGTTTCTGGACAGCCACTGTGAAGTGAACGAGATGTGGTTGCAGCCGTTGCTGACGCCCATCCAGGAATCCCGCAGGACAGTTGTTTGTCCTGTGATTGATATCATCAGTGCGGACACGCTGACGTACAGCTCTTCTCCTGTTGTCCGCGGAGGGTTCAACTGGGGCCTTCACTTTAAATGGGATCTCGTTCCTATGTCGGAGTTGGAAGGACCTGAACAAGCTATTGCCCCCATCAGGTGAGACATTCCAGTTTCAAATACCATCCTCTAATGCAGGCCCCCAACCTGTAGTGGGCTAGTAGCCCACTACCGGGCTATGGACTGTTGGGCACCAGGCCACGTGAGTGGCTGGCCAATGCGTGCATGTGCGCACGTGCACCCCCCCTCACAATAGCAGCTCATTTCGCTTGTGCGCATACGCACGTAAAGGCGCCTGCCCCTCCCTCTGGGCTGCCAACCCAGAAAGGAACTGGGGAACTCTGCTCTAATGGGGTGAACAGCTTCACTTAAAACCAGAAAAGAGGTTTTACGAGTTCCTTCAACCAAAGGTGTGGGATAAAAATACAATGACTGTATCATGTGAAACTACAGACATTTAATTTTATATGGAATTTTAAAGTGAAGGCTGAAGGGAAGACAATGTCAGTACCCTCAATATTTATTCATTAATATATATTAGTTAATATTCACTTATAGTACATTCCCAGGGAAACTGCTTCAGTGTAACTAAAGATTTGAAGCCAGAACTTTGGAATAATTCCATTGTAATTTTTTTTAGAAAGGTGTTAAGAATTGAGTCTTTGTTCAGTAAATAATAAAATTTGTTGTGTCGTGTTTTTATTAACACTTATGATCAACTGCTTCTTTTATTTTATCTATCAGATTTACAAGGCAACAAGACCTGTTCTCTGTTGCCATCCTATGAAACCATAGAAGTAGTATGTAGAGTAGGGCTGGGCAGCATTCCCAAGCGGCCACATGAGAAACGGAGATTGTCTTAGAGGGCCAAATCAATAGCTCCTGGCTGCGTTCTGGCCACTCGCCTGCAGAGCCATGTTTGACCAAGGTCGCACTGGGTGGCCAAGCCCTGGTCCCTTCATGCAATGACCACTGCTGCCTCCTGAAGCTGCTCCAGGCAAGGGGTTTGGTTAAATTTAAATATTTTCTTGACCTAGGAAGTTCTTTGTAGATCTATGTTTCCCCTTTCTTACTTCCACTTCTGCCAGGGCTTAACTTTGCTAAAGATTTCGTTTTCATCTCAGGTCTCCCACAATGGCAGGAGGGTTGTTTGCAATGGACAGAGAATATTTCAATGCGCTTGGACAGTATGACAGCGGCATGGACATCTGGGGAGGGGAAAATCTGGAAATATCATTTCGGGTATGTTTGTTTTGGGATTTACTAGTGGGCGTTCTTTTTCGATGGAGCTACTTTCAGAATCAGGAGGTGTTTGCACATCATTGTTCGGGGATCACTTCCTGCAGCATTGAAGACAACAGTAGTATGATTTTTTCTTATTTTAAATAGTTAGAAAGGCCTCTGCCAAGATGAAGTTACCTTCAAAAAACAAACAATAAAAAAAAACCTCCAAAAAACTAAACAGTAATCTAGAGTAATAGTTTCTCTGAGATTATTTTAGGTAAAGTATCCATTGCAACATACCAAAAAAATTATCTAGCATATATGAAATTATTGTGAGAATAATTGAAATGTTATTTATCTCAAAGCAGAAAGAACTTTTATGAGAGATACCTCTCTCTCTCTTTCTCTTGCTATCTAGCTATCTAGTTATCTAGCTAGTTACCATCTGTTTTGTATATATACTGTATATAAGATAAGATATAAATATATGTTATATATAACGGTTATAAAGAACTGAGAGGCATACAGTTTGTGGGGCTTTTGTTACAAAAAGACAGGGCTTGAATTTAGGCAATTGAACATATTTCTGGAGTGAAAACAATTTGATGATGAATTCAGAAAACTGAATTGATTGTTTGCTGTGTTCTCAGAGATGTTGTGAATTGTGCTACCCAGTGAAATTGAGCTGAAAAATAATTTGTAAAATAGTTATATAAAGCCTATGCTTAAACAGGCTCCGACTCAACCCCTCCAAGACCGAGTGGCTGTGGCTTCCGGCGTCCCGATATAGCCAGCTGATGCCATCGCTGGCTATTGGGGGTGAATCACTCGCCCCCATGGAGAGGGCTCGTAACTTGGGCGTCCTCCTGGACGCACGGCTGTCTTTAGAAGATCATTTGACGGCCGTGGCCAGGGGGGCTTTTTATCAGGTTCGCCTGATACGCCAGTTACGCCCCTTTCTAGATCGGGACTCCCTACGCACAGTCACTCAAGCACTCGTCACTTCCCGCCTGGACTACTGTAACGCTCTCTACATGGGGCTCCCCCTGGGGTGCACCCGGAGGCTCCAGCTGGTCCAGAACGCGGCTGCGCGGGGGATTATGGGGGCGACGAGGCGCTCCCATGTGACACCTCTCCTGCGCGAGCTGCACTGGCTCCCGGTGGTCTTCCGGGTGTGCTTCAAGGTGTTGGTGACCACCTTTAAAGCGCTCCATGGCTTAGGGCCGGGGTATTTACGAGACCGCCTTCTGCCACCAATAGCCTCCCACCAGCCAGTACGCTCGCACAGAGTGGGCCTCCTCAGGGTGCCGTCCGCCAGACAATGTCGGCTGGTGACCCCCAGGGGGAGAGCCTTCTCTGTGGCGGCGCCCACCCTCTGGAACAACCTCCCCCCAGAGTTACGTACAATAACAGACCTCCGGATTTTTCGTCGGGCCCTGAAAACCCATTTATTCCAACTAGCTGGGCTGGCTTGAGTCAAATTTTTAAACTATTTTAAATTGGAATTGTTTTTAATTATGGCCAAATTATCTAATTATTTTAATCAGTTTTTAATTTTTCTATGTCTGGTTTTTACTTTGGCTGTGCACCGCCCTGAGTCCTATATTGGAGAAGGGCGGTATAGAAATTTAAATAAATGAAATGAAATGAAATGAAATAAAATAACTTCAATTTGAGGGAAATAAGCAAATATTGGATTGCATTCCATTATAAAAAGAGATCCACATGTAATCTTGGCAATTTGTTGTGGGATTTATGTATTTATTAAATTTATATGCTGCACATCTCATGGCTTAAGGCGCCTTTGAACAGCTTACAACATAATAAAACATACAGATATAAAAACATAAAACAAAAAGAGATTAAATATAAAATATTAAGAGATTAATATATAAAGAGATTAAAATTACAGAAGATTGAAACAGATTAAAAACCATAGGAATGGTGCAGAGCAGTGGTTGTGTCTTTTCTCCTAATGCACAACCACCTCCAGCCAGTAGTTTCTCTTTCAGGACACCATGCCAGCTGGCATATAATCAGGTTTTAAGGCTTTTCTTGAAGGCTGAACCAGAGGGGTTAGATCTTGCCTCCTGTGGTAAGGTGTTCCTTGGCTGATGGGGTCCACAGTAGCCCCTTCTGCCAGGACAAGTGGGGCAGGTTCACCCTATAGGGCAGGGGTGTCAAACTCTATTTCATTGAGGGTTGCATCAGGGTTGTGTTTGACCTCAGGGGGCCGGGCTGGACGTGCCCAGGGTGCGCAGGCAGCCCTTTCGAGCTCCATTTTTTTCTGGCAGAGGCACCGTGGGCCGCTCCTTCACTGTTTCCACAGTGGCCTTGCAGGCCAAATCTAAGCACAGCTCCTCAGATATTTTGGACCTATGCCATAGAGCAGGGGTCTCTAACCTTGACCAATTTAAGACTTGTGGACTTCAACTCCCAGAATTCCTCAGCCAGCGAAGCTTTGCGGGCTGAGGAATTCTGGGAGTTGAAGTCCTGCCATAGAGGGCTTTACCAAGAAAGGTAGTCCTTGATTTACCACCACAATTGAGCCCAAGATTTCTGTTGTTAAGTGAGACATTTATTAAGTGACATTTGCTCCGTTTTACAACCTTTTTTTTGTCTCAAGTGAACCACTCCAGTTGATAAGTTAGTAACCTGGTGGTTAAGTGAATCTGGTTTCCCCATTGACTTTGTCGGAAGGTTGCAAAAGGTGATCCCATGACCCCAGGACAGAGCAATGGCTGTAAATATGAACCAGTTGCCAAGCATTTGAATTATGATCACGTGACCATGGGGAAGCTGCAAAGGTTGTAACTGTGATAAATGGTCATAAAGTCACTTTTTTCGGTGCTGTTCTAACTTTGAACAGTCACTTAATGAATTGTTGTAAGTCAAGGACTACCTGTATAAGAGAAACTCCTTGCTCTCGTTCTGTGTTATTGGAAGAGCAGTATGGGGTTGAACGTTAAGACAGTTCGAAGACAGTTGTCATCCTGAATGAGATCATTCAGCTATTAATAAGATCCAAATGCAGCAGTTATGCAAATATGCAAACCTTTTCAGAAACTTATGTGTAATATCAACTGCCTTTGGTACAAATATTTTACTAAGTCCTTCTATTTCCGAACAGATTTGGATGTGTGGAGGCAAACTTCTCATCATCCCTTGCTCCAGAGTAGGGCACATCTTTCGTAAAAGGCGGCCCTATGGGTCACCAGGCGGGCAGGACACCATGGCACATAATTCTCTACGCCTCGCGCATGTGTGGATGGATGAATACAAGGCAAGGCTGTCACGACTATATATTACTGGGTGAGGTGGGGTGGTTGGGTGGGAGAAGAAATATACCTCAGTGCTCCTGTGAAGGGAGCAAAGAAGGACCCAGGAAGTGTTCCCACTTTCCTGAAAGAATTTTTAGCTGGGGAAAGAATTTGAATGTATAGCTCAGAGAAATCAGTTTCCCACCCCACTAATGCCATTGTTACCGGTAGTCCTTGTTTAGCAATCACTATTCAGCAACCATTTGAAGTTACAATGAGGCTGAATGAGGAGACTTACGACTGATCCTCTTATTTGTGGCCACTGTAACCTCATATAATGACCACTCAGGTGCTTGCTTGGCCATCGGTTTGCAATTACAGCATTTGCAGCATCATGCAATCACACACAACCAGCATTTGTGACCTTCACTGCTGGTCAACGAAAAGCCAGAGAAGATTACAAAGGGTGCTCACGTAAGACCATTCAGGATTCGCTTAACAGCCACAATCAGAACTGCTGCATAAGTTGCCGTGATCACATGACATCACACTTCCTACAACCACGTTGCTTATCAGCAGAGTTATCAGTCCGCAAATTACCGTCGTTCATTGAGGACTACCTGTTCTTAGACTTAGTTTCGCATAACAGGAATAGCAGTGACTCTCTTTGCTATCTTTAATTTTTTCAAACAGGAACAGTATTTTGCCTTACGTCCAGAGCTGCGAACAAGGAACTATGGGAATATTACTCACCGTGTGGAATTAAGAAAAAAATTGAAGTGCAAATCATTTAAATGGTATTTAGACAATGTGTATCCAGAGATGCAAATCTCTGGGCCCAATGCCAAGGTACAGCCTCCGGTCTTTTTCAATAAAGGACAGAAAAGGCCAAAAATACTGCAACAAGGAAGGGTAAGAGGCTGTTCTTCAGGTTTGCTTAAACCCAAGCTCTTAAAAATCTAGACATGGAAACTTTAAAGTAGTATTTGAAGGGAAAGGAAATATATTAGTACCGTACAGCAATTTAGCTTTAAAATAAATAATACACTGCAGTAATTGGGATAAAGATGTCTAACTGTTGTGTCATTTGGTTTCTGTTTGGGCAAACAGTATTTAATCTTTCTGAATGTCTTCTACAACTTGTACTAAAAACCCTACATCATAACTGAATGGTATTTTGTATTTTTTTTATTTTTTTGTATTTTAATTTGACTTATATGCCGCCCTTTTCTGGAGACTCAGGGCGGCTTACAATATGTTAAGCAATAGCCTTCATACTTTTGTATATTTATACAAAGTCATCTTATTGCCCCCTACAAACTGGGTCCTCAGTTTACCTACCTTAGAAAGGATGGAAGGCTGAGTTGACCTTGAGCCTGGTGAGATTCGAACTTACAGTAATTGCAGACAGCTGGTGTTAATCACAATGCTTTTAGTCTGCTGAGCCACCAGACCATGGTCAGTGGTGATCAGTTTTTTTAAAAATCTGGTTGTGATAAGCACACTTGCCATGTGATTTCCTTTATTAGCAAGGGCCACACAGCTTGGGTAGGCAAATAGTTTGCCTAACGTTTTCTTCCTTTTTGGATCAATCTGTAGATGATGTAACTAGAGCACTGCCCTACTTACCAGGGTAAAAGTACACATTCAGCTTTTGTTCTGATAGCTTCCACTCCTCCAGCCTGCAGCTTTTCTTAGCTATATATATACAAAAGGAGTTACGCAGAAATCAGCAGAAATCAAAGTGATATATTTTGGTATCCGCACCTGTGCTCTAAAAGGGATGACTTTTTAATCTAAATTCTAGGGAGAGTACATTATAAAGTCGAGGAGCCGCCATCTTTTTAAAAAATGTCCCTTCTTAATTACAGTGATGAATTTCCAAAAATTACAGCCCTTCCTGTTTTCTTGTCTACTATCCATTCCTATTTAAAAGCAGAGTTTCAAAATACAGTACTTTTACTTATGTAGTTATTATAGCAGTCCTAGGCCAGCCCTCTATTCATTTTAATTCAATCAATCCAATGGCTGTCATAATCTTGTAGGGGATTCTATATTATTAATGTGCCAAATCTTTCAGGTAAAAGAATCTAAAGGCGTTTTCTAAATACCAGCTAATAGAAATCAAGCAATCAAAAACCATGCATCCATCCCAGAATCAGGAGGGATCCAGTAGCGCCTTTTCATACTAATAAATGTTATTATAAGGCATAAACTCTTGTTCAGCATTCAGTTCACCAGAGGCACAAAATGGTTAAGCTGAAGTAGGATTTAGATTGGGATGAAGCTGTGGCGGATGGGGAGCTCGAATGGTTTTGCAGAAGCAGGTTATATGTGTGAGAGATTACAAGTATCCCATCAGTTAGTGACTTAACCTGTTACGGTCTCCACAGTGTTGGTTTAGACCTTCCCAGGTAGCCCGAAATCTTTTGTGCATGTGAATTCTGCAGTTCTCAACCTCCACAGAGTAATTGTAACTGTACCTGTAATTGAGAATCCTGGATACAAGTTTGACACCTGACTGAAGAAAGACAAAATTATAGGAAAACATTTTAACCACCGAGCAACTTGGTTATAGATAAAATGTGTTATCGCTACCAGTTTTTGGCTACCATTATCTTGATCAGGGCCTCTTCTTATCCTGCATGCAGTGTTGAATCCCTGAAGTCTCTTGCTGCTGGATGAGTCAGAACATTTTCTGTTTCCCTATTTAGGCTGAATTTGAATCGAAGTGGACTTTGATTTCTGGACAAGGAAAAAAAGGGAAGGAAAGCAAACTCCCTGTGATGGCTCATGGTTATCTCTAGTTGAGCTCCTTGTGTTTTTTGGGAAAGCATGTTCATCTTTCAAAGAAGTTTGTTTATTCTTAGTTTTGAATCTACTCTTCATAAATTAAATTATATGGCTAATTCATGCTTACCATAACAATCAGATTTTTATGTATAATAATTCCTGTTTCATATGCTGTGTAAGACAATTTTGTGGCCTCATAGCAAAGTCTTTAAAATGGCTTTAAGATAAGAAGACATCATTAAATCATTTTGTCTTCTTGTTACATTGAGGTGGAAAAGCAGAGATGCTGTTGGGGAAGGAATCTCTAAGCATATACAAGTAGTCCTTGATGTATGGCTACAATTAAGCCCTACATTTCTGTTGTTAGGTAAGACAATTGTGAAGTGAATCAGTACAGTTTTATCCCATTGTACGATCTTTCTTGCCACAGTTGTTAAGTGAATCATTACATTTGTTAAGTTAGTTAAGTGGTCATTAAGTCAGTCTGGCTTCCCCATTGACTTTGCTTGTCGGAAGGTCACAAAGGGTGGTCACATGACCCCGGGACACTGCAACTGTCATAAATACAAGTCACTTGCCAGTTATGACCGTGGTGGTTAGGGTGAAAAATGGTCATAAGTCACTTTTTTTCAGTGCCATCATGATTTTGAATGGTCACTAAACAAATGGTTCTAAGTCGAGGACTACCTGTTGTGTAATTTGATTGAGAGCAGGTAAGGTGGTTCTTCAGAAAAGGAATCTACCTGTTGATTAACTTCAGTCTTTGAAATGGTGGAACAAAATGCTGAATGTGAGAGTTGGATAAATAATAAAAATGGAGTTTCAGTTTTACTTTTTTGTAAACAGGTTGTA
The DNA here is from genome assembly GCA_022577455.1 of Arizona elegans. Taxonomy (NCBI): domain Eukaryota; kingdom Metazoa; phylum Chordata; class Lepidosauria; order Squamata; family Colubridae; genus Arizona; species Arizona elegans. Next base: position 5,103,904 of record JAKOOJ010000004.1, read on the forward strand.
CTGTATCAGAATCAGTTTTGAATACTTTATCCTATAAAAAATTATGTTTATATCAAATCCCCAGATGTGTTGTACTTCTTTTGTGAACAAATAGTGTCTGTGTTTTGATGATTATCCATCTCAGCTGTCCAGACAGATATCCTGATTTTTGTAAAATCCTATCAATCTGTTTGGGATGCTTATATACTCTCATAAGCAAAGCAATCTTATAGGATTGTGTAGCTTGCCTATAATTAACCGTTTCATTCCCATCTCCCTTCTTAATACTGCTGGTGATTTGTTATGTGGTTGTGTAAAATTTAATCCTGTCCGTGCTGTGCTGTGACTGCTATACTTTCAATATAAAGTCCTATAGAAATTGGTTTCTAGCATTGAATTTTTAAAAAAGTGTAGCCATTGTGCCAGTTAGTTTTCTATTTATATACCTTGTGTTTTAAAGCCGCCGAGTAGTAATATTTCTCACAAATTACACTGTCTCCACTTCTAGCAGTAATGTTTTTCACGACATAAGTATTGCAGTTATAACCACACAAGGTGATCGGATGGCTTTTAAGGAGAGATCTTAACGTCCCTGCATATCGTGTATATTTTTTGTCAAGTTGATTCTTGGCCCAGCAGGATGGTGGCAAATATTAAGGATAGAATGAGACAAATATTTCATTTGTAAAATATCCCAGTGAAATAAAGCTGAAAACGTTAGTTGATAATTTATGTTTGAAAAAAACCTCTCCTTCTTCCTTGTTGTTCTTCACTCTTTTGTTCTTAGAGAATATAATAGGAATGTTGGAAGGAAGCATGATTGAGAATTTGACCTCTTTTCACATTGGATGTTCTCTTATCAGTGTTTGCGTTTTTTTTCTTTATAGTTGCATCACCTTCACACTAATAAATGTCTGGCGGCGCAAAGCCACCCAAGTCAAAAAGGAGGACTTGTGGTGGTCAGAGAATGTGACTACAGTAATAAAAATCAGGCAAGTTTCCTTAAACCTCTTATTGTTTTGCTAATGTTGATCTCTCTGACATTTCATGTTCCTATTTTCCCAGAGGGCTGCCTTCCATCGTTGTCCAACCTTTTTGCTTGCCTGGGCCGCATTGAATGAAGAGGAATTGGGCTGCATTATAAATATATATAATACAGTTAATATAGTGAACTTCTTTTGTTTTTTAATATTTTTATTGTCTTGTATTTTTAATATCTTTAATATTTTATTACCTTGTGGTTACTAGCTGCCCAGGGCTGCCTGTGGCCTATAGGCCATGGGTTGGACTTGCCTGCTTCAATTGTTCACAGCAAAACAAAACATAGGTCCTAGGATACCATGTCATTATTGGTTCAGTGAATTTTTATATTATTATGTAATTATTATGTAATTTTTAAAGATGGTCCCAAATAAAAGTAGTCCTCCACTTATGGCCCTAATTGGGACAGGAATTTCCATTGCTGAGCAGGGCAGTTACTGGGTGGGTTGCACCCGATTTTGTGACATTTTTTGCTATGGTTGTTAAACAAATCACTATATTCCGGTGTATAAGACGACTGGGCGTATAAGACGACCCCCGACTTTTCCTGTTAAAATATAGGGTTTGGGCTATACTCGCCGTATAAGACTACCCCTCTTCCAATGCACACCAAATAAAAATTAAAAAACATCAACTGGCTCACCCACAATGTAAAAGCAGCTGCAAAATGGCCCCTGCAACAAGCAGGAACCTCACACAGCCACAAAAAGCCCAAAAACCCAACTTTCACACTTTACACACATAAAATTCCACATACAGCTTTGTGAGATTTTGTGTGTTTGTGTAGTTAGAGTGAAACACTACAGAAACACACCAAATCTCAGAAAGCTGCACAAATATTATTTTATTTTTATTTATTTTTATTTTTATATAAAAGCAGCTAAATTTAAAACTTCCTAAACTTTAAATGGCTAGGTCTAAAAAAGAACAACTAAAAAAAACCCAATTAACTATTTTTTTAAAGCTCTCAAAGGGGAAAAAACTTACCCAATAGAACAGGGGTCTCCAACCTTGGCAACTTTAAGACTTGTAGACTTCAACTCCCAGAATTCCTCAGCCAGCTTTGCTTTGCTGGCTGAGGAATTCTGAGAGTTGAAGTCCACAACTCCCTGCCTGCTTGATTGCAGGCAGGAAGTGGCTTGCTGATGGAATGGATTGCAGGCAAGCGAAGCAAGGCAAGCGTTGCGACTAGCAGCTGAGGTAAGCAAGATGGAGGGGGAAAACTTTTTTCCTTTTACATGGCTCTGGCGATCCCAGCTGAGTTGCCTGCTGAGTTGCCTGATTAGCAGGCAACTCAGCTGGGATGGTCAGAGTTTGGCTCGTCAGAGCCTTTCGGGCTGGTCTGCCTGGTTACAGGAAAATGACACCCGGCGTATAAGACGACTCCCGACTTTTGAGAAGATTTTCATGTGTTAAAAGGTTGTCTTATACGCCGGAAAATACGGTATCATTTAAATTACCGTATGTTCCAGTAACAATCACTGTGTGATTGTTAAGCGAATCTGACTTCCTCATTGGCTTCGCTTGTAGGAATTTGGCTGGGAAGATGGCAAATTAGGATTACATGATCCTCAGTTTACGTTACCATTCATTTCGTGACTCTTCAGATTTACACTGGCACTGAAAAAAGTGACATGGCCTGGTTTTCACGCTTATTGTTGCAGTATCCCCATGGTCACATGATCATAATGCAGATGCTTGGCAACTGACATGTATTTATGACAGTTTTACTGTTCCTGAGGGGGGAGGGGGCATGTGATCACAGTTTGTAACCTTCCCAAACAACTTCTGATAAGCAAAGTCAATGAAGTGAATCAGACTCCCTTAATGACTACATGATTCACTTAACCGCAGTGATTTGCTTAACAACCAAGGCAAAAAATGTAATAGATAGATCGAATTCTTTATTGGCCAAGTGTGATTGGACACACAAGGAATTTGTCCTTGGTGCATATGCTCTCAGTGTACATAAAATAACAAGATACATTCGTCAAAAATCGTAAGCTACAACACTCAATGATAATCATAAGGTACAAATAAGCAATCAAATCATACTAGGAAACAAGCAATATAAATCATAAGGATACAGCAACAAGTTCCAGTCATATAGTCATAAGTGGGAGGAGATGGGTGATAGGAACGATAAGAAGATTAATAGTAATAGTAATGCAGACTTAGTGAATAGTTTAATAAAATCGGGTGTGATTTACTTAACAACTGCCTTGTTTAGCAATGGAAATTCTTGTCCCAATGAGGTGTGTAAGTTGAGGACATGCCAGTTGCCAAGCTCCCAATTTTCTATCACATGCTGCAACTATTGCAAGTGTGAGAGTAAGTTTAAGTCAATTTTTTCAGTGCTGTTGTAACTTTGAACAGTTGCACAATGAATGACTGTAAGTCAAGGACTACCCGTGTAGCATGTTGCCACAGTTCGTTTCTCGCCCCCATGTGCTGATCCGTAGTAGCTGTGGATCCAAGAGGTTCCCCCAACCTGCTCCTCTTTCACTTTTGTTGCCATAGCGTCGTCCCTGAGTATGGGCACTTTCCCCTGATTAGTTGTGTTCACTTTTTGTCAGGGTCATTGCTCTGTTGTCTTTTCTGTTGCTGTGTATTCTGGAGCTCCTCAGAAGTCCAGAGGGGCCATTGGGAACAGTGTCCTCACTGTTTCAGGCCATGAATGAGGTGTCTGCCAGATTGCTGGAAATTCCTCAAGCATATCCTGAAACCCAGCTGGATCCTCTCAACACTGAACCATTCTGATGGGTCTTCTACCCTTGCGGACAATCCTAACCGAGTGATTTGGCCATGACAAAAGGGATGGGAGTCATTCTCCTCTGTGTTTGGATCGGATGCTGCCTCCTCCAAGGCCTAACAGCTGAGCTCATTGGGGAGAGGACAGTGGATGCTCTGGACACCATGAACTCCTGAGACAATCTTTGGTTCCATAGAACCATTCCATCCTTGACTTATAGCCAGAGATGCGTCCCTCAATGAAATCAAGTTTGACACCCCTGTTCTAGGGCAAGAAGTGTTGATATATTTGCCTTTCAGAATTGTCAACAATTGATAAAAAATAGTTTGTGAAGGAAAGCCATGAGATTTGTATTAGAATTGCCCGATAGGTCTTCTTTTCTTACTGAAGGTTGAAGTTTATTGCAGATCCCACTCAGAGAACAGGAGCTACGTTGCCTGAGCCTTTCAGGATTAGCCTCTCTTTTCTTAACTCCTGCTAGGATCAGTCCTAATTTTCCTCGAATGGGAAAATCTGTGAGTCATTCCTCGCCTTCATGCTCTCTCTGCAAATGCAGCCCAGAGCCTGGCCTTGTCAGGTAAACAAAAGGCACTCAAAACATTTGTCACCCAAGCTTAAATTTGCATTTGAACATCATTCACCTCAAAATGCTTATGACTAGCTGATTTTATCTTGCCTTTAACAGAAAAAATACCCATAAATCGAGGGCTCCACTTAAGATTTGGTAGCAGAGCCCCTATTGAAGAGCATGTCCTTTGGCTGAGAGATAGCCAATTTAGATCCTGAATATTAATGTTCTAGGACTGTGATGTCGAACCTATGGCACACGTGTCAGAGGTGGCACACAGAGCCCTCTCTGTGGGCATGTGCGCCATTGCCAGTTGGTCTTCTGGTTTCCGGCGCTCCGGCATGCACATTCCAGTTTGGGCACTCAGTGCCAAAAAGGTTCACCATCACTGTTCTAGGATAAGCTTTATCCAACTTGGCTGCCTTTAGATATGTTGAGGTGTGAATTCCACAATCCTCAGATAACAGAAGCCTGTTGGTCTGGGAACTATCTGTGGTGTAATTTGAGTTTTGTAGTAGCTTTTCTGGAGGCATCAGATGGAGAAAAATGATTCTGGATACTTTAGGGCTTCTTCAGCTTTGAATGAATGGTGGAGCATGGAAGGATTTGACTGGACAGAATCCAATGGGGAGACTAGGGTAGGTCTTGAGAGTAATATCTGGGTTGAGTTTGACCCTGTTTCTGTCAAGGAAGTGGACAGGATTATGGGTAAACTTGGTTCCTCCACTTGCTTATTGGATCCTTGTCCCTCCTGGTTGGTTTCAGCTGCCAGGGCGGTGACTAGAGACTGGATCCAGGCAATTGTCAATGCTTCGTTGAAGGAGGGGGTCTTCCCCGCCTCTATTAAGGAGGCAGTGGTTCTACCTCTCCTCAAAAAGCCTTCCCTGGATCCAGACTCACTTAATAACTATCGTCCCGTCTCCAACCTTCGCTTCATTGCAAAGGTTGTTGAGACTGTGGTGGCGCAACAGCTCCCATAGTTCCTGGAGGGAACGGAATATCTAGACCCGTACCAATCGGGCTTCCAACGCGGGCACAGCACGGAAATGGCATTGGTCGCTCTGGTGAATGATCTCTGGCAGGCTCGGGATGGTGGTTGTTCCTCCAACCTAGTCCTACTTGACCTCTCATCGGCTTTTGATACCATCGACCATGGTATCCTACTGCAGCGACTTGTGGGGTTGTGGGTGGGAGGCACTGTTTTACAGTGGTTCTCTTCCTACCTCTCAGGTCGCTTGCAGTTTGTATGGGCCCCCCTAAATTGTGGGGTGCCTCAGGGGTCGGTTCTCTCCCCCCTGCTCTTTAACATCTATATGAAGCTGCTGGGTGAGATTATTTGTAGCTTTGGGGTGAGATATCATCAATATGCTGATGATACCCAGTTATACATCTCCACCCCAGACCACCCCAAAGATGCTCTTTCCGTGATGTCCCGTTGCCTGGAGGCGGTGCGGGCCTGGATGGGTAGAAACAGACTCAGACTTAACCCCTCCAAGACTGAGTGGCTGTTGATGCCGGCATCTCGGGTTTCAGAGACCCCATCACTTTTGATGGGTGGGGAAAAACTTGCCCCCGTTGATAGGGCTCGCAACTTGGGTGTCTTCCTGGATGCTCGGCTGTCCCTAGAAGACCACCTGATGGCCGTGACCAGGGGGGCCTTTGCACAGGTTCGCCTGGTGCGCCAGTTGCGCCCTTTCCTGGACCGAGATGACCTTCGCACTGTCACTCATGCCCTGGTTACTTCCCGCTTGGATTACTGCAATTCCCTCTACATGGGCCTGCCCCTGAGATGCACCCGGAGACTCCAGCTGATCCAGAATGCAGCCGCATGGGTTGTTAGGGGAGCCCCTTGTTACTCCCATATAACACCTCTCCTGCGTGAGCTGCACTGGTTACCATTGGTTCTTCGGGTCCGCTTCAAGGTGCTAGTCCTCACCTATAAGGCCCTACATGACTTAGGTCTGGGATATTTGCACGACCTTCTCCTCCTGCCTCTCACCGTCCTGTTCGCTCACATAGGGCTGCTCTCCTCAGGGTTCCGACGTCGAGCCAATGTCGTCTTGCGACGCCCAGGGGTAGGGCGTTCTCTGTGGGTGCTCCCACCCTCTGGAATGAGTTGCCTACTGAGCTCCGCTCCTTTTGTCGGGACCTGAAGACTTGGCTGTTGAAGCAAATAGGCTGACTATGATTCTGGGTTTTTGTTAGGGTGCGTGTAAAAAGTATTTGTTGCTTGTGCAACGAGCAGAGCAGAAACACACAGGGAAGGAGATAAACGTGCAACTTGTGTGAGAAAAATACTTTATATACAAGATAATAAGCAGTCTCGGTGTAGGTAAAACAGTCCAAGGTCATAAACAGTAAATCAGTCCAGTAAGTGTCTTCCCTTACCAAAGCAAACAGACTTTAGTAACTCTCGGTATACATTACCATATAACAATAACAATTCAGTCTAACACCAATCAGCAGAAAGACGCAGGAAGCAACAGGAACAATCAGGAGCATTCAGGAACAAAGAACGCTTCTCTGTGCTGCTTATTTATGCACTGTAGCCTAATTACAGGGTTCAGGAAACCCTGATTACGTGGCTCAGTTGTTTCTTAAAGAAACAGATATATTGCCTGACCAACAAGTTAGGAGTAAGCTACAAGCTGAACCTAACATTCTCCCCATTGGGCAGGACAATATACACAATAGATACAGAAACAAAAATACACATCCAAAGCATACATTGTACAGTGGTATCAATTACATTTCAGATTTTTATTCCAAATCTTTCACAACAATTAGTGTGTTTAATGGCACCTTGCGCTTTGATAAAATTATCGGCAATATTGTCCTCTGATGCGCAATATTCCAATGTAATCATGTTATCCTTAACACATTGCCGAACATTCAGATAACGTATATCAGTGTATTTAGTCCTTGTCTTTACAGCAAGATTCGTTGCCATTGTAATGGCTGCCTGGTTATCTTCATAAACCGTAATAGGATAGTCCATTTTGAATCCAATATCTTCCATCAACTGTTTATAATAAATCAGTTCAGTACATGTAAGTGATAGACAAGAAAACTCCGCTTCCATGGTAGACAAACTGATGTGTTTCTGGCAAATTGATCTCCATCCAATCAGGCAGTTATCCAACATGATTGCTATTCCAGACGTAGATTTTCTGGCAAAACTGGCATCAGCATATGCCTTTAACACCATATTGGCATTTGGTTCTAAATACATAGCAAAATGTAACATTCTTTTAAGATATCTAAGAATACGTTTAGCAGCTTGCCAATGCCTATCAGTAGGCTCTGAACTATATTGTGCTAATTGATTAACACTAAAAGCTATATCAGGCCGTGTCCAGTTGCTCAAATACGACAAACTGCCTATTAATGATTGATACAGTTCTTTACTGAACTGTGGACTCTGCAAACTATCCTGCTGGAATTCTTGTGTCATAGGAGTCTTGGCAGGTTTACATAATTCCATCCCATATTTTTTCAACAATTTGCAGATTTTATTAGATTGTGAAATTTTAAATCCTCTAGATGTTTTCAGGATATCCAGCCCTAGATAATGCCGTATATGTCCTAGATTTCTAAGTTTAAATTTTGTTTGCAACTGACCGATAATCTCTCTGGCCTCAGCGTCAGTTCTGGTAATTATGGCAATGTCGTCTGTAAAGAGTAACAAGAATGAAACACATCCATCCTGTTCTTTTTTAAACAGACATTTATCTGCTACGCCCTCATAGAACCCAATGTTATGTAATTCCTGCACTATACATTGGTTCCACTCGTAACCTGATTGCCTTAAACCATATAGGCTTTTTTGTAGCCTCCAACACTCAGTGCTATCCTGTGTATCATAACCAGGAGGTTTCTTCATATATATTGTATGCCTCAACGGAGCGTTCAAATAAGCTGTCTCGACATCTATATGAGTAATAGAGTATTTATTCCTAGCTGCCCAAACCAGCATCGTTCTCAAAGTGCTCGCTCGTAAACTTGGAGCAAAAACCTCATCATAGTCTCTCTCTGTCTGTGAGAACCCTTGTGCAACAAGCCGAGCTTTATGGGTTACTACCCCATCTACACTTTTCTTTACCTTGTAGACCCACCTACAGCCTATAAGTTTCTCATTTGGTACTATTCTTACAACTTCATAGACACCAAGCCTCTTCAATGAATCAATTTCTCTATCCATTGCCTCTTGCCAGGCTTTTTGCTCCTTTTCTGGATATAATTTTATATCATGATAACTGGATGGTTCGATATCTACTTGGCAAACCACTGTGGCTTTATAGCGATCTGGTGGATGCCGGTCCCTGGAAGATCGTCTAGGCATAACAGGACTAACATCAGGTATATTGGGTTCATCCTCCCCTAACCCTGTTCTTCAACCTTAATAGATGGTTTATCATCCATCTCAGATGAACTATCATCAGGAATATGGTCTACCTTAACATCCACATCTGTAAAACCATAGTCTGCTTTTTCTAACCTGTCCCAGCCTTCATGTTCTAGGAATTTAGCACTAGCGCTACACAAAACTTTTGTTGTTCCTTTTTCCCAGAACCTATAGGACCTATGGTTAGCCTCATAGCCAACAAAAATCATTTTCTTTGCTCTCTGTTGGTCTTTCCTTCTCTGACTAACCGGTGTATGCACCCAGGCTGGTGCACCAAAAGTATGTATATAACTTAAATCAGGCTTCCTCCCATGCCATAAAGTAAAAGGAATTTTTCCTGTAGAGGAGTGCACCACATTATTTAAAATATGATTGGCACATAGTATTGCTTCTTCCCACAATGTATCAGGTAAACAAGCATCAGCCAGCATAGTCCTAGTCATAGCTTGTAGGGTCTGGCCTCTTCGTTCTATATATGCATTATGTTCCGGCCGAAAAGGGGCAGAACATTTATGCTGTATCCCAGCATCCTTCAAAAACTTAGCCAACTGATGGTTAGTAAACTCAGTTCCATTGTCAGTAACAATGCATTTCACCTTAAACCTCTGCTTCCTTTCTACAAAACGAAGCCAGTTTGTGATACATTGGAACGTATCACTTTTGGACTTCATAAGGTAGCAAAAACCATATCTGGTAAAGTGATCAACTATACTCAAAATATAGCATGCTCCCCCTAAACTGGGTTTCCTTGGCCCTATTAAGTCTAAAAAGACTACCTCCAAAGGTTTAGTTGTTTTAACCCATTGCAGCGGTTTGCAGGTGTAACTTTACTTTTATGCTGGTTACAAGTATTACAGTTCAGGTATTTGCTGCAAGCCCTTAACTTAATGCCTTTAGACTGCTTAACAGTCGAATGCAACAACCTGAAATTCAAATGACCAAGCCTTCTATGTAGTAAATGTACGCATTCATCATGAGGCTTTACATTTCCAAATTTAGCTTTTGACTGAACTAACAGTAATGACTTATCCCTAATAACAAACAAGTCGTTTTCTAATTCTGCAGTAACTACAGTGCCTTCACATTCCAGCAAACATTTGTTGTTTTTAAAAGTTACTGTAAACCCAGAATGTAGTAATGACTTTACAGATAAAAGGTTATATTTCAAACTAGGGATATAAAGCATGGGTAAAGGGTGCTTACTAATAGAACATTGAACAAGTCCCTCCCCAGCTACAGTCACATTCCAGCCATTAGCTAATTTGACCTTTTTAGTACTTTTCTTCATGTTTAGAAACAGTTTTCTGTTTTTTGTAATGGATTGAGAGGCACCGCTATCAATCACCTACCAATCATCTCTTATATTAATAGATGAACTGGTTGCTAAATTACACCCTTTCCTGGGTTTAGCAGAGTTTCTAGCAGACACTTTCTTATTTTTACAATATTTTGCAATGTGCCCCTTAGCCCCACATGCATAACAGCGTTTAACAATATTGACATTCTCATATACAGCTTCCACTTTTGGTTGCTGTTGCATCCTTAACTGGTCTCGTTCTTGCCTACGTTTGGCCTCATCCAGTAACCTACCAGTTATACTGGCCAATGTTAGTTCATCTCTAGACAATACTTCTAATGATGAAACAAAAGAGTCATAACTGTCATCCAACGATGAAAGAATAATATAAACTTGCTGCAGTTCAGTAAACACAAGGTCTTTCTCATGTAGCTCCTGGAAAAGCCCTGTCATGGAGTCCAGGTGAGCCATCATGTCTCCTCCTTTTCTGAAGATGTAAGTGAAATAATTTCTGTGTCAGGTAGATATGGACACCCACAGAGTCACGAACATAGAGCTTCTTTACCTTTGTCCAACACCTCGCAGCAGACTCTTCGCCCCGGAAATGGACAAGTTGCTGGTCTCCCAGTGTCAGGCCAATGATGCATAAAGCACGCTCGTTGTCCCTGTGAAACTTCGCTATCTTTTTGGCATCTTCTTCATCAGCAGCATTCAATGCAGTTATGTCCGGTGGATTATTAACCATGTCCCACAGTCCTTCTTTTCGCAAAAGTAGACAGCATTTTGTGGACCGGGTAACATAGTTTGTACCATCCAACCAGGTTATGGTAGAATAACTTGTACCTTGCTCAAAAGCCATCATCTTGACTACTACACCCACTGCCTGCACTTCTCACTTCCGCAAAAACAAATTAAAGAGCCCTGGAATGTTCTGGGCCCATAACCAATGTTAGAGTGCATGTAAAAAGTATTTGTTGCTTGTGCAACGAGCAGAGCAGAAACACACAGGGAAGGAGATAAACGTGCAGCTTGTGTGAGAAAAATACTTTATATACAAGATAATAAGCAGTCTCGGTGTAGGTAAAACAGTCCAAGGTCATAAACAGTAAATCAGTTCAGTAAGTGTCTTCCCTTACCAAAGCAAACAGACTTTAGTAACTCTCGGTATACACTACCATATAACAATAACAATTCAGTCTAACACCAATCAGCAGAAAGACGCAGGAAGCAACAGGAACAATCAGGAGCATTCAGGAACAAAGAACTGAAGAAATAAGCAGCTTCTCTGTGCTGCTTATTTATGCACTGTAGCCTAATTACAGGGTTCAGGAAACCCTGATTACGTGGCTCAGTTGTTTCTTAAAGAAACAGATATATTGCCTGACCAACAAGTTAGGAGTAAGCTACAAGCTGAACCTAACAGTTTTATTATTTATTAGTTAATTTGGTTTAAAATGGGATTTTGTTGTACATGTTTTTAACTTGTGTTCGCCACCCTGAGTCCTTCTGGAGAAGGGCGGCGTATAAATACATTAAATAAATAAATAAATAAATAAATAAATAAATAAATAAATAAATAAATAAATAAATTTCTATTCCTTGCAGTCATCTGGTTGTTAGACCACTTTCTGACAGTCATTGAGGCTACTTGGAGGTTTCTCTGTGCCTTCAGGGTCACCTAAATAGAGCAAATGGGTGTGGAATATTCTTGGAATGGCTGAAAAGAGTGTGTTGTAAACAGGAGATAGTTAAATCCTATTCCGGCCCCCCTGTGGAGAGAGGGCTGTTCAGTCTTAATGAAGATGGCCTCTTTGATCCCACTTTCAAACTAATGGTCCTCTTTGTCCATAATGTGGACTTTGCTGTCTTTAAAGGAGTGGCCTTTGTCTTTCGAATGCAGATGGACTTCTGACTCTTGTCCTGATGGGTTTGTTCTCTTACGTTGTGCCATGTGGTTCTTTATCTATCTACTGTTTACAACCGTCTTTTCAGCCATTCCAAGGTTCCAAGCCCATTTGCACTTTCAGGTGACCCTGAGGGCACAGATAAACCTCCAAGGGGCTTCAATGACTCTCAGAAAGAAGGCTAATGACTAGGTGATTGCAAGGAACCTTCCTTCCGTCCTTCCATTCCTCACCATTCAGTCAGAACTGAAGAAGCTTCTTGGATGAGGAGCGAAATGACTTCAAGGAAAAACAAAGTCCAGTTGCCTTTTGAAAAAGCACCTTTGGGACAACTATGACCTGGATGACTGAGAATCTCCTTAGACACTTACAAACTAGATCGCACTACTGGAGGACAAATTTTCAAAAATCATAATCTATAGATTGATTTACATTTATGCCTAAACTGAGCTACTTTATGGAAAGCGAGGGAATAAATCACTTTTTAATTCATTTTTTTCTGAAATCTTTTCAGTATTTTCAGAAATCAACCAGTGTATATTAAATATTGAGGGTGCCTTGGTTAAAATTATGTTCTGCATGGCAACATCTTTCCAGCTTATTTCATTAATCAATTTCATTATTTCATTATTTCAAAAATCAAACAAAATAAAAAATAAAATAAAATAAATTAGCTGTCTTTCAAATGTATTGAATCAGCTTTCCAAATCCCTTGGACACATTGGATAGGATTATGGAAAATGTACTTCATTTTGAAAATATCAAGTTGGGGAAAGAAGTTCTGAATTTAAGTAAATATTACATGAAACAAATCTAATGAAGCTGGAAATGTGCCTGTACAACAGACAGATGGAAACAAATGGTAGGTGGGTAAGGTCTTTTGACATCCAAACAGAAGCAAAAATAATAGGAAACTATTTATTTGCTTGGTATGTATTAAGCTTTAAGTGCCTTTTCATTCAGTATTAGCATCTGTAAATTCAACTAATGTTATTAATTAATGGCAAAATGTATCAGCTTGGAAACATGAACCTGTCAATCAAGTTAATTAACTTGCTCTTCTCTCAGTGCAGCTATTTCTATACGAGAACCTTTCTTGCTGTTCCATCTGGATGGTGGGAAAGGGTCATGTGAGCAGAAGTGATTTGGTTGGTTTGCTAATTTCATAATTTCCTTGGGTGATCAACATCATGTCATCTTAAATAACATTCTCTCCAGTAAGAAATAGTTTTGCTCTAGGGTGGAAAACAAAAGCAGGAGATGAAAATGTAGTGAAGATACTGATACAATGAAAGAGAAGTGTATGTAGTTTTTTCTCCTTCGTGATTAAACCAGCCTCAATGCATTGGTTCCTAGTTGATCCTAAAATATTGGTAATTATTTTCATAGGTATGGATATATAACGAGGATCATGAATTAATCTTAAATAATCTCTTGTGTTTGGATGTATCTGAAACACGCACGTCCGATCCGCCACGCCTTATGAAATGCCATGGTTCAGGAGGCTCTCAGCAGTGGCTACTTGGGGTAAGTGAATTTGGCCAGGATGAATTTCAATCTAGTGTAGATCTGGCTAAAGATGGTTAAAGTTTATGTAAGCTTGAGAATTGGTTCTCTTTGTGCATGGATCAGTTCCTGTTTACAGAGATTATTCTGAAAGCCAGATATTCGTGAGAATGCCTACCTTAAACTTGCTGGCTGTGGATCTTTCACAAGGCAAGGCCTCCAATTAGGAATATGCCACGTGGACAAAAATGGTTTTGACCAGTTTTAATTTTTTTTTTTTTTTTTTGAAAGCTTAAATCCTTGCCTTTCAGCACGATTTATTTATTTATTTATTTGGTTTTTATTCCACTTATATTACTTTAGAAGTAACTCGTGGTGGTGAATATCCCAAATACTTCTTTCTCCTTCTCTTTTTCCCACACAAGAACCCTGTGAGGTGATTTGGGCTGAGAAAGGGACTGGTCCAAAATCACCCAGCTGGTTTTCATGCCTAAGGTGGGACTAGAACTCACTGTCTCCTGCCTTCTAGCCTAGTGCCCACTAATACGTTAGGAGTAGGACAGTGCCAAAATACTTAGCCTTAATTCACTAACAGAAGTAATCATGGTCTAAATCTGGAATTGTGAAGTGGCAATTATCACATGGTATTTTAATTTTATTGGTGACTAATAAATTTATAGAAGCAAAAAACTAGTTGTGGAAAAATGAAAGTATATTAATCAAAACTGGGCCTTTCAAGACCAGATGGGTAGGTTTACATGGACATAGGGAAAAGCATGGAATATGTGCCTCAAATCATTTTTTTTATGCTGACAGGATTATTTAAAAGTAATCTTTTGGTGAGTAAGTCGTAGTTTATGAGTATTAAAATGTAAAATCTATAGAGCCCTGGTAGCGCAGTGGTTAGAATGTAGTATTGCTAACTCTGCCCACTGCCTGGTGTTGTATTCTGGTGGGCTTAAGTTTGATTCAGTTTCCATCCTTTCGAGGTTAGTAAAATGAGGATTCAGATTGTTGGGAGCAATATTCAAATAATGCGTACATTGTAAACTGCCCAGAATGTGCTGTAAAGCACTATGGTGCAGTATATAAGTCTAAATGTTATTGCTGTTACTATTGCTAGTAAAGGCAGAGCTGGCACGGGAGCACCTAAATAACCCCATCAATCTGTCAAAAGGAATAACTTAGCTGCAAAAATAGATTTGGAACCGTTTTATCTCACCTGCTATGTTTCTCTCTGCAGAAAAACAACCGGCTGTATCAAGTATCTGTTGGGCAGTGCATGAAGATGGTTGATCCTCTTAATCTCAAAGGCTACGTCACCATGGCCATATGCGATGGCTCCTCCCTTCAGCAGTGGCGCTTGGAGAATTGAGTACCGCCTCAAGGAATGCCCACTTGTGCAGGGACTCTTAGCTTAGTGCATTATTTTCTAAGGCTGGCAATCCTTGCTGCTATTTCTATCCCTGAACCTTTAAAGGAAACTATTTTAATGAAGGTTAGAAATCACAATGCACGGCAATCTTCAAGTGGAGCAGAAGTGGTTGCATTTCTTGCTCCTTCTTTCTGCAGAGGTAGAAGTGCGATGACATTCCTTGGAGTCCAAACAGTATACGGAAATATTTTAAGTCGTAATTAAGACAATGTAAGTTAATTAGTGGATGCGTCTAATGAAGCTGGCCTAAATGGTCTATCAGAAACCTACCGTGTTTTGCCAGTATTTCTTGCAGAAGTATTACTTTTCTCATTTGAATGTATGGTTGGAATTCTGGAGAAAATTATGTTTTAACTCTTTTGTAAATAATTTTATTAATTTTAACCTAATTAAATGTCCATCTGTCATGCCCTATAATATTTGAACCAATTCAGGATGCCATTTTGATGATTCCGAAGACCAAGTAGCACTGGCCTGCTTCAATGCTGCCCCCAGTGCTGCACCTCCCCACCCCCCAAGGCTCCCTTGTGTGCCAGGAAGCCCATATAGGGTGGCTGTGTGATTTGCAGCATCAAAACAGGCTGGACTTTGATTCTCAGAATTCCTCACCTGGCATGTTGCCTGGGAATTCTGGGAGTTGAAATGCAGATATCTTAAATTTAAGATTGAGAAATTCTGCATGAGAGGATGATTGACAAATGAGGGGCAAAGGGCAGGTGGCATAACTTTTCTTGTTCTTCCAAGGCAATTTGGAATGCCACAGTACAAAACAGCATTTTTAAAAAGTTTACAGGTAATATATGATAACATAATAGAGACTGCCCATTACTGTTGCATGTCGTAACAGTTGTAAAATGATTTTACAAGATTTTGCAACAATTGTTAAGCAAACCAAAGCTTCTCTATGGACACATTTTTGCTGAAAATTGGATGTAAATGTCAGTTTTTTGGTAAAACCATCGTAAAACATGGTCAATGATTGTGGGATGCTGCAGATGGCCATAAATGGAGCTATTTTGAAAAGTGCCCAAATTTTGGTGAGATGACTGTGGAGGAACTCCATCATCAGAATTTTGAATCCAGGTCATAAATCCCCTTTTGGATCAGTTGGAACTTCAGATGGTTGCTAAGTGATGATCATAAGTTGTGGACTTACCTGTACATTGCTTGATTTTTTACCATACTCAGTTCTACCCCATTTGTTTGTGAAAAGGTAAAAAAAAAAAAACAGATCATTTTACATTTTACAAGTTATTGATACGCATAAATATTTGTGAGAAGCTTGAATTTGATATTGGATCGAAAACTTTCATTGGGAAACCTGGTCCTTAATTTATGCAGTGCAGGTTTAAGGCCCACATTAAGGATTACAAATGGGACTAGCTTCTAGTTAAGGTTTTAATATTCCTTTTTAAAATCAGGCAGCACATAAATGTATGTCTAGAAAAATGTTTTATGACCTATCTTTGCAATATCATGGAGAGAAAACAAATATCCATTTTTATGTATTTTGTATTGCATTTTTTATTATTAACACTAGGTGTTATTGACACTCATATTAGCAACTGTCCCTTTGGTCTCTAGTGTACATTAAATGCTTGGTTACCTTATGCCATTTATGATTTTTAACTTTTGTAACAGTACCTTTTATTTTAATTCAATGAAACCAGTTAGTCTGGAAGAGTTAAAGCTCTTCCTAGGCCTCTGTTCATCAGGTTAACCTAATTAAGTGTGCAGAATCAACTGTGGTCTGTTCATAAGATATAATCAAAAGCTTTGGGGGGCGGGGGAGAGAGGGTTACAATCATCTTAAATAGGCTTTTTTTTTTAAATTCCAAAGAATAGATAGAGCAGGTTCTATAGCTGACAAGGATGTCCAAAATGGAAAAAATTTAACTAGAGCTACTAGCATGATCATTTATTAAATAATGTAAGTTCTGCTATGCATAAAACATAATCTGCACAATTATGTTTTCTATACTTTTTATATTACATATGCATCTGTTTTTGTAGAATTGGGATTTGGGTACAGCATTGAGCTATCTAAGATATCTTCTTGATGGCAAAAACAGCCTCTTTGGTGTATCTGGAGATTATATATTCAGGATGTGCTGCATCCTGACATAAAGGAAAATATTAAAATATTTATAGATGTAAAATATTTTATTTGTAAATGCCAATTTTCTAAATTTGTTTCCACAAATTTCAAAGCCCATAACACTCTGTATACTTCAAAAAATCATTTTTGCCAACATTAGATAACTATTATACAGAACAGAATAAAAACCTGTAAGACAAATACTGGTAGGATGTTGGAATATTGTACAAGAGAAGAAAAATATTCAAGAAACAAATTTCATACAGCTATTATCAAGAGAAAAATATATACAATGATTTATTCTGTAAGATAAAAATACATCATGCCATATACATTACAAGTTCAGAACTGTATCACTGAATATACTACCAGTTTTACAGTCCACTTTAGCTGTGCACACAAAAAAACTTCATTTTTTTAATATTTAGACTGTGAAGTGTCAGTACCAGAATTGAAAGTACAAAATAAAAAAGCTAACCTGGTTCAAAATGTTGATTAGGGTTCTACAAGCAAACACAAACAGTGTTTATTTTTTTTAAAGAAATGTAAACAAAACAATTCATACAAACACATTTTAAATTACTTTTTTTTTCAAAATCCTATTGGCAGAGTCCTGCAGCTGAAAGCACAATTTCTATAATTTTTTCCTTGATTTTACTTTTCAAGAAGGCAGCTATTGACTTACGCTCTCACTACACATTCCTAGTTTTATTACATAATTTTAGTGTAAACTGAACAGTTCATATAATCTCCACTATTTCTGTTGGAAAAGAAAATCAATGTTCAGCATCTAGTTTGGGTGGTTTTAGCAGTTATTCACAGTTATCACAAATTCTACACACAAAAAAGAACCTGATTTAGGAAATAGGGATGTAACAATATAATACAAATAAAATAGATCAGTCTAAATTTCCTCAAACATCTACAAAAACCACTGCTGTAATTTACATGCGCTCTAATCAATCTGAAGGGCTGCTTTAAAAAAAAGTCAATACAGCATAACTGAGCCTGCTTTAAAGATTAAAAAAATAAAGTAAAACCTCTCTTAAATTGAGATTTTGGTTACCCATGACAATTGTAATGACATGTTTAATACATGAAATCATATTGTAACATCCCTATTAAGTTTAATAAGCACCCGAACTGCTGCAAGGTCTGGTAGCATTTGGTCAATTTCTATTTTTATACTGTACTTTTATCCTCAAAATATTTACATTTTTGTACAAAGTAACAGGGTTTGTTAGTTCTGCAGGTAACAGCAGCAGCTTGGCTTCTAACTTTTCCTTTTAAAAATAGCTTCATTCACTTATTCAATAATAAATACAAAAAGTTTCTCTTATTTTACAGAAATCAAAACTACAATAAACTGACTCATGGAATCAAGTATTTTAAATGTATTTTAGTGCAAGTTATTTTTCCCTTAGCTCTATCCCTAAGGAAGTCATTTCAGTACATTCCTTGTTCAGTGGTGTCTACGTTTTTAATTTTTTTTCCTGTTTTTAGAGGGCCTGCCCCTTTAGTAAGTAAGGCTGTGGCCAGCACTTTGGATATCTCCCTTACGCTGGTGATTTCAGTCTACATTCATTAGTGCCCCACTGCCCTTCAGCAGGTCAGCCACAGCTTCTCTGCCCGAGTCTGATTTCTCTTTAGTGAAAAGAAATTTCTCTTTTAATGAAATCAAAAGTGCTGGACTGGTCTGGAGATCAGTTTCCTTTCTGGGTGCCTGGAAGCCAGGCCTAACTCCATATTCTGCCAGCTGGCTTCTGGTGCTCACTTTACACTGGAGTAGAAGAGATAACTTGAGAGAAGTGATTGTTTTCATTACACATAACACATCCCCACCCTGCAAATGAACAGCATCAAAAATCACTTCTTCCTTGGGACACGCTGCCCTCAGAGGGAGTAAGGAATGCATCTAGTTCATCCATTTTCGGCAGTTTACAGCCCCACAGTGACATGCGATCTTGTGCTGGTCGTCTTCAAAATCAAATTTATAGTCATAACACAGCTGAAATGAAAATGGCCAATTAGCTTTTAATTATTATTCCAGAACTAAAAGATACATGCATTTTCAACATACACATCTGTATAAAAAAATGAGATGTACAAACTGTCTGTTTATTTTTATCCTACCTTTTTATAAATAACTCAAGGTGGTGAGCGTATCTAATAATTCTTCCTCTTATTTTTCTCACAAAGCAACCCTTTGAGTTGGGTTGGGCTGAGAAAAAGGGAAAGTCCCCTGGCTGGCTTTCATGCCTAAGGCAGGATTAGAACTCACCACCTTATTTCTAGCCTGGGGCCTTAACTGCTAGACCAAGCCAGCCTATAAACAACCCAACCCTATAAGGGGCATTGTAACAACTATCTTAAAAGACAATGAGTTTCGAGACTACCCTAGAATATTGCTTTTAGTTCTGGAACTTTTGGATTTAATGCAGGTCCTTCCTTATTATTTCTTGGACAAAGTTTGCTTCTGTTTTTTCTTAACATATTATTTCATTAAGGTGTTAGTTCAATCTCAGTTCATTGATACCAACTTCCCACCCCCACCCCAAACAATGTCTTTGGCCTGCATTTTAACAAAGGGCAAATTGCTCCAGCTGCTAAAGGGTCTTCTGCCAAAAAAAATTCCCTCCAGATCCTAAACATGCCAGCCTTCAATAAATAAATAAATAAAATCAGATGGGAAACTGCTTCCTCTTAGAGAGCAAACTCTAAAGTTCCTACAGACTTTTGCCTTCAGCCTAGAGAGCAAGAATCTGTCTACCAGCCGTCAATACCAAGTATTTTGTTCTTTGCAAAAAGAAGCAGCAGAATATTCAGTATATGAATATATGCATGGTACTAAAAGCCATATACACCGTACCTCTTCCCCTTTCTGGATTCTCCGGTTAGAGCTAATTATGATTTTATGTCCCCGTTCAAAGGTTACCACCTCAGCCACACAGTTGGGTGCACAGGAATGGTTAATGTACCTATAAGGTAGGGGAGAGAAGAGTAAATATATATTGTACAATAATTTTACTATACGATACTTCGAGCAACAAAAGAAAATAATCTATTTAAAGTTAGGAAATGTGACAACAAGGTTGCAATATAGTAGGAAGATACTACTGGTGATAAAGACAATACCAACTTAGGCTGCTGTGGAAAAAATGGTTTCAAGTGAAGTTTTTTTTCAAAAATAAACAGGTCATGGATGTCAGGAACCCAGGATGGCATATACAGCATACCTTCCTCCAATCTTTCCGACAATTATCCTGTGCAGATAATTGGCTGATAGTGTGCCTGGCACAAAGGTACCTAGTGAGCTTCCAAAGCTGAATTTGACACATTCTAATCCAACACTGGGGCACGACAGCTCAGCCATTAAAGACGCTTAGCATGTCAGCTGGAGAACTGACAGCCCGAGTTCAAGACCCGACTTCCACACAACAGGGTGAGCTCCCCTACCTGTCCCAGCTCCTGCCCACCTAGCAATTCGAAGGCATGCCAATGTGAATAGATTAATAGGTGCCACTTTGCTGGGAAGGGAACAGTGTTCCATGCGCCTTTGGCCTATAGCTATGCTGGCCACATGACCATGGAAAATCTCTTCCGGAAAGACTGGTTCCCTCAGCCAAGAAATGGAGATGAGCACCACCCCCTAGAATCGGACATGGTTGGACGGGGAAACCTTTACCTTTAATCCAGCACTAGTTTCCTTCTAGAACTACCTACCTTGCAGGACCTCCAGTCAATGTGGCATCAATGACATGATCGTTATCAATGCGGAACATGTACACTCCACGATTCTGTGGGGAGGAAAGCAGAAAGGAGGGGGAAAAAAGGACTAAGCCAGCATAACAAGTATCAATATTCAAAGACATGATATGTAGCCATTCCTGAATTGTAATTACAATCCAAAAGTTTATTAAAACATTGGAAACCTTAAGGTCTTTTCCAAAACAGTAGCATTCTTGTTAGGATTTTAAGAATAGAAACACCAAAAATGAAATTCCAAGGAAGGCTCAAACATAACTTAATCATAGTCACATTTAGCCTCTATAAGTGAAAGAATGAAATGTTACTATGGCTGGTTCACAAAAAACTTCCTTTATCTGAACACTTAAAAACATGCACACACGCACACATACACCTGGTGCTTCAAGATAGATAAGACAGATAGTGAGATAGATAAAGATATAGACTGATAGATGATGGATGGATGGATGGATGGATGGATGGATGGATGACGAAGAGAAAAAGAGATAACCAGTCAGTCAGACAGCTAGCCTTTCCCTTATTTAGGGCACTTAGGATGATGTTATCAATGAAAATACAAATAGTATTAAAATCTATATGAAAACCTATATTTAAAAACTTCTAAAGTTGTAATTAACACCAAAGGCCTTAATGAAACCCATGGAACTCTTAGATCCTCCATGTCCCACAAAGCTTGAAACACAAATGTTTCTTGTCTTAAGGAATACCTGAGATTCATAAAGCTTCTCCTTCCTGTTGGCTACTTCATTGCGAATGATGGTTCCAATATATTCAATTACCATAGTGTGCTTTTCAATGTCTCTAGCAGCATATAAACCCAGGCCCTGAAAAGGCAGGAATAATTTGGTAATAGAGCACATCACTGGCCTCTTCTGCTGATTTAAATAGATTTCAAAATCTCAGCATGTCTATTATAAGATATTTTAACAATCCTACAATTCTTTTCAACTAATGCTACAATGATTACAGGTAGTCCTTGACTTACGACAGTAATTGAACCTGGAATTATGGGGATAAGTTGTGGTCACTAAGCAGGTCACCACATGATTGTGCCAATTTTACGACTTTAAAGAATGCCAAAGTCATAAAATGAGTGCCACAGCAAACCCATTGTACCCAATGGATGGGTTTTTTTGCCAAAAACAAGAGGTAAAGAGTGGTTTATTGGGGGGGGGGATTAAATAGTGATCACGTGACCATGAGATGATGCAAGTGGCCATAAATGCCAAGTGCATGAAATATAATTGTGATCACCGGGGAGGGGGAACACGGTCATCAGAACTTTGAAACCAGGTCATAAGTGGCTACAGGAAGGTCCTTCATAACTTTAAAATGGTAGCTAAGTGACCGGTCCTAAGTAGAGGACTACCTGTACTGAGAGAAAAATCCCACTATGTTCAATGGAGATTAATCACTTGCAATTTAATGGAGTTGTTCAAGTAGGCAGTATACAGATGCTAGTACTAAATAAATAAACAAATAGTGAGTTTCAATGAAGGATAAATTAGCATGAATATGTAAATGAAACAAATAATAAATATAAAATATGCTTATTAAACAAATGTTATTTTTAAACACATTTGGTATTTTCAATACAAAAATATAGTGGATACTTTCCTGGTCCAAACTGACCTGAATACGTGACCGTGCCAAGTAGACATTGGACTTCCATTCAGTCTTCATTTTCCGATACTGAGAAGACTTTGAATGAACAAACTGTTTACTGTAAGGTGCATTTAGTTCTCCTGTAACTGTGCTCTGAAATGACTTTGAAGTGCTGGTGCTATTCAAGGTATGAGGCCTGTACCAAAGGGTCACAGAACAGAAGAAACAGAGAAGGAAAACTGAAGATCTCTCTGAATGTTGTAATGTTTTGAATAATAAAATAGCTCCTAGGTAAACAGACATTCAAAGCCACCTAGCAGAGACATTAAAGCAGCTGCCCCAACTCGGACGGGCCACATACACAGCCAAAGACAGCAGGGTTTGTAAGCAGCACACAGAAGCACAAGTATCCTACGTAGCCTATAAACCCTGGGCTGTACTATGTGAATTTAAAAGAAAATACCTTAACACAAACCTCTTGACATGGCTGCTCATTTTGGGCTCAGAACGAGCGCAGCCAGTGGGGTTGATGGCGAGAGGCAGCTCCATGAGGGGGTTTCGGCCGTAACGGAAGGTGTAACGCTCACAGGCCTCAACCCCAGGAAGCTGTAATACAAAGAAATCCGGGTCAGTGAAATTGCAGAAGAGCCAAAAGAACAACTCTTGATACTTGAAACAAAACCATCTTCTTCACACTGATGAAAGTAGTACAAAGAGTGCATAAAACTGTTTCCTGTTTTTCTTTTATTCTCTTTAAGAACATAGAGCTTCAAACAGGTAGCAGCACAAAGACCAATTCTGATTTTTCTTCAGCAGTCTACAGGTTTCAACTATAATACAGAAGAAAGGAGTTTACTTCAGGGTAAAATGTTCCCGAGATGAGAAATATTTTAGGGCTGGTACATTCTGTGCCGCTGGAGATTGGGGGCAGGATTATTTATTTATTAAATGTATATGCCATTACTGCTGAGCAACTCTGGCAGTTGGAAACTACACATCTGGATTTATTTTCTTTCTTTACATTCCCACTGCCACTACACCACCAGCCAAGGGAAGGGGCTCTGATTTATCTCAACAGAACAGAAAGAAGGAGTTTGTGTGTATATGCTTTGTGTGTGTATGTCTGTGTATCTGTCTCTCTATATTTATTTGTTCTAAGGATGAATTTCAGCTTTTGTTAAGTTCTGCTGTTCCAACTACAGCACTCTTCTCTAATATATTCTATAAACAATTGCCACAAATGCCAAATTCTGATTATTACTAAGCAAGAATGGATGAAGATTCAGCCTGGCCCCATCGCCCAAACACTCACTGATTCAGCTATTCTAGCCACTGCAGAGACAGTCAGTCCAAAAAGATCTTCGCCCTTGAGATATACAGGGAATAGCTGGAGCATTTCGGAGGTTTTCCGTATAGATGCAACAGGCTCAAGGATTTTATCCCAAACATCTGTACAGGGAAAAATACAATAAACAATGGAAATACAGAACGAGAACTGAATGCTTTGCTCTATTTATTATTAGGACATTATTTATGGTTAGGGTAGGAAATTTATTGTAGGAATTAGAGGTCCACCAGACTCGATTTTATATCTGCTTTGGAAATAATGCTGGAATGAATATAAAATACAGAGGACAAGGCTTAAGAGGTTATGGTTATATGCCTCCCCAAAATAGGTTTTAAAGATGGATATTTCTGCACGAAAGGCTATATTCATTGTATTATTTATTTTGGTCAAATGTTGCAAATTAAAATGCAAACACAAATGACAGTGACAATGATAATTAACGTTTTCTAAAAATATTTATCATGGGAAATAGTGTTACATATTATTGGGATGAATTCTTCAATAATTTTGCTTTCCAGGTCTACATACATTCCTAACCTAGTATTAAATCAAGATCAGAATTCTCAAGCAATCTTCTCCTGGCTAGGGGTTTTCTTAAAGGCCTGAGAGTGGAGTTTAAATGCTGGAATGGGAACCTTCCAAAGCAAGATAATCAAAACCTGGTGATATGATTTTAGGCTGGTTTTGCTTTCAGCTTCCAGATGCCACATGACCATAAAGAAGGTACAGTGATATGAAAAAGAAAACACACCCATTTTGAGATTTAGATATCAGGACATAGTAAAAAACCATCTGGTCCTTAGCTGTTCTTAAAAGTAGGTAAATATACCCTCAGATTCATGACATATTACACCTTGTCATCATTTATGGTTTCTCCATTTTGTAATATAAAAAGTATTTGTTTTTTCTCATGAAGTGAAAGTAAATAAATGCACTGCTTAGAAAGACTATCTCAGAAATAGGCAAGTGGCTTTCCTCTGGGTATTTTAAACATCAGTGCCTATCAATTCAATCAAATCATCCTGGCCTAGCTCAACTAGGGTTCCCAGGTTTTAATTTACCTTCTGGAGTCAGGCCAGTCAGAATCATATCTTCGTGTCCTTGCTCAATCACTCTGATCACAAACAAGGGGAAGCCATCCTTCTCTTCAATGGAACACAGGTAGCGGGAACGGCGGTTAGTGTATCGTATGCTCCAATACAACCGGCTGGCCTCAAACCCCACCGGGTAGAGCACCTTTGAAGAGTGGAAGGCAACCATCTGGTGGGGCAGCAACTGACCAATACTGTGGAAGATCAGGCTCCCCACCCGGAAAGTGTGCTCACGGTCCCCCCTCTGTACGATGCTAGCAATCTGTCGGACTTCGTCCCGCTGGATGTAGACTCGCCTGAAGACCGCAAAATAATTGAGTTCTTGCTCATGAGTGCTCTTCGGTTTGTGCATTGGGCAAAGCATAGTTTTGTCTTTGAAAAACATGCATTGTGCTTTAATGGCACAGGTGAAGTGATAAACATTGGTGCACCTTAACCTGTGGCAGCCGCTGGTAGCACCCATCTTGTGGCAGAACACGCATTTCATTTGCAAGCCCCTTCGCAGAGCTAGCTCAACATTGATTAAGGCACCAGCTTGTGTCTCATAGACCTCAGTAGACCAAAGAGCACAGTTCAAATGAACCCAGAGGTCTAAATCCAGATTCAGAAGCCTGGCCGGTCCATCAGTTAGCCCATCGCCCTCTTCATGGCAGAAGCAACATTTTCGGTAGTCTTTCAGGACAGGATCAGGTTTAAGGGTTGTGCCCAGTTTCTTGAGAAGCTCATCTATCTCCTCTTCACAAGTGGGTTTGAATGTTCCTTTAGGAATCACAATCTGTACATTCCATTTTTTCCATTTCATTCCTTTCCATTTCTTGTTCACTGGCCGACAGTCATCAAGGCCATTGGGAACAGTTCTTAAGCGGGGTTTCAATTTCACGGTTACCTTAAGTTCTTCTGGTTTGGGCTCCACTTTGGCTGCTTCAAAGGCAGGAGGAAAAATAATAAGGGGTGATGAGGGGGGAGAATTTTTTTCCTGCAGTTGAGGGAGGCAGTGAACATCAAATGTGGAGATGTTTGTACTATATTGGTGGAAACCTTTTGGAGGTTCTTTCATTGAAAATTGGATTTCAGGAGGGACGGATTCCTGAGAAATAATCAGAACAGCAGTTGAAGAGAGATTCACAGCAAAAGTTATGTGCATGCATTATTGGAACTAGATCATAGTTTTGTACTAAGTAACAGAAGTTTGCATGGTTTAATAATCACTTTGCAAGACTGAGTAGTTTTAAAATTCAGAGCTGAGAATATGAAAATAATGTTTAAGAAAATAGAATTGGAAATAGCTTCTTAACCAAAAGGATCTCTGGTTTTGAAATGTACATATAAAATCTTGATACAAAGCATAAGCTTGTACTATCATTCTATCATTGTAAATTGGGATTTCAATTTATCTTGGACCAGGTTTAGAAAATGCAAAAGATATCTGAATAGACAGTTATATATCCATATTATATTCTTTCTTTGTCATATACAGTCTGATCTGCTGAAGATATGAACTATTATTAATGTTAGCAGCATCTATTTTATTGATAGAGACAAATCTGAGTGTTCTTATTAAACACTGTGTGTGAGGGGGAATGACAATCTGAAGTAATTTAATTTATTTATAACTTTTAACCCACTTTTATTTAATGAAATTCTAGTGTACAGTTACATTTTCCCATTAGTGTCATAGATCCCAACATTAATTGCAAAATCTTGTAAGGTATGAGTGAAGTGCTTTGAGATGTGCAGTAAATGTCTGAAGAGATCCACTTTATATAAAATCTAGAATATAATTAAAATAATTATATCTTAAAGAGTCCAAATTTTCCCTTCAAAATAGATTCATATATAATTATATATAATATACAGTTTTCATATTTGGAAACACTTTAAAACATATATACAGATCCTATGTGAAAAAAGGTGAATCTTCACTGCAGATTGATGCAAAAAATGAAAAACAAATGAATGTATGTTAAACAAGCTGCATTGCTCTTGATCTTCTAGACAATTTTTTATTAAAATTTTATATTAAAGCAGTGTCATTGCAAGTATGTGGTAAGTATTTACCTTGATTTCTGAATTTTTTGCTTGCATGGAGGCTGAATAAAGAACTAAGCAATTGTTACTACAGAAGACAATGTCTTTCTCTATTCTCTCAGACTTTTCCTTAGAATCCTAAAAATAAAAAAACCCAGACAAAACAATAAAATAATGACAGAAACATCAAGCTCTTCAATATCTGTAGGAAGCTTATATTAAAACATGATTTTGTTTGAGAAATTTCTTTTTGGTTTGAATGGAAAAACATTCAACACTATCATTCTTAAGTATTTCACTAATTACATACATTTATAACAAATAAAATTTGCTCTCCAACATACAGAATAGTTAAATGTATTAATAAAAAAAAGAAATAAGTATATTGCCTTATGATTATTTGCTTAGCTCATTGTTAACTAGTAGTAAACATAATCTCAGGTCAAATAAAAATTAATAGATGGTAGGAAATTGAAGACATGCCAATTATTTTGGAATATTTTGGTATTTATACTGAGAATACATAGAAATATTTCTATTTTTATGCCACTTAAATGAAAGAAACATGATCCAGATTAAAAGTAAATAAATAACAGTGCTATATAAAACATTCCTGCACTATCAGAGATCATTTACTGTTAAAAGAGCAAATTTTTACATTAAATAAAGCAAAACAAGTAGCAATAGACAGTTTTCTCAACCTTGGCATTTTAAGATACTTGAACTTTCACTTCCCAATTTCCCCAGCCAGCATATTTGAACAAGAGTTCTAACACCTCAGGTGTGAAAAACTTTCTGAGCTCAAAATGGATATTCTCATCATTCTGTACTTGATCAAAAGGACAGCATTGTCTTGAACAGTCTGAAGTATTTTGAGCCCTGAAATGTACTTTTGTTTTGTGGATTATGACTGAACTGTTTTCCATGCCCTTCCCCTTTCAAAATAAGTACTAATGCAGCTGGGCTTCATCATGTTTTTACTGCTACTGCCGTAGACCAGGTAAGGTAAGAGTGTAGTAGAATCCTGGACATAGCAATACATTTATTAAAATGCATAATTTCAGTTAGAGGTCATGTGGATGGACTATGTAGTGCCTTCTGTTGAAGACGTATAGCTTGCAATACAGATAGAAGAAGGTAGGACAGAAAAAACAACAACTTTTTTTCCTATAAATTCTTGAAAAACATTTTGAAAATAATCCTCTTAGTCAATATCAATGCAAGTTGGTCACTGGGCAGTAGTTAGCATGACCTCCCTCTCTCCACCTGGTTTGATGGCCTTGGATTTAAAAAAAAGGAGCTTGCTTTGATTCTTTGTTGTGCCCTATCCCTGGAATATCTGATACATTTCAAGTTTTATTCAGGTAAAATAGAGAGCATTCAATTGATTTCAAATTTTATCTGCTGGAACATAGTCAACAAGAAACAGAATATTCCCAACCTTCTTGTAACCTTAATACTACAAGGCAGGGCTGTCAAACTCGCAGCCCGCAGGCTGGATGTGTTGTGTGCTGGCCACATCCACATCCGGTTTAGCGAAGGGGAAAAAAGTTGCGATACATCACATGACAATACCGTGTTAACGCAAGTTTGACACCCCTGCTATAAGGAAAATCACAATTAAAAATGGAGGTCATTACAGATATACCTGTTTCAGGAAATGCAGTTCTTTGAAAGATTTTCGTACTCCACTGCCCAGTACTACCACTTTACAATGAGAACACCACTGTGACCTTAATGCCAAACCATCGGCAACATTTGGACTTTGTGCTTTATATCCTGCCAAAACTGAAGATGAAAAGAATACAAATTCTTTTAATGTATGCATCATTATACTGTAAATATTCTTATCCCTACAAATACCTGCTCCATTATCACTAAATTAATTTTTTTAAAAATTTGATTTATATGCCGCCCTTCTCTGGAGACTCAGGGCGGCTTACAATGTACAATGTTAAAATATACAATGTATATTTTATACAAAGTCAGCTTATTGCCCCCACGAACCGGGTCCTCATTTTACCTACCTTAGAAAGGATGGAAGGCTGAGTCAACCTTGAGTCTGGTGAGATTCGAATTTACAGTAATTGCAGACAGCTGGGGTTAATCACAATGCTTTTAGTCTGCTGAGCCACCAGGCCCCTATATATTTATTTAAATAAATTTAAATAAATTTATTTAATATAAATTAAATTTATATGCCACCCATCTCACTATCAAGAGGCATTAGGCAGCTCACAATGTTATAAATAATGATATAAAACAGTAAAAATGTCAAAAGATCAAAACACTGGACAGCAAAATTAGAACACTAAGTTAACAACAAAGTGAATAAAACAACCGATGCACACACGGGGTGGAGGTGGGATCTTCGATTGGTCTACTAGCCACGCCCTAAATGAGATGCCCTATCAGAGTGTCAAGCTAATTGACAGAACTAGCTCTTCAGACCCTTTCAGTAGGCCAAGGGGGGCACAGGGTAAGCAGATTTCACCTCAAGGGGAATAATGTTTCAAAGATTAGGTGCCATGGCAGAAAAGGCTGTTCTCCTATATTTCACCAGCCACAGTTCCTTAGCTGAGGGAATTTGGAGTATGGCCCCTCTATCAGACTGAGTGGGGGGACTAAGATGGGTCCTCAGGAATTAGAATAACAGAATTGGAAGGGTCCTTGGAGGTCTTCTAGTCCAACCCCCTGCTTAGGCAGGGAACCCTACACCACTTCAGACAAATGGTTATTCAATATCTTCTTGAAAATTTCCAGTGTTGCAGCATTTACAACTTCTTGGAGGCAAGTTGTTCTTGTCCTACCCTCAGGTGCTTTGGGGAATAGCTTGGCTCCCTCTTCTTTGTGGCAGTCCAAGACATTGGAAGACTGCTATCATGTCACCACTAAACCTTCCTTTCATCAGACCAGACATATCCAGTACCACAACCGTTCTTTATGTTTTAGCCTCCAGTCCCTAATCATCTTTGTTGCTCTTCTCCGCACTCTTTCTAGAGTCTCAACATCTTTTTTACATCGTGGCGACCAAAACTGGATGCAGCATTCCAAGTGTGGCCTTACCAAGACATTATAAAGTGGTATTAACACTTTACGTCATCTTGATTCTATCCCTCTGTTTATGCAGCTTAGAACTGTGTTGGCTTTTTTGGCACCTGCAGCACACGGCTGGCTCATATTTAAATGGTTGTCCACTAGGACTCCAAGATCCCTCCCACAGTTACTACTATTGAGCGAGGTACCACCTATACCTGTGCATTTGGTTTTTCTTGACTAAATGTAGAACCTTAGTTTTTTCACCAGTGAATTTCATTTTGTTCGATAGGGCCCAATGTTCAAGTCTATCAAGATCTTTCTGTATCTTCAGACTATCTTCTGGAATGTTGGCTATTCCTGCTAGCTTGGTGTCTTCTGCAAATTTGATGAGTTCTCCATCTATCTCCTTGTCTAAATCATTGATGAATATGTTGAAGAGTACTGGGCCTAAAACAGAGCCCTGGGGTACCCCACTGCATACCTCTTTCCATGTAGATGCAGTTCCATTGAGGACTACATGTTGAGTGTGGTTGGTTAGCCAGTTATGAATCCATCTGGTGATGATGCTGTCTAGTCTGTATCCCCCAGTCCCCTCCATTAAGGCACATCATCTGATGGGACCCTGTCGGATCCAAACGAAGGGATTTGATGGAAAAGAGTGCATGGACCAGGAAGGAAAGAGGTGATGGGTATCACTCTGAATGATCGGATGAGTAATCTAAAAAAGGAATCTTGTTGGTTGTGAGGGGCACAAGTGAATGGCTTTATAATTTATTAACTAACATAGTTACTTTGTATTTTAATTGGACTTCTTTTTCTCTCTTTTAAAGTGGCGGTAAGGCTTTATCAAACCATTAGAGACTGGAATGTAAGAAAACTTTTTATCCTGTTGCTGTATGGATTGATTGACAGCTTCTAACATCTCTAAACTGAAAAGATAAGGGGATGTCCAGAGAAAATCTTCTGCTAAAAGAAAGCTTGTCAGTGCTAATTAGCATCTGGTCTGTCCCTTCACCAACTCCAAGAAACCTTTTTCCTTGTAAACATCTTAAATTTTATGCCCCTTCTGATGTCAGATCTCATTTAGATGGACATACATGTAACATGTTTGACTACATGTAGCTGATTTACTGTAGAAAGTACTGGGCCATGGCCTGTTGAAAACTGGGCTGCAGGAGAGAAGTGAATGGTTGACAAGCCCACACTTGCATGTGAAGTTCCACTCTAAAAATGGAGCTGTACACAGGTGCGTATGTCTGCCACTCACACACACACACTCACACACACTCACTCACACACACACACACACACACTCACACCGCACCAGGCAGAGCCACCAAGCTGGAAAGATTGGAGACTGCTGTTTTCTCCTGTCATCCCCTTTTCTCTTGCATTTTCTTTGATGTCTTAGCTATCAAATGGAATGTAAGCTAAGGATCTGGGCTCCCTCTTCCAATGAGAGGAATCCCTTTGGTGAGAATAGTCTGATAAATTGTACTTAAAATGGTCTTCCAGGTTTGGTCTGTCTCACTGAAAAATATGGATGCCGAGGCCCCAGCCTAAAAAGCTGTATTTGGCCTTCAGTTGCATCACAACTTTATTCATATGCATTAATGTCCTCTTATCGTTACTAAGTACCCTGGTGGCACAGCGGTTAGCATGGAGAATTGCAGGCTAACTCTGCCCACTATTAGCAGTTCGTTTCTCACCAGGCTCAAGGTTGAGCCTGGTGAGGTCCTTCCGAGGTCGGAAAAATGAGGAGCCAGATTATTGGGGGCAAGAGGCTGACTCTGTAAACTGTTTAGGGAGGGCTGTAAAACACTGTGAAGCGGTATATAAGTCTTAAGTGCTATTGCTATTGGGAAAGAGTTGAGGGGGTGGGAGCTGGTCTCTGTAATAAATTGAATTGAAATTGTTCTGAAATTGTATCTGTAAATTTGGCACAGAGGTGATCAATTCAGTT
Organism: Arizona elegans; assembly: GCA_022577455.1. Lineage (NCBI taxonomy): Eukaryota > Metazoa > Chordata > Lepidosauria > Squamata > Colubridae > Arizona > Arizona elegans. The sequence continues at coordinate 5,135,731 of JAKOOJ010000004.1, forward strand.
CAATTCCACTCCGATCTGTTGGGTCGTTCAATCATTCAGTCCAAATCTATTTGGCTCACTAACTTTTCGGAGTTCAACTGACACAGAACATCACTGAATCCCACTGATTGAATCGATTGAAAATCTGATATGATTTTTAAAAAGGCTCAGATATGAGAAAGGGATTAGAGACTGAAACATATGATGAACGGTTGCAGGAACTAGCTATGTCTGGTCTAACAAAGAGAAGGACCGGGGTGACATAATAGCAGTCTTCCAAAAGTTAAGGGGCTGCCCCAAAGAGGGGGTTCACCTAGTTTCCAGAAGGCAAGTCAAGAAATAACAGATGGAAACTCCAACTTAGAACTAAGGAGGAATTTCCTAACTAATTGTTGTGTCCACTGCTAATCTGAAGTTGTCTTCAGAAGTTGTGGATGTTCCATCACTGGAGGATTTCAAGAAAAGATTGGACAACTATTTATCCGGGATGGTATAGGGTCTTCTGCCATTAGCAAGGGTGGACTAGAAGATCTCCAAGCTCCCTTCTGGCTTATCTTCTATGTTCTCTGTTCTTCTGAACGTGCACAAACTCCTCCAAATTATCAGGTTCGTTCAGCAGTTTTACTTTTACCAATTAAAAAAAGGTTCTTCGGAAACTTTCCCAAGACTTCCAGTCAACTGGGAAGAGGGTTCAAATATTACTAGCCATTTTTTCATTTCTTCTTTTTTCTCCTCTTGACAAAGAAGAGGAAGTACACCTATTCTCCAAAGACCCTGAAAGCAGGGCATGAAACAATGGAAATCTATCAAGGAGAGAAGCAACCTGGAATTAAGGAGAAACTTCCTAACAGTGAGGAAAATTAACCAGTGGAACAACTTCCCACCAGAAGTTGTGGGTGCTTCATCACTGGAGGTTTTTCAGAAGAGACTGGACAGCCACTTGTTTGTATACAGTCTCGGTATCAGTTAATAACCAATCCTTAATGCATCCCATCCTACCTAATTTACAGTTAGTTTTTGACTTACAACCACAATTGAGCCCCATATTTTTGCTAAATGAGACAGTCATTAAATGAGATTTACTCCATTTTACGACCTTTCTTGCCACAATTATTAAATGAATCATTGCAGCTGTTAAATTAGTAACATGTTTGTTAAGTGAATCTGGCTTCCCTATTAATTTTGCTTAATAACCATTAAGTAAAAGGTTATATGTTGAAAACTACCTATCTATGCATTGTCCTTCTTGGTGTTTATTTTTTTCAGTAACTTCTGTAGCAGTTTGGAACTAATCATGATTAATGACTGATATCAGATTAGTTCCCTTGGAAGCAGAATAACAACCAATCCTACAAATCTTTTATCAGAATTAAATTGATATTACAGACAAAAATAAAAAAGTAATAAATAAATATTTAGTTTTTATCTTGAAATCCCTTTTTTAAATTTTCAATGCTGAGTTTAACTTCTTATTTATTAACAAAATATTAGCAGCTCACACATTGACTCACCATTTCCACTTGATAAAAATGGGGCATTGTGTGGTTTGAGTCCGTAAGGCCCTGTCAGTCCAGGAGGGCCGAAGGTTCCTGACTGAGGACCATGAAGTAGTACATGCTGCCTGTACTCAAATGCTGGATTTGTTCTGTGTGGATTCATTATTCCGATGGATGACGGAACATCAGATGCAGTGCTAATTTCATAGCTGTTTGGAATTCTGACATGCAGAAGATTGGAGAATGCAGCCACCACACTACCAATATTCTAGAGTGGAGAAAAGTAAATGTATAGTTTCTTTGTCATTAATAAGATACACGTAGTCCTCACTTATGGGGGGTGAGGGTTACAGTGTCGAAAAGGGGGTTAGAGCTTATCCAGATGATGTTTTTGCCATCAGTACTGTGGGTGGGAGGGGCAGGCATGGTGGGAGCAGGGGTCCATATCGTGTTGCGGGAGCGCGTACTCGCTGTCTTCGAGCGGTGGCGTGCTCCGGCCCCCAATGCTCTACTCTTTCCCCAGGTTGCACAGATCCTCAGGGCCTAGGCCTTCGGCTGATGTTGTGCAATGCCAGGTCTGTTGTAAATAAAGCCCCCCTCATCTGTGATCTTGTTCAGGAGGGGGGAGCGGACCTGGCAGGCATTACAGAGACCTAGTTGGGCCAGGAGAGGGGGGGTCTCCCTCGTTGAAATGTGCCCCCCAGGTTTCCATGCATTCCATCAGCCGAGGTCACAAGGGAGGGGCGGGGGGGGGTTGCGGTTTTCATTAAAGAAGGTCTTAGGCCAAGGGAGGCCACTGTTCCTCAGACTGCCGGATGTGAGTCCCTCCTTGTGAAGTGGGGTCATGGGGTACAGATGGGTTTGCTGATCACGTACCTGGCTCCCTGCCACGTGGCAGCAGCCCTGCCTGAGCTACTCAACGTTATCACCGTGGTGGCAGTTGACACCCCCAGGCTTATGGTCATGGGGGATTTTAACTTGCCATCCATGGGTGAGACGTCTGAGGTGGCTCAGGAGTTCATGGTTTCCATGACGGCTATGGACCTGACCCAACTAATTCATGGCCCTACCCACACGGGGGGAAACACGCTGGATTTGGTTTTTGTCTCTGGACAGTGGTTGAGTGATCTCAAGATAGGGGATATAGTCACCCAGCCCTTGTCATGGTCGGATCATTCTCTCCTTCGCCTTGACCTTCGAACCGCTGCACCTCGCCGCAGGGAGGTGGAGCCGGTAAGATGGTTCTGCCCCAGGCGCCTGATGGAGCCTGACAGGTTCCAGATGGAGCTTGGGCCATTCCCTGAGGCTCTGGCTCACGCCTTGATTGGAGATCTAGTGGCCGCCTGGGACAGGGTGGCCACTGGAGCTTTGGATCGGGTCATGCCTTTGTGGCCTCCGACCTGGTGCTGGTCTCACTTGGCCCCTTGGTTTACTGAGGAGCTGAGGGAGATGAAGAGCTGAAAAAGACGGCGGGAGAGGGCCAGTCTTTCTGAATCCGACCGAACACTGGTAAGATCTCATATTAAGAATTACCTAATGGCGATAAAAGCAGCAAAGTGTAATTATTTTGCTGCTCTTATTGCGTCATCAGAGAACCACCCGGCTGCCCTGTTTAGGGTGACCCATTCCTTGCTCCACCAGGGAGTGCAGGAGGACCCCTTGGAGGGTAGAGCCGAGGACTTTGTACAGTATCTGCATGACAAAATCACTCAGATTCGGGAAGGTCTGGACTCCGACTGGGTAGTTTCAGGGGGGGATGACTGAGGCAGGTCTTGAGAATGTTATCTGGGATGAGTTTGATCCTGTGACTCCTGCCGACGTGGACAGGATTCTGGTAGACTGAACGCGACCACATGTTTGTTGGACCCATGTCCCTCCTGGTTAGTGCTGGCTTCTTGGGAGGTGACGCGAGGTTGGCTCCAGGGGATTATAAATGCTTCATTGAGTGAGGGTGATTTCCCCGCCGCCTTGAAAGAGGCGGTGGTGAGGTCTCTCCTCAAGAAGCCTTCCCTGTACCTGGCAGTGTTGTCTAATTATCGTCCAGTCTCCAACCTTCACTTTGTGGCGAAGGTTGTTGAGAGTGTGATTGCGCGACAGCTCCCCCAGCACCTGGATGAAACGGCATACCTGGATCCGTTCCAGTCGGGCTTCAGGCCTGGGTACAGCACGGAAATGGCATTGGTCGTGTTGCTTGATGATCTCTGGAGGGCTCGGGACAGAGGTTGCTCCTCTGTCCTGGTCCTATTAGATCTCTCAGCGGCTTTTGATACCATCAACCATGGTATCATGCTGCACCAGTTGGAAGAGTTGGGGTGGGGGCCACTGTGTTGCAGTGGTTCTCCTCCTTTCTCTCCGACCGGCTGCAGTCTGTGTTGGCAGGGGGGCAGAGGTCGACCCTGAGGCGCCTCATATGTGGGGTGCCACAAGGGTCAGTCCTCTCGCCCCTTCTGTTCAACATTTATGTAAAGCTGCTGGGCGAGATCATCCGTGGTTTCGGGGTGAAGTACCATCAGTACGCTGATGATACTCAGCTGTACATCTCCACCCCGGACCACCCAACGATGCCCTTGAAGTGATGTCCTGGTGCCTCGAGGCCGTGTGGATCTGGATGGGGAGAAACAGGCTCAGGCTCAACCCATCCAAGACCGAGTGGCTGTGGTTTCCGACATCCCAATATAGTCAATTGGTGCCATCACTGACTATTGGGGACGAATCGCTGGCCCCCACAGAGAGGGCTCGCAACTTGGGCGTCCTCCTGGATTCATGGCTGTCTTTAGAAGAGCATGTGACGGCTGTGACTGGGAGGATTTTTCATCAGGTTCGCCTGATTCGCCAGTTGCGTCCGTTTCTGGATCGGGACTCCTTATGCACAGTCACTTATGCCCTCGTCACCTCCCGCCTGGACTACTGCAACACTCTCTACATGGGGCTCCCCTTGAGGAGCACCCAGAGGCTCCAACTGGTCCAGAATGCAGCTGTGGGAGCGATATGGCGCTCCCATGTGACTCCCCTCCTGCGCGAGCTGCACTGGCTCCCGGTGGTGCAGAGTGCGGCCACGCGGGTGGTTATGGGAGCGACATGGCATTCCCATGTAACACCTCTCCTGCGTGAGCTGCACTGGCTCCCGGTTGTCTTCCGTGTGCGCTTCAAGGTCTTGGTTACTACCTTTAGAGTGCTCCATGGCTTAGGACCTGGTTATCTACGGGACCGCCTGCTGCCACCAGTAGCCTCCCACCGGCCTGGCCTAATTTTTCTCTTTTTAAAACGTAAATTTTAATTCGTTCTTAATTTATTGGGGTGTTTTAAATCTGTCTTCGGCCAAATTGTTTAATTCGGTTTTATTCAGTTTTAAATTTTGTATTTATGTGTTTTTATCCCGTGGCTGTTCACCGCCCTGAGTCCTTCGGGAGTAGGGCGGTATATAAATCAAATAAACATAAACATAAACAACAACTTATCAACCGTAATTGGGACTAGGAACTCCCATCTCTTAGCAAGGTGGTCATAAGGGGCAATGTCACATCACAATGGACATTCTAGTTACCCCTGTGTGTCGCAGCATCCCACAATCACATGATTACCATTTGCAACTTCCTGCTGGCTTCCCTCTTGCCTTTATCAGAAGGTTCAGTAAACATTATAAATAATCATGTGACTATGAGGACTCTACAACTTCCACAACATTAATTTGTTATAAGTCAAATAGATGTTATATGCTTTATAGTTTATTAAAATTTAATTTTTTTTAATTAAAAAAATCCTCCCATAAATAAAAATTAAAGGATTGTGAGCAAACTCAGCTGAAAGGGAATAGGAGAATCAGCACTCCCATATACTGACAAGTGATTAAGAATCAGAAAATATTTTAGGAATATATGGGCAGTTTTAACATATAATACATACAGAAAGTTTTTCAAGACATCAGAGTTAAGGCTGGGGCTTTTCAGTTTGGATATAAATGATCCAGGGTTAGGGTAAGCAGCCACCTTTGCTGATCATACCAAGTTGTTCAGAGTGGTAAAATCAAACTGGTCACACAGGTAAGAAATTGGTAAATGTAATTCAGGACAAGAATGTATAAAATAATGTATTTTAGTTCACAAAATCCTAACTTTAAATTAATGGGATCTGAAATGATCATGCGACTAATGAAGAAAGGGATTTTGGAGTGCCAGTAGATAGCTTGAATTAAAACCTAGTAAAAGAAGTTAATTACAAAATTGGAATGATTAGGAAAGGAACTGGAAATTGAATGGCCAATAGGATAATGTTCTTATCCAGCATATAGCAAAGCTATTGAGCTTAGCTTTTATTACCCTATTATATACAATTCAATGAAATGATACTGAAATTGCATAGCAGCATTTAGTACAACTGACTGCAGTAGAAATAAAATTAGCAACCAAGACATCAGTAGCACACTGAGGACGGCACCCAGCCTTGTCCATCTAGAGGTGTGGTTCCTTTACCTCTGCAGCTGTGGGATGCAAAGTAATGGCAATGGACACAAGCCCAGATTCTGTGTTATTTGGGGCAAGTCCAAGCTGAGAACTGAAGAAAGTTGAACAAGGCTCCATTTTGATGAAATTTTGCTTTGCTTCTGAAACTTAAAGAGAAGACACATTGGAATGTGGTTAGATTGCAATGTTCCCCAACCTCAGCAACTTTAAGATGTGTGGGCTTCAACTCCCAGAATTCCTCAGACAGCCATGCTAGCTAGGGAATTCTGAAAATTGAAGTCTACTTATCTCATGACTGGATTAGAGAAATCGGTATATATTTGTTCAGAATAAATGTTGGCTTTACCCTTTCCAGTACTGGCTGGCAGAATTGGAATGACAGGAGATGGAATGGACTGTGGCATCTCTTCTTTTACTGCTGACAGATCCGGGTATCTACTTATTTCCATGCCCATGACGCTCTCAGGAGAAGAAGAAGGAACAAAGCTATCTGGACTTTCTCTATCATCACAAGGATCCTGAATCCTAAGACACACAGCAAAACCAGGACATTTGTAAGTATGGTTCACATATACAAATGGACTAGACAACACTAGCTTTGTAGTCTGGTCCCAGGAAATTGCATTTTTCTTTTTCAGCAAAGGTCATTCACTGACAGAACAGAGTCTAACTCTGATTTTTAAAAATGGGAGAAATAGATCAAAACTGAAAACTATTCTGAATGCTTAAAACTACATTACATGGATGAACTATAAAAATAATGGGCTGAACTAGCCTGAAGCTCTTGGAAGTTCACAAATTGTGCTGTCTTTGGAGTGGCTTGTTGAGACATAAATTACAGATATTCCTTTAATTTATAGATCAAAGAACTTAATAGCAAAAATATCATTATGGGACAGCAGATTCTGCTCAGTATCAAAACACATGAGCAATATTAAGCACAATACAATGTTAATGCCTTTAAAAAAAGACACCTACCTGAGCTCTTCATGATTGTTATGAGGCGGGGTTGGAAGAGAAGCAGGGACATCCACACTCTTAGGACCCTGAATTATGGCCCTGGCTAACAAATCATCCTGTGGCCTGAAAGGCAGCTGAAACTGCTTTGAACCTAAAGCTTTGGCAACAGATAGGATGCACAGATTAAACAAATGATTTTAAACAGCTACCTGACTGGACTGGGTTAATGAAAGCTTACATGCATCTCTGAGGAGCCAGAGAATGTTTTGCTAACATTTAGTAACATCCAACATATTCTGTGTGTAGGCTATTCCAGACTCAATTTGGAGTAGGTCATATGCGGACCAAAATATGTTTCTTTTGCTTGAATCTGAACATGTGTTTGGAAGAGGCATAGAGGTTCCAGGGTAGGTTTACAGGAGGGAAAAGGTGAAGTCAGCAAAGATGGGGAAAGGTGAAGCAAGGAAGATGCTTGGGGCAACTAAGAGGAAGGGCAAGTAAGTCTGGACCAGCTGGATTATTTATATTCATTTATTTATTTTAATACCCTATCTTTATTATTTTTATAAACAATGCATGGCAGAGCACATACCTAATACTTCTTCCTCCTCCTATTTTCCCCACAACAACCTTGTGAGGTGGATTGGGCTGAAAGTGAGTGACTAGCTCAAAGTCATCCAGTCGGCTTTCATGCCTAAAGTAGGACTAGAACTTAGAGTCTTCTGATTTCTAGCCTGGACTGTGCTGAATTTAATTATGGATGTTGCACTGAAGGAAAGGGAAGTGAAGGGGATGGGTGGATCAGTGGGTGGCTGAAGCAGAGGAAAAGGGCAGAGAAGAATGAGATACATTAACTTTGTCCTATTTGTCTTGCAAGACACATTAAGAATTTTGCTTGGTTGAATCCTACAAGAATCAAGTAAGAACATCTTTGGGAAAAAAAGCATATTGTTCTTCATTTTCTCTTAATCATAGTTTCCCCAGAAAATCAGGATATTAAAGCTCAGAGATATTCCATGATGGAGTCCATATTTATGGAACAGTTTTCCCCTGGAAGATAGATTAGTCCTGGCTTTTGTGGCTTCCAAGGTGGAGATCTTCCATTTTTTTAAATTAGTTAAGTGAATATAATATGTATATTATGCAACTCTGGTTTTATTGATTATTACCATCAAGTCATTGTTGACTTTTAGCAATCACATAGGCAGACTTTCTGCAAAGTGATGTGGATAGCAAACATCTTACCATCAGTTCCTCCCAACATTCCAGCTTTGGTGGCAAGTTCTTCAGTCGTTGCAAATCCATTCACAATTTTTTGGCAAGTCACAGGTGGAGGTGTAGGAGGAAGGGATGCTGGAGGTGTGGGTGGGTTACTGAGATTATTTTGCTGCACGAGAGAATATATTTTCAATTAGTTTTCCAAAGGATTGTTGGGCAAACCTGCACATTTAATAACAAAATTAACTAATAGAAATAGAATGCATACATATTAACTCAGTTCAGACTGAACACCAAGCCATGGTTTCAGTGCTATGCAAACAAAGTAACAGGGCTTTCATTTTTTGTAACTACTAACTATTAATCGTTACTAGTATAGTAAAGTAACAATTTTTTTTTTTAGTTTTCTTACAATTACTCACCAAACACAAAAATTATGACTGGCACTACTTGTAGGACAAATACAAATCATAATTTCCATGTTCTGTTTGCCACTCTGCATCAGGTAATCAAGAGCATATATCAAGTAAGGAAAGAAATCAATCATACTGTTTTTGTTTGAAAACTGGTTCTCCAGGTCTTACTGAGAATGAGGGAAGAAAGCATCTTCTTCAAGAACGGATTTTAAAGTAATCTTCTGCTAACAGTACGGCACTGATGAAAGTGAAGCTTTGTGCCAATGAGTTAATAGGCATACATCAACAATCACTCTTTTAAAAACTAACCTAGAATTAGAATGGGAGATATTTGTTTATAAAGTTTTCTCATTTGCCTTTTGGGACAATTCTATTTTGCTGGTTTCACCCCTTGTTTGACGTGGCTTGGTTAGTTTCTCCAGATAAATTATATCTAATGAATAAAAAAACCCCCACCCCATACGCAACTGTGGGGTTAAATAACATTCTGTCACATTGGTTGATTCTTTTATCAGTGACTCAAACTCCTCAGAAAAGCATGCAAGAGCAAAGCAAAAGCCTCCTTAGGACATGGGCCATAATGCACACCCTAGAGCAGGAGTGGGCAATTAATTTCCCCTAAGGGTGATATGAGAAACTGAGATAGTTGTAGAGGGCTGGTCACCCTGTCCCCCTCCAGCCTGATTTGGCCCGCGAGGTGTAAAATGTTCTAGAAAGAAAGGAGGAATTGTAGCTATAATGCATGAATTGTAAGTCAGCGGAAGAACCCATGGAAGAGATTTCATCCGCACAGTTGTGACGGAGTACAGAAAACACAATGTGAAATGAATGCAATTCACCGTTGGGAAAGAACTATCATTTTCATCTCATTTTCTACAGTCTTGATAGCACATTCAGCACATATTGAGGTTTATTCCATCTGCAGTAGTCAATTCTGTTATCAGCGGCAGGCAATGCTGCCATCTTTATTTATCTTTATTTTTTAGTTAGGGATTTCATATCCTATCATTGAGTTAAGTGGCTTCGATATCTCTAAAAGCCATGTGTAAATTAATCAGTAACAAATAAAAGAATAAAAACAACAGCCATCATGGGAACAAGAGTAACATCAACTTCAGATATTTCAAAAAATCCTTGAAGACTAGAATGGCTTTGCTGCTTTATGGAAGGGGCATAACAATAGATTCTAAATTTCCCAGTCACCAATTACCACTTGCTGACCTCCAAAAGGAGAAACAATTACAGAAGGGCCTTGTGATGATCTCTTAAATCTATACAAAATCAGTGGTGAAATCCAAACCAGTTTGCTACCGGTTTGCTGGCCACGCATGCGCAGTACGCACCAAAAGGAGGCTTGGGAAGGTAAGTAGAAGCGGGGGGGGGGGATCAGATGTGGCGCAAGCTAAACTGAGCTGCACAGCTGATCGTCAGAAATACCAGTTCAGAGGTATTTTTAACTACCGGTTTGACAGAAGCAGTCGCTAACTATTGGTTTGCCCAAACCGGTAGCTTTTTTTAACTACTGGTTCATTCGAACTGGTAGTTTTTATTACTACTGATTCTCCCAAACCAGAGTGAACCGAACCGGTAGCATTTTACCCCTGTACATAATAGACCTAAACCTTTTATTTAATAATATCTTGTCTTTGAAATAGTAATCCAGGGTGGATTTGTTAATAAATGGAGAATAGGATTAAAACTTTCACATGTACATGTGTTTGAAACACATTAAAAGATTAATGTTAAATATAGGTTTTCATTTTTTTTCTTTTTTCCTAATGTTTTCCTGCAAGTGCAGGGCCCACTTTTTTAGATCAATCAAGTATTGAACCAAAATTGACCAAACGGCTTGTTGTCAGAGCCTGACATTGTAGGCCGAGAGAAAATGAATGGCTCAAAGTTACAGATGGCTTTTATGCCCAAAGATGGGACTAGAACTCACTGTCTCCTAGCCACTGGTCCAAAGTCACCCAGCTAGCTTTCATGCCTAAAGCGGGGCTAGTATTCATAATCTCCTGATTTCTAGATTGATACTTTAACTACTAGAGCAAGCTGGCTCTCTAAGTATAGGCTTTAGCATGCCACAACTTTTCAGTGAATGGGAAGGAAGAATGAAAAACGTGAGGAACAGTCTCAAGAAATCCTGAGGTATGTAAAATAATGAATCCCACTTTTCTTATAAAATTTTGAGAGAATTACATAGAAAAATAATACACCTTGTAGATTAGCTGAGAATAGTAATCAGATACCCCATCAAGCGTAGCACTACCGAAAGCTCCCACAAGTCGACTTCCACTACTCTGGTGGCTGCTACCATACGGAAGAAAATGGGCGAAGCTCATTCCAATCATTGGCTCCATTAAAGGCAGCAAGGAGAGCTGCTGGGGAAAAGATTCATAATTGATCACAATTGATAAATTACAGTAAGAAGATTTCTACTTTTATAAGCTTAAGCAATCCAGATACAAGCATTTGAGTTTCCTTATACTAAGCAAAAGCCTAACTTTTATACATTGTTCTTAAAAAAATAAATATTTTTGCCAGAAATAACGACTCCTAAATGCAACAATTGTTGTGGAAGCCTTGGTTTTAATACCATATTTTCAGGATTCAGAATGTTCTCAATGAAAATTGTATCTAATGAAAAACTCTTTCATCATCATCGTCGTCATAACCATTCCATCAAGACCCATCTCCAGATTGCAGTTTTGTTCTAAACTGTCAAGAGTTTTACGGTTGCTAATGTAAAAAATTAACAATAACAAAAAATTGCTTTAATCTTTTCTCCAAACAAACTTTTTTTTCCACTAATATATTCTTTATTCCATTTCTCCTTTGTGTCACATATCTCAGCAGCAAGGACTTTTATTACAGCAATGGTTGAGTGCACCACCTGAAAAAATGATTGGTCAGGACAGGAGCAGATCATCCTAAAAAAGTTCTATCTCTGTGTCTATGAAGATTCTCAGGCATCCAAGACATTGTTGTCCTAAAAGTGCTTTTTCAAGAGGCAACTGGACTTTGTTTTCCTTGAAAACATTTTGCTTCTCATCCAAGAAACATAATTATTTCAGAACCAAAGACATTTTTTGAATGAGAAGTGAAATGTCTTCAAAGAAAAACAATGAAAGTCCAGTTGCCTCTTGAAAAAAGTACCTTTGGACTTCCATCTCTGTGGTTATTAAGAGTCAACATCAATTTGATTACATGATGGCATGCAATCAATCAATCCAATAAAAAGTGATCTATTAGAAGGCTCACAAAGGAGAAAACTACTTTCTGGAATATTTTATAATAAATGCAAGAAGTGGGTACGTATCAAATGAAACTTAGAAATGCTCATACCTGTATTACTAAATGCTTTGAATAAGGAAACATAGTAAAAATAGAACACAGATATCTAAAAAACCAAATATGACATTTTCAATGCCTCTTTTCCACCTCTTCCAAAACTTTTCATTATGGATTATACTTTTCAGTGCTCACCTGTTTCAACTGCATGAAAGTTTCTGTGTTAGGAAAAACAGTCTGTTTTTCTTCTTCCTCTTTTTTTTTCCTTTTAGGCCGAGATGTTGCTTTTTCACCTGTCCTCTGAGTTCGTTTGTTTCTCTGTTTCTTCATTTCATGTCCTAAATCTGCTCTCTGAACTTGGCTGTTACCACAACTTAATGAGCCTTGCAACGGGTTCCCTAATGGCTGGTTAAGGAAAAAGCAAATATAGCATATCGTATCACTTTAATAAAAGTCCTAGATGTTCAAAACTCAGACCCTATAAACTGAACTCTGAATTTGATAGTGAAAATATCTACCTACCTTCCTACTTCCCACCCAGGTCATCTAATGATATGATCACAAAGATAAATATCAATGGACATATAGTTTAACTGCTTCCTCATTCCCCTTAACCAAATTCAAAACCAGCTGTAAAAATTGAAAGAAGAACCAACTACTCCCAATTTCATGAAAGAATCAGTTGGATTGAGGCTGAGCTTCAGAAGTCACAGTAAATAGCACAAGTCTTTCCCCATTACTGTCATGATTGGAAGATGTTTTCCTATTGGCCAGAGACATTGGAATGTTGGGGAGGAAAACACCTGTTTTAGCAAATGCAGATAGTCCTCACTTAGCAACCCCAATTGAGGCTGAAAACTCAGATGTTGAGCAACATGGTCACTAATTGAGATGTCACGCAACCATGATGGATTTATATTACTTTCCATTTGATTGTTAAGTCATCCTGTGACCATCACTACTGATTTTACTGCTGGCTTCTCCATTGACTCTGCTTGCTGGAAGCCAATTGTGAAGCGAGGAAATGTTATATGACCATGGGATGCTGTAACAGTCATAAATGTGAGGACTGTTCATAAAATTACTTTTCAGTGCTGTTGTAACTTCAAATGGCCATTAAACAGGGCAGACATTAAGCAAGGACTGGCAAGTATCTAAATTGCTGAGAAAGATATATATGTTACCCAGCAACAAATGGGTGTGGACACGAACAAAGTACTTCCTACCATATATTTTCCAATGTCCTGAAAGTCAAGCTGTTATTATAAAAAAATGTTTACCATGCTGCTTTCAGCCAATTCCTGTTTTTCGATTAATTTGTTCTCCTTAGCATTCTCTGGAGGGTGGAAGCTGCTATCTGATTTCTGACTGATGTGACTGGTGGCTGTTTTGTTCTTAAGCAGATGTTTGAGGAGTTCATTCCCTGACTCCACTTTTGCAGGTGGTGTGTTGACAGGTGGTGCCAGATTCTGTGCAGGAGAGGAAAGCTGAATGGCAGCTTTCTCATCTTCCACGTCAACATCCCTTTCAGTCTTCATCTTAGATTCAGCTTGACTGGAGCACTGATCAACTTCTGCCTTTTCTGGTCTAATTTCTTGAAGGCTTGCAGAAATATCGGTCTTGGCTGTGTCCGTTTCTGGGTTTAGACTCAACGGTTCAGGGAGTTGGTTTTGTGGCAAATTGCTTTCTGCAAGTTGAGCTTTCAGTTCTAAGGAAGACTGACTCTCTGCAGCACGTGGTGTTGCTGCATCTGGCAGTTCTTCTTTCTCCATTTCTCCCGAGTTGCGTGCAAGCTCACTAAGAGTTGGGGTGGACACAGGATCCACAACAACTGGGGTTGGAGGAGCAGTTATATCTGAATGAGGTGTTGATGGTGTATTCACAGAGTCAGTGTCATCCTCTTTTTTCTTCTTTCTTGTTCTTTTCTTTTTGCCCTTCTCCTCAGGAATGATATCAGAATACAGTTGAATCAGAGACTGATTTACTGGATTTGTCCCAGCAAAGTTTGTCCCAGGTGGCAGGCTGGAGTCCTGATTGCAGACCAGACCACTGCTAGTTCCTGGAGAAACTGCAGGCACACCAGTGGCAAATTGAGCCCTAGGCAAGGACTGGGTAAAGCTGGCTCCAGAAATACTTTCGTGGGACTGCTTAGCAGAATGGTAAGTAGAGCTTCCACCTTGAACTGGGACTGAATCAGATGCAAAAGGGGAAGATCCCGCCTGCTGCTGCTCATTGCATGGTGGAAAAGTGGCAGGAGGAGAGTTTAAGGGTCCTGCTGGCAAAATTGATCCTATCTGCTGCTTCTGCGGTGGTGGTGGTGGTGGCTGCTGCGGAGACTGCTGAAGGGGTGGCCTCATAAAATCACAAGGTCGATCTGAACCGAGGTAAGGTATTTGAGGAAAGGACGTTCTAGCATTTAATTCAGAGCTCACAGTGCCATGCTGCTCCATTTCTATCCTCTGTTGCAGTGCTCTCTGTCGATCCACTTCCTGCATAAGCTGGATTCGTTGCCTTTCCTGCTGCTCCCGCAAACGCTCTTTTCTCTCTCGTTCCTGGAAGCTTTCACTAAATGGGTTATTGTCCTCAAATTCCACACGAGGTGGAGGGCCCGACTGTACACTGGGGCTGGGGGCTAACACAGAAGCAGATGTCCCAGGATTAACTGGCAGCTGGGGAATCGGAGGTGGCATTCGTGGTGCATTGTGGGAGAAAAGTACTGGAGTGTTTGGAGGTTGCCAACTGGGCAAGCATGGGATTCTGGGTGGATTGGGCTGGCCAACTGTGTGCTGTGGATGCTGAAGCTGCTGGGTTATCATTGGGAAATTCTGCTGGCCCATGGCTGGTGATGACCCTCCAGGGACCATGGGGGACTGTGAAGCAAGGCCTGGCATCCCTGAATGGGGTCCCATTCCAGACTGCTGCTGTTTTATCCGGTATTCTTCAATCAGCTCTGCATGCTCTTTCTGCTGCTTTCGTATCTGCAAAATTCATTTCTTATTTAATTCTAATATAATTTTTAATTATCTTTATCCCGCCTTTATTATTTTTATAAATAACTCAAGGAAATGAACATACATACACTCTTTCCTTCTACTTTCCCCACGGAAAGGCTCACTATAGCGAGATTTTATTATCAATCGCATGGAACCCAAGAGCTCTTACCTGTTCAAGCTGTTTTTGAACCATGCTCTGCTGCTCAGTGACGTGTTTCAGCTGCTCTGCATCCTCCTCTGGGAACTCACGTCCAGCTTTCTTTGCTGTGCGCTGTTTTGCAGAGAGGGCTTTCTTTGATTTTCGGTGTGCTCCAATTTGCTCTTCGAGATACTTCTGCTGCATTTGGAGAAGCTGTTGAGTTTCCTGTAGCCATTCTTCGTATTGCTTTCTATATGAATCATCTGAGGTTAAAAGATAACAAATGCCATGTTCCTTCTAAAGATTCAAGTTAAAGGAAGATCTTTATTTTTGCTTTGGGCCATGTTGTTATTACGAAGAATTCCTCCACTGACTCTCAGACTATTACTAGCATCCATAAACATGTTTTCAAGCAAGCTACAGAAAAGAGATCTGCAGTTGCCCTCTCCCAAGCTGTTTTATGTTCAACATAATATAGGTATTCTTTGTCCATAATTGAGCGTGGAACCATTGTCATAAACTGAGAAGATCATTAACAGGTAATCATGTGACTGACCCGATTTTATGTTATTTTTTTGCAATAGTCGTTAAATGAATGTGGAAGTTGTAAAGTGAATACTGCGGTCAGTAAGCAAGCCCATTGTTTTCAATTTCAGTTTTTGATGGAAACCAGAAGTAAACCAATTTCCAGCCAAAAACATCATAAGTTGTGGTCATGTGACCATGGAATCCTGCAAATAGCTTAAATGCTAGCTAACTGCAAAGTGCCCAAAATGCAATTATGTGACCAAAGATAGGGGGTGGCCATCAGAATTTCAAACAGTCACAAAGCGACTGGCCAATAAGAAGGACTACCTGTATTAATATTTTTCTCTAACATACATTCCTTTCAAAGTATGTTTTAAACAATGGAAAAAATATAAAATATTTTAAAGAAATGCCAAAATAGCTTTTATAAGGAAAAAGGGGGCATGTTTATCTTAACCTAGCCAATGGTCCATTACTTTTTTAAAAAATCAGCGATAAGGCTGAATACACTTTTGCATAAAAACATATTAAGTCTATAAAAAATTAAACACATGAATGAATATCTAATTACTCATTAATAATGAAAGTTTCTCAGAGAAATTGCATTATTTTTGTATATTATGTTTATGGAGTTTAGAAATCACGCCCCAAGGCCGTGAACAGTTATACTTACTTACAAATCCAGGACCAAAATTTGGAGGATTTGGTCTAGACATCTGAGGTGTTAGACTACCATCCTTAAAAGAGAAAAAAACAAAAACAAAATTTATTGAGATGATCTGAAAAAGGCATGCAGATTTTTCCAGCTCATAAATCAGATTATGTCAGTGATTTTCAACCTTTAAGATGTGTGGATTTCAACTCCCAGAATGCTCCATGATGGCTGGGAAATTCTGGGAGTTGAAGTCCACATAATTTAAAGTCCCCAAGGTTGAGAAATACTGCATTATGCACATAGGTTGTATGAATGATTTTGCCCCCAGTACTAAAAGTGCAATGCCTCACATATGAATCAGCTATCTCTCCATTTCTAACCCTTTCCCCAATAAATAAAACAATTATTACTGCAATCAGAAGCAATAGTAACAATCATCTGTAAGGCAGGAAAAGGCAATATTTCAGATTCAGCCAAACCCATCCATAAAGTACTATACAAGATCAACTGGGGATTTGGTTCCTACTTTAACCACTAAATATATTGCCCTTAAAAATTATTATTTTGAACCGATTTACTGCAGATCTCAGAAAAAAAATTATTACCTGTGTAACTGCTTGTGGTATTAGATGCTGGCCTTCACTGCTCTGGGCTCCAGGTCCTGTCTGACCCATAAAGGCAAATCTAGTAATAGATAAAGGAAAATAACAATTTGGTTTATTTTTTATGCAACTTGTATTAATGAAGAGATCATAATATCAAACAATTCCATCATAATATAAATCAGCTGATATTTCCTCATCTGTACCTATAATTATTTTAAGATCCATCCATCCATGCATCCATCATGCAGAACAGAAATAAAAAGAAACTAAACTTATTCAATGATAGAATTGTATATATTCATTAATATCTTTGGCAAGCAAATAAGATCTGAACTTATAATTAAGGAGAAGAGCTGCACTTTCATATTAGTATCTAAGAGAACAATACTGTATCATTTTAGGCAAAAGCATCATTTTTCACCAACCTGTTCATGACCAATGGTGGCATCCCCATATTGTTCTGTGCCATAACTTTATTGATCCCTTTCAGAGCTACCATTTTTGCCTTCATTATAGGATCAGTAATTGCATCAAAATCTAAGAAAACAGAACGTTAGAATATATTATGTTTATAAAGTATTCAAATCATGTTAGCTACAATTCTGTGAACTGTAGTCTTTTCATATTTATATCTGCTAATCAATTCAGTGCTGTTGTTGTTGTTTTAAGAAAAATAGTTGTGTATTTGAAAAACTGTTTCCATGGATATGTTGAATTTGTTTTAGATCACAAACTGAAGCTACCAGCAATCATTTTAGAATCATTTTACACTCAAAGTTTACATGACCTTAGGCTAAAATTGGATAACTAACTGGTGATTCAGATAAATATTTTGGCAGAAGCAGAAACGTTAAACTGTCAGTTTTTCTCTTAATGCCTGCACTGAGTTAGTGCCAGGAATTAAATGAAATTTGTTTTCAAGAATGTTCCCTGTTCTTATTTCGTCAAATATATGTTTTCATTTGCATTAGGGCAATTCTCAAGAGTTCCAAGAAGTATATACCGTACTATATTGTATAAATAAAAGGAAGAACAAAAGCAATCAACTCTTTGCATGAGCCTTACAAAAAAAAAGACTATGAAAAATTAATACAGGAAGTCCTCAACTTAAAACAATTCATTTCCTAACCATTCAGTTACAATAGCACTGAAAAATGTGATTTATGACTGTTTTTCACTCTTTTTCACTTAGACAGTTCAGCATCTCCATGGTCACATGACCACAATTTGGACGCTTGGCATTTAAGACTGTTGGGGCCATCTGATTCTCTTTTGCAGCCTTCTGATAAGGGGAAGCGAGATTCATTTAACGACCATCTTAGTCAATTTACAATGATTAACAACTGTGACAAGAAAAGTTGTAAAATGGGGCCAAGTTCACTTAACAACTGCCTTGCTTAGTAATGAAAATTTTGGGCTCAACTATAGTCATGAGGCAAGGACACCCGTCTCCAAATTTTGTCTATATATTCAGCTTTTAGAAAGGCAACAAAAATTCTTTGTTATATTTCTGGGGACTGAAATTGCTGGCTTACTCTAATTTTTAGTTTTTGTGGTAACGGTTTTAATGTTTGCTTTAATTATTTTATTGTTTCTCAACCTAGAATCCATTTTTAATTATACCTAGAACCTAATGAGCTGAAGGAAATTCAATGCCATCAATCAACTATATGAATCTACAGAAAGATCCTTGAATAAAAGCTATTCAATGATCAAAAGTGCTTTAACAAATCTACATATCTCCTGGGAGGTTGGAAATAAAATATAGAAATGGAAATGAGTTAACATTCATGACAAGTGAGAATGAAATATATTTGCTCCACCTAGTTTGTACATATACCCAGCCAACATTACCATGGTTGGAAAAGTAACAAAAGCATACCAATGTTAGGGAAAAATGGCTCAGACCGCTGGCGAATCATGGCTTGCATCTGTCGTTGCTGCTGCTGCTCTTGCCTTTCTTGATCCAAAAGATCTTGCAGCAACAGAGGCTGCTCTTCCAAAAGCAGAGGTCTCTCTCGATTCTGCTGTTGGACCAATGTCTGAGAAAGCACCAGCTGCTGAGGACCAGGAATACCACTAGGCGCAGGCCTATTTACAACAGGTCCTGTTTGACTTCCAGGCTGCCCTACCCCTAAACTGGGATTGAGGGGCTGGCCAGAAATAAAGCCTGAATTTACTGCAGTCCCTTGTGAAAAACTATGGCTTACTGGTGGAACCATGTTCACATCAGATAACACATTTTCCATGTTTTGACTTGTGGATGTAATCAAAGTTTGTGGGATACTGGAAATGGGATTTGTTTGGGTTGTCCGGAAGGCGTGAGAAGGAGAATCTAATAACCTTGTATCAGGATTTTCAGAATTGCCATGAGCAAGTAAGCTTGTAAGAACTGGAGTAGATCCAGGGGTATTACAAGAATTTGTTGTATTTTGACTAGGTAACTGAATTGCATCTGAACTGGACGCTGCGATTTCCTCATTCATATTTGCTTTATCAGTTGCTTCCATATTACAAGGCAAAACAGGTTTAGTTTCTCCATCACACTGAGCGCTAGAACTTGCCACATTTTTGTCGACTTTTTCATGATTACATGTAGCTTCTTCAATTGGAGAAAGCACTTCCATTTTAGTGTCACTGTTCTCAGTAGCTTTTTTCTGAGGAGGAACAGACACTTCAGGAACAGAAGTTTTATCATCTGAGTGTTTTTGCAGACTGTCTTCTGCCTTGCCCTGTATATCATCTATGGGGACATTAAGATCCAGCTCTTCATTAAACATACCCTTTTTGTCACCCAAATCATGGTCTGGATCAGTATATGCAATTATGTCAAATTCTCCTGATCTCAGAAGATCATCAAGATGACGGTCATTAGTTTCAAGATTATCTAATGTGTCCAATTCATCACCTTTATCTTCTGCATCTAAATTTAAATTTTCAAGATCTTCATCAACCAAATCCTTAACCTCAACACCATCAAGATCTTTAACATCTAAATCTTTCACAGAGGGATCATCAGGATCGAGTTTCCCTTCTAAGGTATCCGTGGGCTGACTGGACACTTGTAAGTCATTTGTTTCATTAGTAGGTCTTGTGGTTGGCAAAGAGTCTCCTGAAAATGCATTATTTATTGATGGATGATTTAAGGAACACATGACTAGTGCAGGTGGATGAGCTGGATTCATTTTATCTTGTTGGGATGGTGCTAAATGCTCCAAACCTGTTGAACTCTGCAATGGATTATCTGAATTTTGAGAATTACATCTTGTGGGTTCTAGGTGTCTTGGGCCCTGACGATCTTGTCTAGGTAGAAGTTCAGTTTGTTGTTGATGCTCAGGAACAGTGTTCATAATAGTAGTTGATGAAGAAATAAAAGGTAATCTTGGTCTGACTTCAGGTGCTCTATGGCAAAGCTCAATGAACGCCTGCCCCATTATGTTGTGCTGTTGAACCTGGATACCTTGCGGTGGGAAATGCTGTGACAAACCAATGGGATTATTCATTGGTAGTTTGTTAGGTAGTCTAGGCAGATCTATAGGCATGGATCTTCTAAACTGTGGTGGGACACCAGCATGTTGCATTTGTTGTGGTGGACCAAGAAAATGATCTTGGCAAGGTGGAGGTCCATGGCCACCGCTGGGAAAGCTAAATCTGGGAAAGAGAAAAACAAGCTTTTATTGAATTGGATAACCCACAGGAGAATATTTCCTCCATAATGAATACATACAATAACTGTGCAGCTAATTTTTACATAAATAAAATTAATGACATCTCTGAGTTTATTTTCACATTATCTGTTTACTACTAAAAATAGATGATCTCTCTCTGTATATAATCCAGTAAAAAAAAATTATGCATATTTTGCAGAACTTTGGAATTAGTGTAAAAAAAAATAGTAAGTTGAAAGGCAATATATCTTGCTTTAAAGTTTGTTTAAATTGCCAGAAAAAAAGATGTAAATTAAATAAATGTAAAATAAAACTATACTGAATTTTCAGGCTAATTAATATAATTGATATAAGGGCAGAAATAAGATTCCTACATTCCAGAATACCTACACATTTCTAGCAACAAAGATAGTATTTTCCAGACATAATCCTATTTAAACATGACATGGAAAGGAAACATTTATGTATAATTTACAGACTCTAAAATTATAATTTAAACAAAAATAATATATTCTAGTGTCAGAATGTTGTGGCATCAGAATTTAAATGTTTTTGTGCTTGGTTCATTATTTTACAAAATAAAAAGAATATTTAACAAAATATGAATTCAATTTTAAGTAACTGCATGTAATTTTTTAAAATGTTGGCTTACATTACATTCAAGTACAATTTTAAACCACATGCTATTTAAGGGGATTATTAAAAGTAATGAAGATTTTTTTAAAGTACTTGTTGCTAAAAATTACCATTTTTCTCCCCTTCAAAGAAAGATGTATATCATATTGTATCATATTTTATCATATCATATATCATATATTGTATTGTATCTATAGCACAATTTCTGCATTAAAATGAATTTATGCAAATTTGTCTTGGTCATTCTGAATGACAAACATGCTTGAATTTCTTCATAAATAGTCAAATTTAGTAAAGGGTGATAAAGTATTTCTATACCGAATTCCATGAGGCCTCATCCCCATGCCAACAGCTTCTCCTGGAAATTGAGGTCTATTCAGTTGCCCATCAACAGGAAAACCTGCCAGCCTTAGTCCACCTGGAGGAATGGTAGATGATCTAATGTTGCCAGGATATGGAGGTGGTGGTCGGGTGAAAATTTGATTCAGATTTTCTTGCTGCCATGGTTGAATAGGTGCCGTTGGAGTTGCTGCAGTAGGCTCTGGTGGGGCTTTTTCTTGACGGATTGCGTTTTTCTTTTGTTGCTGCTGCTGAAGAATGATTTCACGTAACTTCTGGCGCTGACAAGAAACAAAAAATATATATAATCTAATGTTCACATAGAAACGTTTTGCTTCTTTTGATAAAACCACATTCCTTGCAATAGGTCACATACCTGTAGGTCACATATCTTTTTACCAGCATTTGTTCATTTTAAAACTGTATTCATCCATCACACTTTGAATGGACTTTTAAAAAAAACTTACAAAACTCAAAACATCAATCCTCTGGCTTAATATCAATTTCTTGGCATTCAGTTTTGACTCTCCCCCTCTCTCTCCCATTTCTACACTGCCCATCTCACCTTAGTTACCTTGGCCAATTTACAATAAAATCCTGTAGTTATGAAAGGATGTGCTGAAATACAATGCCCTCAATCTCTTAGTCTAGACAGCCAATCCAGAATATTATTATGATAAAACGAATGAGTTTTTTCACAATCCTCATGTCTTTACAGAATCAATTATTCACTAGACTAAGACAGACTTGAAATTAGATTGAAATGGCTCTATTCAGTTGGTCTAATTTAATTTATCTTTGAACTACATGATTACACACAAGCATACTGACCAATGCCAGGGTCTTAAGCACTGAATAATAATTTTTACAAACCTTAGATCCAAGAAACATTTCTTTAAAAGAACAGTAGTTAACACAGATAAGTAAATGCTTCTTGATTCTAACTATATAAAATGGAGGAAATATACAAATTTTATAGCTCATTTCTACCCTCAACTCTGGTTAAGAAGAGATGTTGGATAATATTCACACAATAAGTATTTAATAAAGATAAGGCAACGTTAGCCAGAAGTTAGTCAGCAGTATATTTGTATCATTTAGCTCTGTGAATCAGTGATTTATTGAGACAGGCAGTTTTTTATGTTTCTAAAAGCTATTTTTACATTCTTTCAATTTTTACATTCTTTCAATTATATCACCTCAATATGAATCAGCAAAACATCAAACAAGATAAATTCACCTGTCTTAATTTCTCTGCATCTGTATGAGACATTCCGCTGTTCTGGGTTAGTCCTGCAGTTGGGCCTGGGACAGAACCTTGTGTGGTCTGTGAAAATAGTTTTCCTTGCAAATTCATGGATGAATTTACTGAGGAATTGAAATTTCCTTCTGACCCACTTCTAGATTGGTCATCTTGGGGGTGCTGAGCTGTTCCAAAGGTTTCGGGTTGTGATCTTGGAGTCATTGGAGGCTGATCAAAAGGATCACAAGGTGAGGGATCATGGCTAAAAGAATCTGTTACTGTAGACCCTGATAGCTTTGAAGGTTGAGAAGGATCTGAAGGCTTGACAAAAGTCCCAGATAAAGTCCTGTTCTGTGATGCTTGCAGATAAGGATCCCGATTTGACATGGGAATAGGTCTACTGAAAGTTTCTGAAATTCCAGATCTTGGAGTTGCTGGTGACTGAGAATATGGATCATTAGTAACTGGCATTGGTGTACCTGGAGGCTGGGCATACAGATCAGAACGCCTCTGATTAGCTGAAACCTGAGCAAATAAGTCTGCAGCTTGTGGAGGTCTTGATGCAAGTGGTTGATGCATATATGAGTCAACTGAAACAGGTCGAGCAGAGCCAGGGGGCTGGGCATAAAGATCTGAAGCAGGTCGAGGGGTGCCAGGAGGCTGAGCGTAAGGGTCTGTGACTGGGCGAGGAGTGCTTGGGGGCTGGGCATATGGATCCTGAGCAACTGTCCTTGAAAGAGCTCCAGAATAATCACCCTGATTTCGCAACACTCTTTGTGGATGGGCAAAAGTATCCTTTATTGCTGAGTGTGAAGCCAACTGAGTCTGGCTGTAAGAATCATTAGATGGATTGTGTGCAAAATTATCTACAGGCCTTGGTGTCAAAAGAGGCCTTTCATAAGGATCCACAGCTACTCTCCTTAAAGTAGGTGGCATTTTTGTGTAAGAATCTTGAGAAGATGGATTTGGGCACGCTGGTGTTTTAAATGGACTGGGATGCCCTTCAATAACAGATGTTGAAGTCAATGAAGGCCGTAAACATGAATCAGTAGAAGAGATCCGTGGTCTCTGAAAAGAATCACCTCCTGTTCTTGGAGGTGGCTTAACAAATTGGTCACTGCTTGCTGGCTGTTCTGAAATTAGAGATGATCTTGACATCCCCAAAGGTTTAGAGAACTGTTCTGTTCCAATTACAGGTCTTGGTGTATCTGGAGGTTTTGCATAAGGATCACTGGTGCCTGGGGACAAAGAACACGAATCTCTGGCTGGTGATGGTCTCCTTCCCATTGATTCAGAAACTTGAGTTGGCCTGGATATCGAAGGCAGTGGACAGACCTCTGCTGGCATAGCAGAATTTCTCCTGACAAATTTTTGATTTTGGTTAACAGGTGGTGGCCTGGGAGTTCCCACCATTTTTGCATATGGGTCAACCGGAGAAGGTGGTTGAGCAGAGGGGGAAGAAGAGAAAGTTTGTTGTGATGGAGTCTGACAATGACCATCTTGAGCAGGCATTCGATTAGCAGTCACAGGTGGAGGTGGGGCTTGGGGTTTTAGGAAAACATCAGAAGGAGTAGCTGTAGAAGGACCAGGCAACTGTTTTGCATATAATGCTTGCTGTGCAGGAGACATATTTCCATTGCTGGTCTGAGGGGTTAAAGGACTTTGCATCCCACTGCTAGGGGTATCTGAGCCTGACTGGTTTACAAGCTGTTGTGATCCTAGTTGTTGCTGCTGCAGCTGCTGCTGTTGTTGCTGCTCATTTTTCACTTGCTCAAGTTTCTGAGTTGCTTCAATTTTAGCTTGCTGTTTACTTTTTTGACGCATTTGCTGTTTCAGAAAAGGAAGAAAAAAAAGTTAAAATTAAATAAAGACAAAGTAGTAAACCAACAAGCACATTTAAATATTGTTTATACACACATATTGACACACTAAGAGCACAGAAACCAATGGCAAAGTTTTAATTATTAATTTTAATAAAGTCCTACCTGAAGTTATTAAAGGTACGTATCTTTGAAAATCAGAAGTTCATATTAAAAGTAAACATGACAGTCAAATACTATAAAAATGCTTTCAAGCCATATCTAAAGTTTCATCCAAGCCACCCAACACTTTTTGGAGATCTCCCATTCAAATCATGCTTTATGTGAAAGTTGGTTTTTTTTTAATAGTGGATGCAACAATGACTGCAGGACATGAAACACTCCCCTACACCCCCAAAAATGTAAGTTCAGCTTCATCTGATTATTTAATACTGTAAACCAAAATAAAATAAAACCCTCCCCTGAAGAGATGCATCCTGTAGACTCCCCAAGTTCCCATCAAGTTCTGCAATCTGCAATTGTAACATAAATAAACAATTCAGACAGCTTCTATTAACCTCTAAATTAGCCTGTGTTGTCAGAATCTGCCATATTCCTCTAATACTTATCACTTCTAAAAACATTACATATTTCAGTATTTCCTTCTGCACCTATAATGAATGCTTCACTTCAAGACAGAAATATAAATTCCAAATTACTCAACCTTGTTTGATATGAGATTTCTGCTGGAAACATGAATTTGTTCCAATTTATTTAAAGTTCTATTTATGATACAAAAGCTACATCACATTTAGGAAGCCCATATCCACTGAATGGGAGCATAAAAATATGCAGGTGTGCTAGACAAATAGCAAAGAGCAAGCAGCAAATGCAACATACCTGCCTAAATTTCCATTCTTGCTCATGTTCAGATTCTTTCTGTTTTAATGGATCCTTGAAGAGATCAGTTTCAATACGAGATCCAGGATCAATGTTATCCTGCTGTTGCTGCCTCTTCATTGAATCATTGGACATCTGTACTTTGTTAATCCGTAAAGCAGCCCTATTATCTCTGGCTTTTTGCTATTTGAAAAACAAAAACAGAATTTACTTGGGTTCTGATTCATAAATAAAAGCAACCTTTTTCATTATCCCAGAAGTACTTAAAGTTTATTTATTTGATTTCAAAAATGTGTGCATGATTTAATAAGCAACAAGGCAACTATTTATTTTGCTGGACAAATATAGAATAGATGTATTTATGCAGATCCAGATGGAGGACAAAGTTGCCATCAACAAGAACAAATAAATATTGAAATACTAAAGAAATATTTTTAATCGACCCATATTTGAAACAGAAAATGAAATCCAGGAAATGTGGCCCAGTTTCAATCTAAGCCACAAACATGGTTTTTAATAATTTCCAAAAGTCTTAAGCACTTATTTCTAACTAAGATTCTTCCAATTGCACCTCCAGATGATCAAATCAATTAGGCTGTTACCAAAAATTTAATATGTGTGTAAATTCCACATTAAAGTATTTTATAAAACACTGTACAAAGCATTCACAAAATGTGAACAACAATAACAAACTTGAATGACCTAAAAAGCAGATTTGGGAAATTAAAAAGCAGTGAGTACTGAGGAAAGCAAGAAACCTTAGGATTTATGTCTTTGAGGAATGAAAGAAGATAATGCTTACTCATAGAATGTTTCTTCAAATTTATCTATCAATTTGGCAGTTCCAAATTTTGAAACATGCAATGGAGAGTGAGATCTAATAAAAAGGGTCTTCAAGGATCCAGGCACTTATGTGTTTCTTGTTCTGTCTCTTGGGCAATTCAAGGGTCCCAGGAAGTATGGGTTATTTATGTATC
The DNA here is from genome assembly GCA_022577455.1 of Arizona elegans. Lineage (NCBI taxonomy): Eukaryota > Metazoa > Chordata > Lepidosauria > Squamata > Colubridae > Arizona > Arizona elegans. The sequence goes on from JAKOOJ010000004.1 coordinate 5,162,033, forward strand.
AAATCTTATTGTTGTTAGTCATACACCCCTTTAAAGAAATCTAGACAGACGCATAAAGAAAGCCTTTCTCTCAGTCTGATCTAATTAGACCTTGAATGGGAGTGGATAAGAAAGAAAGAAAAGACTAAACAAAAAGGAAAAAAAAATCCATAAAATAAACTTAAATTCAGTGAATTATCATGGATCCTTGTATAATCCACAGAAAAGTCTGGAAAAATGCTATTGAACAAGATGATTTTGCTAGATTTTATGTTTTTAAAACGTACTCTGCCAAAACAATGTGCTTTTTAGCAATTCACAGTTTAAAATAATTTCTAGAATAATTAACAGCAGTTATAGGTAAATAGAAAATGTGTTTTCATCAAACTGAAAAGGTTCATTACCACATATGGAGCTCTTTCTTGAGAGCTTGCCTTTCTCCATAGCTTGGCAATCTGCTTGACTCTGGTAGTCCAGTCTGAGAACATGGAGAAGAGAAAGGAGACAGATTCATTAATTGGTACTAGAGGTTTTACTGATACATTATGGAATATTATCCAATTCATAGAATATGTTAAAAAAATTAGAATACCCTGAAACAAAGTGGACACCCAACAGCCCTGCAAAAATTAAGTTTAACTTGATAATGTACCTGGAAACTCTTCTTTTAGGTTTGGAAAATTTATATTTGTGTATAAAACAGGTGCTACTGTTGCCATTTCACCAAGTGCTTCCTCTTTTTCCCATTTCAGAGTGCTCCTCTGTGCATTAGACATGGTATCATTTTCTCCTTCCAAAGGTGTTGCAGTTGCAACCCAAGGATTGGTAGGATCATTAATCATTGCATTAAATACTGTGTTTTTATCTCTAAAATCACAACACAAAAACAAAGCATAGATATCAATTTTTGCATACAGAACTACAATGTCCCAAACCTTATATTTTAAAATTGCTAATAGTACTGGCACTCCTATGTTCTGGTGTCAGTGAGAAATTAGGGAGGCCAATCTTTTAACTTAATTCCATGTTAATTTAATTTAAAGATCATAGTTTTACCCTGTCATTATTATTTTTATAAATAGTTCAGGGCAGTGAACATATAACAATAACAAGGTCGACTCAGCCTTCCATCCTTTCTAAGGTGGGTAAAATGAGGACCCGGTTTGTGGGGGCAATAAGCTGACTTTGTATAAAATATACAAAAGTATGAAGGCTATTGCTTAATGCATTGTAAGCCGCCCTGAGTCTCCGGAGAAGGGCGGCATATAAAAATAAATAAATAAAAATAAAATAAAATAAAATAAATAAATAAATAAATAATGCCCCTTCATGTGGTATTTTCCTCATAATACCCACCATGTGAAGTAGGTTGGGTTGAGAGAGGGACTAGCCCGAAGTCACCAAGGTGGTTTTCATGCATAAGGCTGTACCAAATTTTTTAAAAAATATTCAATCTTTTAAATTTACTAACCTGGTATCGGTATAGGATGGCTGTGTTATAGTAGTGAAAGTTCCTAATCCACCTCCAGGCACTAAGGGTGTATGAGGGAGATGGGGGGTTTGTCCAATCAGGCCATTCATAAGTGGAATTCTTGAAAATGCATTTTCCCCTTGAAAGAATGAAGTGAAAAAATAAAATTAGTAACAACCAGTTCAAGACGAATTTGTTGCTAGCAGGAGCATACAAATTAAGATATAACTACAACATTTAGCTACCTTCATGTTTTAGAATGTTTCACATCCATTAGGCTAATAAATCTCTGGTTCATGGTTTCATAGAATTAGACTAAAGCTTTTGAAGGAACTATTATCTGAAACCACAGTATCAAAAACACAGTTTCAATTCTATTGTGAACAGTTTACAAAGATATATTCAGGGCCTATCAGTGGTGGGTTGCTCCAGGTTCGCACTGATTCACAAGAACTGGTAGTAAAAATTTGTAGTAGTTCGGAGAACCGGTAATAACATTGGCTGGCCACGCCCCCAAACCGGTCCCCGGCCTGGTTGCTGCTCGCTTACCCCACCCACCTCATCAGAGGCTTCTTTTTTTTTTTTACTTTTAAAAACATTTTTTCTACAACCTCTTTGGCCGAAAAAATGGTTTTAAAAGTAAAAAAAAAAAAAAAACCTCTGATGATCATGCGGCTCAGCTGGGATCGTCAGAGGCTTTTAAAAACATTTTCCTCTTCGGCTGAAGAGGTTGTAGAAAACAAAATGCCTTTAATAGCCTCTGGCAATCCCAGCTGAGTTGCCTGATTGTCAGAGGCTTCTAAAAGCATTTTTTTCTGCAACTTAAGGTTGTAGAAAAAATGCTTTTAAAAGTAAACAACAACAACAAAAAAAGTTGGCCACACCCACCCAGTCACATTACCCCCCACCAAGCCACACCCACAGAACTGGTAGTAAAAAAAAATTAGAACCCACCCCTGGGGCCTATGTTAACTAATACTATCTTTAATAAAACACTATTTTGTATCTATAGTATATGAAGGGAACGTGTAAAAGAACAGGTGTGAGATTTGATTTACATGCATGCTTCAAGTAATTTCAATAATGTAATGAAAAAACAAATGCAAAAACAAATTAAAAGTCCTTACATTCCCTCCTCAAAAGAGATCAGAATCTCTTTTATGAATTATAGTGAGCAGTTAATGTACATTAACAATCCTTTAAAAAAAAAACCTTTCTCCATATAAGTTTCTCTCTATTTAAGACCACAATAGGGATGGGAATCTTTGTTGTTAAGCAAGGCAGTCATCGAGTTATGCTCAATTTTACAACCTTTTTTGCCATGGTCATTAAGCAAATCACTATGGTCATTAAGTGGTGGTTAAATGAATTTGGCTTCCTTCATTGACTTTGCTTCTAGAAAGCCAGCTGGCAAGGCTGCAAATAGTGATCACATGACCCAAGGCAGTGCCACTGCCAGAAATCTATGCTAAATGCCCAAATTTTGATCACGTAACTACAAGGACATTGTGACTGCTGCAAGTGTGAATCACTTTTTGTGGTGAAACTACAGGCTGAAGGAGAAGGGGGAGTAAAAACAGCTTCCAGCTTGCAGTTGTTTCATTCCTCAGGGAAGGAAATGTCTGAGGTCAAGTCCTTAGGTCTAGATCTGCTGTTTCCAAAGAAACAGCAAGAATTTCTTGTAATATAGGTGGTTAGCAATAAAGTATCTGCTTGAGCCTGTTCACAGAGTTGTTCTGGTTACTGGCACCTGACATTTCTTTTCAGCATCATTGTAACTTCAAATGGTCACTAAATGAATATTTTTTTAAGTTGAGAACTACATCTATGACTATGTACAAGGCATTAACTATTCTTGAACTGCTCTCAATTGCCATATTGTTTATTTAGGGTGAAATACTTTAAATTGTTAAAAAGCAAACCTTGATTGTGCAAGTGCATTATTTGTGGTGGAGGTGGTGGTGGAGGCTGTGGCAAAGGAACTGACTGAGTGGCTGCTGGACTCAGTACAGCAGTAAACAAGTCTTCCACATCCTTTCCTCCCAGTTCTATAAAATACAAGGGGGTGTTAGAGCAGTAGTAGACAGATAAAGGTGTGGTGCATATATGTATATAATATGAATGTGTATGAAATAAACTTCACAGAAAGATATTAAAAATAGGCCACATACCTGGAATCTTATATAATTTACCAAGAATTGCACCTGCACAAAGTAAAAGCAATGAATATTACCAATCACCATTCACTGCATTTAGATAATTGCAACACATTAATTTCAAGAACTACTAGTATAAAGTTGAACATATGTGGTAATATGTCAAAACAAGCTGGCTTGGAAGACAAGGACGCAATATAACCATTTACCATCTGTGACCATCTTGTCCAATTCTGGGCTCAAGATCCCATCTAACTGTTCTTCACTCAGTGGCCGGGTACTCTGGGTGACGTTATGCAGAGGCAGTGAGGCAGAGGGATCATCAGAGATAGGCCCAATGTCTAGTCCAGCTGAAGGATAGAAAAGTACAATTTCGAATAACATTAATTGGCTTGAATGGTAGGAAAAAATCCTATAGTGCCTACAACTAAATGCAATAAACAGTATTCATTTTCATTTGAGCAGTTTAAGAAGTCAACATTTTCATTTTAGAAAATATTTTGAACAGGGTTGAACAGGTCTGCTTCCAAAAAATAGCGGACAAGCGGAGGGGGGGGGGAGGGGGGGTGTTAAGTAGTAAAAAAAACAAAAAAACAATTAAATTATATATTTTCCTACAAACATTTTAACACGTATTAAAATAATCACTTCAAAACTTTACTTAAAATTCAAAACATCAAATATATTATAATAATATGTAAAATATTAAATTACATTTTACTTTGCTGTCGTGTGTATTTTTTATTTGACTGCGCAGCTTTGATCAATTCTTTGTGTTTAAGGAATAATTCTTTAATTTCAGTACAACGTTGAGAAATATTAAAAAATATACAATCATAAAGCTTGTGAATAAATAAAATGTCCACTATTTTGTGAAAAAAAATAGTGAACATAATGTGAAAAAAGTGGACTGTCCGCTCAAATAGTTGACACCTGGCAACCTTAATTTTGAATATTATGAACAGGAAAAGCATCCATACCAGTACCAAAAACAAACCCAATTATATATTGTGGGATTTTTTTTTATTAGTGAAATACTTAAGATTGCAATTACAAACTTTCAGATTTTCAAATAATGACATATTACCAACCTCTGTCCCCACATCTGTTTCATAACCATTGTGTCCAATGAATAACATCTGAAACATAACAACTATTTTTGCAAATGTTCAGTTAGCCCAATAAAAGCATCATTATCTCTGTATGGATTTGAATCACAAAGCCCACATCAAAATCTTGACAACAATAAAACTACTGTAATATTTGACATATATCAAAAATAGATAAGGGTATTTTACATTTAAGGGAATATTTTTTCAAATAAACCAGTCAACAAATGGAAACTGTGTTATGGACGCTGTGAAACTATGTCTGAAGTACCCAAAAGATTAAAAAAGCTTAGTATCTTTAAATATGATTTAGACACAAATAGTGCATACAGTTTGATGAAAGGTGTTAGACTGCAACTATGGACCTTGTTTATAATAAAACAACAGTTTATGTTTTTGAACAGGTATGTGTAGCATTAGTTCAAATTATTTACTAGGCTGAGGAATGAATGTTTCCACTACCACTAGGAAGATTATAAATGGTTTACCTCTTTTCCAATTTACAGGTGTTTCAAAAGTCATACAAGAGGCACTGGGAACTGTCATGATTACTGGTTTAGAAACTACATTTTGGTGAAAGAAAACTTTTTACCCTGATCCCAAGTTTGGCTTGCTACATTAATTTACTGTTCAGGGAAACCTTTTGTTCAGCTTGGCCCTTTGTCTAATAAAATTGCTAATTATTTCAAATACCAAACCAAATGCTGGCATAGACTGCTCTTGATTCTAGCTTATTGTGTATCTCATTCTGATTTTTCTCCTATTGCCAACTTGTCCTTCTTTCCCTTTGCAGACTGCTGCTTTATATTAGAATCTTTCTGGCATGGTTTATTCTGTAACTGACCTAATCCTGGTCTCTTCAAGCCTATGCGGCAACTATGTGTTTACTTTCTCCCATTTAATTGACAACCAAAGCAGGCTCCTTTCCGTCAGCATTGGCACCAAGTGGACCCTTTTTGTTAAACTGCCGAGTCAATGCTGGCAAATTGAAATTCCGTATGGTTCACTGTTTGAAATCATTTGGCTGAATTTTATTCAGTTGTTCTGGCAGATATTTTATTTTATTTATTGTATATATTAAATTAATGTGCTGCCCATTTCACTGTTCAAGTGACTATATGACTATATGACTATTTAACCAATTGCTTCAAACCATTTTGATTGATTTATTAAATATATAAATTGACAATATATTCTAGCTTGTGCTTGATAGATCTGTTTTGTAACACTTTTTTTGACAGACAAGTATTACAAGTAGTGATGGTGGAAAATTATTCCTCCGGGCAGAAAATTTTTATTAGTCAAGTTAATAGAATTCTGGGGTGTATATATAGGTGTGTGTGTTTGTGTGTGTGTAGAAAGAGAGAAAACATGTATGCCAGTGTTGAAAAAGAAGTATGTGGGAAACAGAGCCTATTGTTTTTACAGAATTGTAAGAAGATATGCTAGCCTGTGAAGAAACAACATTGTATACATCATTTCTAATCTCATGAGCTAGGCTGAAGCTTGAGAATTGTGTGCAGCAAGACCTCTGCTATGCTAAACACCGGTCTTAACCAGAATTTACTGATATGATAGTTACTTTCTGGAGACAATCCCTAGGAACTAGGACCATAAAAGATAATTTGTAAATAAGAGCAAGGGGGAGACAGAATTAGAGTAGTGGGAGATGTAATCAGGGGTGGAGATAATGTGTTCACTTTAGACACTTTGGATAGGTTGTAACGGCACGAGTACTAAGCCAAGGAGGAAAAGGTGGGAGTTAAATTTGTAATGGCAATAGAGAATATAAGGCAAACATATTGATGATTTAGGGAAGTGATGGTGAACCTTTTTGGCACCAACTAGCCAAACTGGAACGCGGGTGCATGCATATGTGCATGCGCACTGGAGAGCTGCAAATCCTAAAACCAACTGATTCCAAGTGGTTGCCGTGAGAGGGTGATCGATGTTTACATCTGAGTTCAAAATGGCTTTTTTTCTACCGCTGATGTGAGAGATCAGCGGGACTAAAATGACTTGTACCTCTGATTGATATTCTCTCCACAGGACCCTGGATAACTAGGACATGCCTACCAGCTATAGACTATCTAGCTACAAAATGTACTCATTGGGAGAACTCCGCAAACTGCGAGATGCCCCTCTCTCGCAGGTCTGGCCCTCTTCTATCTCGATGACGGACTTTGGAGTCCGGAGAGATGGCATACAGCAAAAAGAGGGTTATGGGTTTTTTTAGGGAAATTTCTTAATAAGATTTTAAGGAATTCTGGGAGGGGGGTAGGTTACGTGGGTTCGGGGGTAGACCCGCGGGGGAGGGTATATGGGCCAGCCGTAGGGCGTGGCATGGGTGGTGCGAACTCGGGGGTCAAGGAGATGATTAGATCTTACGATACAGATGCCCATAACATCGATACTGTAGGTGGGAGGGGCAGATATGGCGGGAGCAGGGGGCCACATCATCCTGCGGGAGTGCGTCCTCGCTGTTTACAAGCGGTGGCGCGCTCCGACCCTCAAAGCTCTTCTCGTTCCCCAGGTTGTACGGAACCTCGGGCCCCAGGCCTTCGGCTGATGCTGTGCAACGCCAGGTCCATGATAAATAAAGCCCCCCTCATTTGTGATCTTATTCAGGAGGGGGGTGCGGACCTGGCGGGTATTACGGAGACCTGGTTGGGCCAGGAAGGGGGAGCCCCCCCTTGTTGATATGTGCCCACCAGGTTTCCTTGCTTTCCATCAGCCAAGGTCTCAGGGGAGGGGCGGAGGGGTGGCGGTTGTTATTAACGAAGGTCTTGGACCGAGGGAGGCCACTGTTCCTCAGACGGCTGGATGTGAGTCCCTCCTTGTGAAGTGGGGTCATAGAGTGCAGTTGGGCTTGCTAGTCACGTACCTGGCTCCCTGCCACGTGGCAGCAGCCCTGCCTGAGCTGCTTGATATTATAGCCGCGGTGGCTGTTGACACCCCCAGGCTTATGGTCATGGGGGATTTTAACCTGTCATCAGTTGGCGAGACGTCTGAGGTGGCTCGGGAGTTCATGGCTTCCATGACGGCTATGGACCTGACCCAGTTAATTTATGGCTCTACTCACATGGGGGGACACACACTGGACCTTGTTTTTGTCTCTGGACAGTGGTTGAGTGATCTCGAGATAGGGGATATAGTGATTGAACCCTTGTCATGGTCAGATCACTCCCTCCTTCGCCTGGACCTTCGAACCGCCACACCCCGCCGCAGGGAGGTGGAACCGACCAGGTGGTTCCGCCCCAGGCGCCTGATGGATCCTGAGAGATTCCAGATGGAGCTTGGGCCATTTCCTGAGGTTCTGGCACACAACTCGGCTGAGGACTTAGTGGCCGCCTGGGATAGGGCGGCGGCTGAGGCTTTAGACCGAGTCGTGCCTTTGCGGCCTCTGACCCGGCGCCGGTCTCACCTGGCTCCTTGGTATACTGAGGAGCTGAGGGAGATGAAGTGCTGGAAAAGACGCCTAGAGAGCAGTTGGAGGGCTAGTCGTTCTGAATCCGACCGAACACTGGTAAGATCTCATATTAAGAATTACCTAGTGGCGATAAGAGTAGAGAAGAGTAACTACTTTTCTACTCTTATTGTGTCATCAGATAATCGCCCAGCCGCCCTGTTTAGGGTGACCTGCTCTCTGCTCCATCAAGAGACGCGGGAAGACCCCTTGGAGGGTAGAGCTGAGGATTTTGTACAATATCTGTATGACAAAATTGCTCAGATTCGGGAACAGCTGGACTCTGACTGGATTGATCCAGAGGAGATGACAGGGGCAGGTCCTGAGAATATTATTTGGGAAGAGTTTGATCCTGTGACTCCCGAAAGCGTGGACAGGATACTGAACAGACTAAATGCGACCACATGTTTATTGGACCCGTGTCCATCCTGGTTGGTATTGGCCTCCCGGGAGGTGACACGAGGCTGGCTCCAGGAGATTATAAATGCTTCTTTGAGTGGGGGTGTCTTTCCCACCGTCTTGAAAGAGGCGGTGGTGAGGCCCCTCCTCAAGAAGCCCTCCCTGGATCCAGCTGTATTAGCAAATTATCGTCCTGTCTCCAACCTTCGCTTTGTTGCAAAGGTTGTTGAGAGTGTGGTTGCACGACAACTGCCTCAGTACCTGGATGAATCGAATTATCTAGATCCGTTCCAGTCGGGATTCAGGCCCGGGTACAGCACAGAGACAGCATTGGTCGCATTGGTTGATGATCTCTGGAGGGCTCGGGACAGGGGTTGCTCCTCTGTCCTGGTCCTACTAGACCTCTCAGCGGCTTTTGATACCATCGATCATGATATCATGCTGCACCGGTTGGAAGGGTTGGGGGTGGGGGGCACTGTTCTACAGTGGTTCTCCTCCTTTCTCTCTGACCGGTCGCAGTCTGTGTTGACAGGGGGGCAGAGGTCGACCCCGAGGCCCCTTATATGTGGGGTGCCACAAGGATCGGTCCTCTCGCCCCTTCTATTCAACATTTATGTGAAGCCGCTGGGTGAGATCATCCGTGGTTTTGGGGTGAAGTACCATCAGTACGCTGATGACACCCAGCTGTACATCTCCACCCCAGACCACCCCAATGATGCCCTCGAGGTGATGTCCCGGTGCCTGGAGGCCGTACGGATCTGGATGGGGAGGAACAAACTCAGACTCAATCCATCCAAGACCGAGTGGCTGTGGTTTCCGTCGTCCCGATATAGTCAGTTGGTGCCATCTCTGACTATTGGGGGCAAGTCGTTGGCCCCCACAGATGGGGTTTGCAACTTGGGCATCCTCCTGGACTCGCGGCTGTCTTTAGAAGAGCATATGACGGCCGTGGCCAGGAGGACTTTTTATCAGGTTCGCCTGATTCGCCAGTTGCGTCCCTTTCTGGATCGGGACACGTTACGCATGGTCACTCACGCCCTTGTCACCTCACTCCTGGATTACTGTAATGCTCTCTACATGGGGCTCCCCTTGAGAAGCACCCGGAGGCTCCAACTGGTTCAGAATGCGGCTGCGCGGGTGGTGATGGGAGCAATGTGGCGCTCTCATGTAACCCCCCTCCTGCGCGAGCTGCACTGGCTCCCAGTGGTCTTCCGGGTGTGCTTCAAGGTTTTGGTTACTATCTTTAGAGCGCTCCATGGCTCAGGACCAGGGTACTTATGAGACCCCCTCCTGCCACCAATAGCCTCTCACCGACCAGTTCGCTCCCATAGAGAGGGACTCCTCAGGGTGCCGTCGGCCAAACAATGTCGACTGACGGCCCCCAGGGGGAGAGTCTTTTCTGTGGGGGCACCTACCATCTGGAACGGGCTTCCCCCGGAGTTACGAAACATCCAAGACTTACGCATATTCCGCTGTGCCCTGAAAATGTTTCTATTCCAACAAGCTGGTCTGGCCTAACTCTCTCTTTTTAATTGGCTTTTAAATTGGCTTTTAAATCGGGTTTTAGACCTCTTTTAGATAAATTTGGATGTTTTAATCTTTGAGCCAAATTACTTAATCTGTTTTTTAATAGTTTTTAACTTCTATATGTATTTGTATTTATTATGGCTGTTCACCGCCCTGAGTCCTTCGGGAGTAGGGCGGTATACAAATATGAAAAATAAATAAATAAATAAATAAACTGGCCAGCACGTGCATGCCCATTTTTCGGGCTGTTTTTCCAAAAATGGCCTGGAAAACAGCCTGTTTCTGGCGCTCTGGCAGCTGCAAAGACCAGCTGGCTAGTGCTCATGTGCACGCCGGAAACCAGAAGAGCAGCTGGCAATGGCATGGGGGCCTACAGAGAGGGCTCTTTGTGCCACCTCTGGCACGCGTGCCACAGATTCGCCATCATGGATTTAGGGTGTGTTCACTGTACCTGACTTTGCATTGGGGCACGCTCTTTGCAAAGCAGTAAATAAAATTAGCATTGTTTCCTCTTAGAAGTTTTGCCTGGTGTTTTTTATTTCAAAACTAGACAACGAATCCCACAATTGCAACATTAGTTAGGTAAATAGAGGTAGTTCTCAATTTACATTCAGTTGCTTAACAACCATTCAAAATTATGACAAACCCCATCCAAAAAGTATTTATGACCCAAAACATTGATGAAGATTCTCAATCATCCAGGTAGAGTTGTCTGAAGGTTGTCTAAAGGTTGAATCAATGCAACTGCACTGAATTTTATTGTTAGCTTGAGAGACGTTTTGCTGCCCATCCAGGCAGCTTCCTCAGTCAGAACAAGGCAGTTAGGCAGAGAGTCATTGGAATTTACCAATTCCTGCCACACCATTCTCAGGGGTTTATTCCCCAAAGTGTGCTGAAACATCTCCCAAACAAACAACAAAAAAATCAATCCAGTTGCAATGATTCACCCTTCCAACAACTTCCGACAAACTTTGACAATTCTGTCTGGATGATTGAGAATCTTCATCGACATTTTGCAATGCACTTTGGGGAAGAAAACAACCCCTGAGGTTGTTGTGGAAGGAGTTGGTACATTCCAATGACTAATTGCCTTACTCTGTCTGGACAGGCAGTGAATTGTCTCTCAAACTAACCACAAAAAAATTAGTCCAGTTGCATTGATTCAACCTGCAGTTAACTTTGGACAACCTTCAGATATTTGCAACCCAATTCCAAAGTTTTGACTATCGCCCACCACCTAGGCTCACGTGACCATATTTTGGGTGTTTAGCAACCAGCCTGCATTTATGGTGGTGCTCTGCAATAATGAGACAGTGATTTACAACATTTTTCCGAATACCAGCATTTATTCCTGGTTTTTCAGCAAAAATGATACATAGCAAGCCAAGAGTTTACTTAATGACTGAGCCGTTTGCTTACAGTATGTCACAGAAGTGAGTACACCCCATCACATTTTGTAAATATTTAAGTATATCTTTTCATGTGACAACACTGAAGAAATGACACTTTTGTTGCCAGCAGTTTAGACATTAATGGCTGTGTGTTGCATTATTTGGATGGGACAGCACATTTACACGGTTATACAAGCTGTATACTCACTACTTTACATTGTAGCCAAGTGTCATTTCTTCAGTATTGTCACATGAAAAGATATACTTAAATATTTACAAAATGTGAGGGGGTGTACTCACTTCTGTGACATACTGTAGCAACCATGGATTCACTTCATGATCGTTCTGATTTACTTAACAACTACCACAAAAAAACAATAACAATGTGAAATTGGGTCAGTCACATGATGACCTGCTGTACAACCATAACAACTTGCAAGCCTAATGGTAGGTTCCATTATGATTGTTAAGTCAAGGACTACTGTATTTTTCAGACTATAAAACACACCTGGTGTATAAGATGCACCAAGATTTCGAAGAAGTAAGAAAAAAAAGTTTTTGCCCTCCCCGGCCCCCAGGAGCATTCTGCAGGCTTCCCAAATCCTCTGTGTGCCCCATTTTTCACCCATTTTTGTCAAAAACAGGCAAAAACGGGGGCATTTTTGCCCTTCCCAGCCCCCAAGAGCACTCTGCAGGCCTCTCAAACTCTCTGTGCACCCCATTTTTGCAAAAAACAGACTCATTTTTTGCAAAAATAGGATAAGCAGGGCAGGGGTGGGTTCTAATTTTTTTTTTACTACTGGTTCTGTGGGCGTGGCTTATTTTGTGGGTGTGGCTTGGAGGTCATGTGACTAGGTGGGTGTGGCTAGCTGGTCAGAGTCATTTCTGGAAGGTCCTCACACTTACGAACAGTCCTCGCACTTACGACCCGACTCATTTGTTTGCTTTTAACACTGATCAGCTGTAGGACGGCCCTTTGAAGCCCCATGGCAAGAGTTTAAACAGTTTTTTTTCCCTCTAGTCATCAGCTGGGACTCAGGAGGCAGCAATAGATTGGGGGTGGGACCAAATAAAAGGTAAGAATAATGTGGGGGTGGGGTGGGGGGGAGAACCGGTTCGGTGACGTCATATCGTCACCGCTACCGGCTTGGCCGAACCGGACTGAACTGGGAGGAACCCACCACTGGAGCAGGGCAGGGCTTTGGGAGGCCAAGAATGGTTGTATTTGGTGTATAAGACACACCAACATTTCCACCCTCTTTTGGGGGGGGGGAGGAAGTGCGTCTCTTATACTCTGTAAAATATGGTATTTATATCCACTTAACTCTGGGCTCCAGGAAGGGAAAGGAGGTGAGAAAGAAACTCAAGTTAACCCTGACATTATTGTCCTTATATAATTGGGAGCAGAAGGAAACAGGTTTTCAAAATTCCAATATAACGTGTAACAATGAAATGTTTTTGTAGTTTATGCAGCACATGTTTTCCTGACCTGGCCTATCTCAAAGGACTGGCTTTTTAGGTCTAAAAGCAGAACATTTACCAGAAATGAAAATACTGCAGAATTTTAGAGCTCTTATAATACATTTATTTTTTTTTTTCAAAAATAACTCTTTTCTAAAAATACGAACCTTAGGCGTTATGTCTGGCATTCTTACTTATATTTGCAATAACATTCCAAAGCTGAATTAAAAACCAGAAGGTTTCCCCCGCCCCATGCTTTTATATTCATTGATGTAAATAAAAAGTCCACTACTCTGAACAGAGACATGAAATGCTTTAAGTAAGTTTAAGAGAAATGTATTACTTGATATTGTGAAATGCACACGTAGACAATTCTATAGTTATTCACAATATTCTTTAAATTAAAAAAACAAGTTCTTCTAAGTGCACTAAAAATACAGGCATGTTACTCTGCACAAAGGTAGTGAAAAATGAAAGAAAGTGAGGCAACAGAAGAGTTATTACACTATGCACGCATTAAAAAAATCAGCTGAAACCATTAGGAAACAGAACTACTTCTAAACACCGATCATCCACTGAATATTTCCTTACCAAAAGGGGAAGAGGAATTCTCAACCTGGAAAGTGCATAAATCAAGACCTACAGGATCCAAACCAGATAAAATGGATGATTATAATAAAAAAAAAAAAAAATGAAGCAAGCAAGCAAGAACAAATCAAACATATATATAGCTGCATGCTGAAATAGTTCATGGATATGAAAAACACTGAAAGTTATCCCCAGAGTAATAAAGGACAATTAAAAAAAAACAAAGGACAGATGTATTAAGCAAAGCAAGAGATGACAGCTTTGACTAGTAGAAGCATATTTAAAAATTATGCCTATTTACAAATACATGTATAGGTAGTCCTGAACTTAGAATCCTTTGTTTAATGACTGTTTGAAGTTACAATGTTACTGAAAAAAGGGACTTATGACTCAACCTCACACTTACAACTGTTGCAGCAGCTCCATGATCACATGATTAAAATCTGGAGGCTTGGCAATCAGCATGTATTTAGATCAGTTGTAGCATCCTGAGATCATATGAACCCCATCTGCAACTTCTCAGCCAGCTTCTAACAAGCAAATCATTGGGGGAAGCTGAATTTGCTCAATTACAATGTGATTTGCTTAACAATTGTGGTATAAAAGGTTGTAAAATCGGGCACAACTCACTTAACAATCACCTTACATAGCAATGGAAATTCTGGTCACAATTGCGGTCCTAAGACTACTCATATACATTGAGGGGCTCACAAGACAGAAATATGAACGTTCAAAAGGAAAATAATTTGCCTTTTGCCATCTGAGATACCATAATATGAATAAAAAAGAGCCCTGAGTGAACGTTTCAAGTGTAAATAACCAGCAATCAAGATCATAAAGAACAATTTTTCCAATTGTACCTGAATGATCCCCAGGTTTCACTAAATCATCTGAGAGAATTCCAAGGATGTCATCCTCAGTGTTCAGCCCAAGGGCAGCTAATGGGTCATCCAGAGTACCTTTAGAAAACAGACAGCTCAGACTCAACCATAATAAAGATGCCATCAGGAATGGCAACATTCAAAACTTAGTAAACAAATATTTCAGCTACCCAGGGTAGTAGATCATCTCTATCTCTGAACGAAGGAACTCCAAAGAGTAACTACAACATTAAACAGGTAACTTTTACTAAAAGGCTCTTCTAATAAGGCCTCTTCTGATCTGTGCCCATGCACACCCCATGCAAAAATATCTTCAGATTTATGTACCTTGTGCACCAGATTTTGAGGGAGTGGAAGTGGAAGTTGAACTCAAAAGTGGATCTGAAGATGGGTCTAAGAAATTGGTGTTCAGAGTTGCTTTGCAGGAAATGCTGAGGCTTTTATCACATAAATTATCCAAACGTGGCTTGCTTTGCCTACTAGTATCTAAAAGTTCTTTTCCAAAGAAAGCTTCCTAGAATTAAAACAAATAACAAACAAACAAAAACAAGCATTTAATTAAAATGTCTTTATAAGCTACAGGATTCCTATATTTGAATCTGAATCTAAATTGAAACTGATTCAAATACTTATTGGTTAATGTTATAGTTAACTAGCTGGATACAAGTGCCTCGCTACAAAGCCATGTAATCGGGCTTGATAAATCGACACTTACAGCTTGAAAATTAATGAGTAGTTACGATCGGCCTCTCCTCTCCCCTTCTCACCCTCAGCCTTGCCTCACAGAACCTTATCCTATCCTATCTCCTTCTCTTCCTCAGCCCTGCCGCACAGAGCCTCTCCTATCCTATCCCCTTCTCTCCCTCAGGCTTGGCCCATAGAAGCCTCCCCTATCCTATCCCTTGGTTGCTGTTGTGAAAGTAAAACTGAAAGTGAAACTCCTCTCCTCTGCTTGTGTTTTGCATTTGGAACATATTTCTTTTCAGGTGGGGAGGGGAGTAGAACAGCATCAGAGCGTGTTAATCATAACATAGGAAATACTAATGCTCTGATGGTCATTTCGAAAAATCCTTTCTTAGTAAGCACCTAGAAGCCAAGAGAAACACACGTGGCAAATTCCAACTTTGTAGGCTTTACGGTTCTGGAGATTTCATGATTATGGAGTGAGAGGTTTTCACTTTTATATATATAAATAAATAAATATATAGCTAACTGCTCTTGTTATAAAACACACTCATATTTAACTCAATTATGATTCTTTATGTAAAATTGCTGCTGTTGTTCACTTTTGATTTAAAAGCATTCAAAACATTCAATCAGACAGGTTCCTCTATGAAGTTCCTACTATTCATTTATCATAAAATCCAAGCAATTAATTTTACTATATAAGTAAAATTTAAATAACCTTATTGCCTTTTGGCTAATTCAGTAACATGAACAAAAGTGTGTTCATTCTAAAAACAGAAATTCTTTCAGCTAATTAGACTATAAATAACTATTTATATTATATAACTATGTCTATATTAATGCATTCAGAACATTATAATGTATTAATGTTAATATATTAAAATATTTTATTTTTCAGAAATACAATAAAATATTATTTATAGAACTAGGAAATTAACACTAATGTTAATGGATTACAAATTATAAAGCAATTTCTTAAATTACAGATAGATTATTTACTACAAATAATGCAAATATGATCTTAGGGAAAATATTTTGCATAGCTATGAGAGTACCTGCAAATATGCTGGGAAAATTTCCTCAAGCTTATTTTTCTTTTTCCTATAACGTTTTTTCATTTTTTCCATATTTTCAGAAACAGACATAGTTTCATCAACAAGTGTATCAGGCAGTTGTTCATTCCAACCTAGAAATATCAAACAGGTACAATGTTACAACCCTATTTAATTCTAGACTACATCTGAAGTACAGAAAGAGGGTATTGATTAGTTCGCTTCCCAATTTAAAAACAGCAAATGTTGAAATTGAAAATCTGATAAAAGTGATGTAAAGATAACATGTGGCATTGGTATACAAGACTCTTAAAAACTTGGCACCACATTCTAAAGGAACTGTCGCCTGCAATCTTCATGGAAGGACCTATTCTCTATGCCATGGCTTTCAGACCGTCAGTTCAAAAGGAGCAGAGCTTTTTAGAAAGATACTTAACATACAATACTAAGGTATTTTAGGTATTATATTATAGATATTTTAGGTACATAATGCCTATTATATAGGTATTATATTGTTTTATGATGGTCTTCCTTTGCCATTAGCTCTCTTTAGAATTTCAGCCATTAGTGTAATGGCTAAGGGATCAAGCTAAACCTGAAAGACTGCAAATTCTAGTCTTGCCTTAGTTACACTGGGTGGCCTTGGGCCAGTCACTTTCCCTCAGTCCTAGGAAGGAGGCAATGGCAAACCATTTCCAAAAAAAATCTTACCAAGAAAACTGTAGGAAGCTATCCAGGCAGTCACCAAGATTCTAAATTACTTGAATATTTCTCTAATATTTGTTTCTAGTGGATTACTCTTATTCTGCTTTTCCTGTGCTCATCATCTATTTTTACATTAATGAAAACAATCTACGTTTCAATTCACATTTCAATAAACTTTACTAAATTATGCATCTCTTCATAATATACCAGCTTTGCATAAATGAACTGCCACAAGGATGCTTTTTTACTAGAAAGGTTGTTTCTAGTAAGAATGGTTAACAAAGTTGTAGAACTATACATTTATGTTCAAAGTAAATCTGGCAGAATTTAATTCAAAATGAAAAATGGTCTCAAATTATAATACATGAATGTATACAAGGATGCAATCATGTAATATCTTCAGGAATGACAATAAATTAAGCTTTTGGGGAAAAAAATGAGGTTAAAAAAAGATAATTGATTAATTAAAATATAATTATCCTATATTACAGGACATGGCAGTGACACAGAACTATGAGAATAAATTGCTAGATGCCTACTTTCATCTCTGCTGAATATTTGCTCAGATACAGAACCAGAAGAATCTTTTCTAGAGAGAGATCTTTTCATTTTTCCTTGTCCTGTACGACTCCGCTGCCGTACCATGAATCCACCAATGCCTATAAAAATTATGTTCACAGTATTTATTAAGCAAATTTAGATAGCCACCCAACTCACACAGGTGACTGTGTTTTTTAGATTATTAAGTTATAATTAAGTTATTTAAATAAAGAGAAACATCTTTATTGTAGTCACTTTTGTAGTGTAGATACTTTGTAGTCACTTCTATATAATACATAATGTCATTCAAATATAATAATAAGCTATTAAAGGCAATTCTAGATATCAAATATATTTAATTTTTGTAGTTACTTTATTTCCACACACAAACACACACCTCCTTTCCTCTTACCAGCACCACAACACCCAGCTATCTCTCAGCACAGCTTTTATAGCGTATCCTGCTGTGCTGGCTGGGGAGAAGCTTAAAAAAGCAGCACAAGTGCTGGCCCCTTTTCTAGGCAGCCTGCCCTTCTAAGACATACTAAGAATTATTTCCTAGGTCAAGATAATAGGGAATCAACAAAAATTAAGTGTCTATAATTTCTGCTTGATGATATAGCTCCCGTCTATAAGAATTCAATATGATGCATAAGAAATCCAACAGTTTGCCCATATTAATCCAACGATGACTTGTTTATCAATAGAAATATCAGCTGAAAAAACCCTCACTTCTCTCTTGAACATTAAAATTTGTGATGGTCAAACTGTGCTAAGTTTATATCTCTTTTGCATGGAAGCTATGAGGATTTATTTATTTATTTATTTAATAATAATAATAATAATAATAATAATAATAATAATAATAATATTTTTATTATTATTATTTATAAAGAAAAGTTACCCTGTTATTTGTTAACTTTGGCATATACATCTTGATAATCAGGCAGTACAGGTAGTTCTTGACTGACGACCACAACTGAGCCCAAAATTTCCATACTAAGCCAGGCAATAGTCAAGTGAGTTGTGCTTCATTTTATGACATTTTTTGCCACAGTTGTTAAGTGAATCTGACTTCCCCCATTGACTCTTCTTGTCAGAAGCCAAGTGGGTGATCACATCACCCTGGGACCCTGGATAGGTCCCATGGCCATGATGGTTCCATGACCATGGGGCCTGTTGCCAAGGGCCTGAAGTTTGATCCTGTGACCATGGGGATGCTGCAACAATCGTTAAGTGTGAAAGCTGGTCATAAATCCTTTTTTCAGTGCTGTTGCAACTTTGAACAGTCGCTAAACAAATGGTTGTAAGTCAAGGACTACCTGTATTTGAAAATGAAAACCACTGTATGAAACTGCAGAATACAACAGATTGGGTAATTCTCAACAACACTTAACTAACCTCATTTCTAAATAAAATATTATGTATGCATATGTAGTTAATAAATATAAGCCTAATAAACATGAAAACATCTGGAGTGTGTACTCTACCAGGTCTATATGGCTTTCTCTTTCTTTTTTTGATCCCTTCAGTTGCTTCCATTCCCTTAGGATCATCATCTATAGGTTCTCGTTCAGGACTTGTATCTGATTTTCCTTCACAATCCATAAGGTCTCCTTCTGAATTAAAACAAGTTAAAAAGTGGGGCAGAAAAAGATTGGAGTTATTTATACACCTTTACTTAACTGCTCACATAAAAGACTCTTCAGTTACCAAAGAACCTTTTGAAAATAATCATAACAAAATCCCATTAAAATTGAATATTAACCATATCACAGGGACATAAATAAAAAAGTTTTATTCTATATTCCATTTCTATTTGTGAGACATCATGGTGTAGCGGTTAAGATAATGGACTGGGACCTGGGAAACTCAGGATTAAGTCCACTTTTAGTTATAGAAGCTTGCTAAGTTATTTAAGGCCAGTAACTTTCTCTCAGTAAATCCTACCTCACAGGATTGTCACTGTAGGGAGAAATAGGAGAGGGAACAATGTCACCTTGAGTTCCTGTACGAAGGTTGGCATATATAAATATTACCACCCTATTACATCCCAGAAAGCCTTCAGAGATCATAACGGATTAAATTAAAGCAAGCTTAATTCAAGGCCAAACTCATGTTCAAGTTAATTAGGGCTTTAAAATCCCAAAACAGTGCTGTTAACTGGCCCAGGATAATAACTAACACAGCTTTTTATATATTGGCTTAGCTTTTTCTCAAATACATATATCAGATTTTAATTTTGCTGCTTCATCTAAACCCAGTGAAATTTCCATCCAGTATTTAAAGACAGCTCCATATAAAACGTGCTCCAATAAAGTATGGAAACTTGTTTGTTAAAGATAACTGAAGCCAACTTCCTGAAGAAGCTTTGGAATGAACTTAGCTGAGGCAACTGATAAACAGAGGCTGTTAAGAAACAACTGGGCATTGTAATATAACGGTATTATAGGTATCAATAGGCATTTAAAGTATTTAGGCATTAGATCAATGAATGACAAACTATATTAATGACTCTATAGCCCTGCTGCGCCAAGCTGATCTTCGCCTCTCACACTCAGGAGGCGCAACCAAACTGGCCCTAAGCAAGGCAGATTTAATTATTTATTTAGAAAATTTATATAGTTGCCTACTTGCTCCAGCGACTGTAGGTGTCTTACAAACATTAAAAACACAATCTAAAACATTTTTTTAAAAAAATAACCCCCTACTCACCCCCTACTGGCAATAGCACACTACTAAATAATCCATTTGATGAACTCAACCACACTCTGGGTTCTCCAGGCCCACAGGCAAAACCTGAGGGCTTTCTGAAAGCCTGTCAGAGTGGGGCCAGTCTAATTTCTGCAGGGATGATGTTCCAAAGGGAGGGAGCCACCACAGAGAAGACCCTTCTTCTGGGTCCCGCCAGATGTACCTCCTTATGGGACAGGACCCACAACTTTCCTTGTCTCCCTGATCTAGTAGGTCAGGTGGATGCATACCATTATATACTTGTGGACAACAGTTATCTTTTCATTAAATAATATATGATAGTAAATCAAAAACATTCTTTGCTGTGTAAGATTGGTCAACTCATATATTTCAACAAAGAATAGCAAACACCAATGTATAACATTGATCCACTGATATTATGAGTTTTAAACACTTCATGTTTTTCAATGCATTCAATGTCATAAGTAGCTATCATGAGAAACTGGGACTTCCAACTTCCTGCTGTCTTTCCCATTAACTCTGCTTCTGGGAAACCAGCAAAAAACATCAAAAATTGCAGTCATGTGACTATGGCTCACTGTGATGTCATAACTGCAAGCCAAGCACCCAGATCACAATCACCAACTAGGGACACTGCGACAGCCAGAATTCCAAGGACCCATCTAAGTATCCCAAATTTAGGGCTGTTGCAATTTGGAATGGTTATTGAATGAGTGGTCATAATCCAAGGTTTACTTATATTCAGGCAAATAATTATACAGTGACACTCACTGCCTCGCAGATCTGCTGCCAATGTAAGCACCATTTTAATCAAGTGTATAGTCTAAGTAAATAGTCTTCTCTTCCTTTCCTCTCTTGGGCATTTTCTCATTTGTCACCCTGATTTTTGGAGGCAGCAACAAATCTTGAAATTTTCCCAGTTCAACTAATACAATTTTAAAGCCAGCTACCATTCCTGTTACAAATTCCATCTGTTTTGTGCTTTGGATTTGTTCCATAAATTCCTTCTTCTTCCACAGTGCACCAAGAGACCTTCAATCTAACCAATAGTTCAATAAAATGGGAAGAGAGCATGTAATAATCACCTCTACTGTCATCCATCTCACCATCTCTTGAATGTTCTGACTGGACATCAGGTGGTGTTTGAAGTACAGCAACACTATTCTGGTTTATAATCTTCAACTTCAGCTTTGGCTTTGCCCTTTTTCTTCTTGGTACAATAGCACTGAGGCTCTGTAACTGAGACATCCCTGTTTCGGTCAAACAGACACCATCCTGAGTGTACGTCTTCGGTGGATCTATAAAATTGGCATGAACCACAACAGGAATTTACACTTTTAATAATTTTGTTTATAAGCACAACTCTTGGATTTTTAAAATATTGTAATTAATATACCATGGAAGACTATCTGTTCTAATATTAGATAAAGAGAGAACACAGCATAACTATTTCAAAGGAAAACCAACATTATAATTATATTATAATTATAATTTAATTATAATATTTTACAAAGAGTCTACTACTCCATACATTATTCAACTCAACATATGTAAGTGAAGAGATACACAGAGAATAATAAATTCCACTATAAATAGATTGGGGAAAGATAAAGTCTGAATAAATCACCCCAATTTTTATCAAATTATGCATCTGCCTTTCAAAGACCATATTTAAAAGGGCAAGCAGAGAAAGGTCTGCCTTCATCTTTATGAGTAATCTTTTGCTCACTTAAGCAATTTAATTTCCATTAAGGAGGACTTGAACATTTATTCATGAAAGGTATCAGCTGGGTTTAAGAATGAACAAGAGAATAGCTAACAAAAACCAGCTATTAAAATCAATTATATTGATTATATAATTTTAAGGCATAATTCTGGCTTCAACAGTGAATTATTAGTAGAAATAAAGTTAGATGAGAGAATGAAAAATTTTAATGATTACCAAGTTCTTTTGCTTTTAATGGAATTTGGGCTGCAATGGATGATTCACAAAATTCAAAGGAAGGCACTAGAAAAAGGAAAAATAAACAATGAAAATTATCATTTAGTTAAGTAAGTTATGCAGTCCTCAATAGCAGTATTTTGATACTGAAATCTTCATTAATCTATTTTCACATGTCTGTTATTCCAATTTATTTTTTTAGTTTATTTTTTATTAAAATTTTATTAAAATTTTCATATAATTTCTTTTCTAATAACGTATCTTTAAGATAACTGACAACCTAAAGGAACAACAGATTTTTAATGACATTTTCTATTACTGATCATACAGCACTAAGAAAATATCTGGACAAAAGAAAACAGTCTCTTTTGTTAACGCAACATCTGACAGAAAGAAGCTTCACAACAAATCTTACTGTGCTGTTATTAAATAAACAGGAAGTGAATTTACCATTTGCTGATGGCATATATGGTCTACACATGGTGCAGTCAAAACCAATATCTGCTGTGTTTTCCACTTCTTCCTCCGTGTTTAAATTTTGACAGACAGTGTGCATCCATCTGAAAGTTAAAGCATAGATGGCAAAGGAGTTGATTGAAATGCATGCAATTTTATCATGCAATACAAATATTGTCTCCACAGAGAAATAAGTTCCTGAAAAACCCAGAAGATGTTTAATAAAATTAGTTATTAAAATTTCCTTTTGGACCAGTTGGTTAAGCTGGGGATTGCTATATAATTCCAGCATTCTCAAATATATTTCAAAATATATTTGAACCAAGCTGCTTTGATAAAACAAACTTCTTTAGTTCAGGATCCAATGGTGGATTATTTATATCGGGAAGCTTTTTGAAAGGAGCCAGTACAGCTCAATTTTTGAGATTTAGTAGATGCACATCCACAATGACTTTGATAACAAGAGACCAAGATCCCTGGGATTGGAATGAGGTCATTTAGTTCCATTTCTTGTCTACGTTGATAAGTTAGGAAGATTATGAAGAAATGCTGGACACAAAAAAGATGAATCCAAGAGGATCTTACTAACTTTATCAATTACTTTCTGAGTTACAGAAATATTTTAAATTAGTGTGATTTTTATGTTCAAGGAATTGCTGTTTATTCCATACTATACTGCACCACTGGAAGACCTGAAGGATCAGGTTAATGACCCATCATGAACAAATCTATTTGTGTGGCTGTGAAGAATAAATCAATAATTAAAGGTTACTTAAAGAATATTGTTCAAAACTTCTTCAGGTTACCCAAGAATTTGAAGAATATCCTCCTGTCAATGCTATATAACTCCAATATTATGAGTGAGAAAGAAAACGGTTTAATAAAAACTGAACTATTTTATAGATTAGGTAATAAAAACTAATTTGAAGAATCATTTTGATAAAAAAAAATCAAAATTCATCCCACAAATATAAGGGAACACAGTATGAACAAGCAAGTAAAAAAATATTCGTTCCCAACATAAAAGAAATTTTAACCTGTCACACTGCCTGCACTGCACAATAAGCTCTTCTTCTCTGTAATTGCAACAGCAGACTGGGCAGGTGGATAAACTTGCACAAGGAGCACACTGTGTGTAATTATTTTGCCATTCACATCTTAAACCAGGAGAAGTAGCTCCACAGTGTCTGCACCAAACACACCTTCAAAACACAAGCACATAAATAACATTTAGTTTGTATTTACATAAGCATTTGCTTAGATTTCTGTACTATCCAATGAACAAAACATTAACCCATTTATGTAATAGGTGAGATTATGCAAAATGTCACCACTAAAGAGAGTCTATTTAAATAAGATTTAGAATATGATGTACTATATGGAGTTCTCGGTGTTCTCTGAGCTTGATTGTTTTCTTGCAGATATTTCATTACCCAATTAGGTAACATCTTTAGTACATCTTCACTGGAGATATTCCCTAATTGAGTAATGAAAAGTCTCCAAGAAAATAACCAAGCTCAAAGATCACCAAGGACTCTATAGTTCAACCTTGAGCTACAAATATACTCTTTTATTAATATACTATGCGGCTGGAACTGTTCTTGGTTGTCATGGCTACCATGATATTCTAAGTCACCCCAGATCCAATGACCCGAATATGTATGTTAAAAGGCAAGAGGTGTCCTCCAAGTCTTTAAGATCCCTAATTCCAAAGCGTTTGCAAATTAATTCTCAATCTAGGCTCCTACATTACTCTGCTTGGGAATATCAATTACTGAAGGGCATGTATGATTTCCCCACTCGTATTATTTGAACTTTAATTAAAATATGATCATACTTTATGTACTGCAGTTAGGCATCCCCAATAGTTCACCGAAATGCACGTTTAAATTTCAGGCAAAAAACCCTTCATAAATAAGGTGGTCTATAACCATGATGCAGATTTGATTTAAACCCATAAAAATATTGAGAGTAAAATAATAATAATAATAATAATAATAATAATAATAATAATAATAATAATAATAATAATAATAATAGAGAAACACACACCATTTGCACTTCCAACCTCCTTTGGGAACTGTCTGTAGTGGTGGATCCAGGCAGTACGTGTGGTAGCTGATATCACAATCATCACAAAGAAGTAACCTTCCTGGATCCGTAGCCTTTCCACAGGCTTCACAAACAGTACACTCCAGACATCTCCAACCCTTGTGGAGCACCACTTTTGTAATCTGTATAGAAGAAGGCAGCATGCAATTAAAATTCATAAAACTTCAAACTGTCAGTTCCAGGGATGTCAAATATGTCATAGTTTTCCAAATAGATAAAAAATATAGCCTAAGACTTGTTCAAATGTAATGGGGAAAGGGGATGCATTTAATTTTATTGTCTTTCATTAGTTGATGATAACCTAGGATCCCATCAACATCATTCAAATGACATTATTTTCCTGAGGCAATTGGATGTTCACAGTAATGCTAGCTAGGAATTCTGGGAATTGAAGTCCACACATCTTTAAGTGAACAAGATTAAGAAACATTGGAGACAAAAGGTTTCCATTCCTACTATGTTGCCTATATTCAGGAACACATCACTTGTGCTTTATAAAATTGCAAAATTTTAAAGTCCTTTAAGCACTTCCTAACCTATCAATCAAGGACACTTTAAATGTTGAAAGCTTTTGTGCTTATGCCAAATTATTTAAAACAAAAAAAATCTTCAAAGTATTTGTCATTACATTTGTATTTAAATCATTTTTTAAAATTTGGTAAAACAAACTGAGTCATCCATGTTAATTGGGGGTTTGTGTTAGTTATTTGGGGTTTTGATTTCCAAGACCAATTAGAATACCTTTTAGTGGCATTTCTTTACAAAGTGTTTCAAATGTATATTCTTCTAAAAATGCAAATTCTTTTCACAAAATGCAAATTTTAGGTTAAATGCTCATATGTATGGAAAATTGTTACTGTGAAACTAAGTACATTTGAAAAAACAGCTTATAGCTTATATAGTAGCAAACAATTTATAATTTCTGGATAAATCTTTAACAATCCAGATTTAGTGATAAATATAAAACACTAAATAAATACAGCAGTTATTGTTAATCCAGCAAAGAGCAGTTATATATATATTATATTTAACATATAACATTATAGCAAGTAATTATTAGAATTTATAGCTGGAAAATAACTTTTATAGTATGTATACAGAGTCATTAAAGTATTTTGTAAGCTGCTAACAAATTATAGACATATTTACAAAGGATTATTTTAAAAGATTTTAAAAATCTTAAATGTCAGATATAGAAGATGTGGATACTGATGTTTTTATTACTGGCCATTATTAAGTTGTCTCCGTGGCCTACAATACAGATAAACCTTCACCCTAATACATCCACCTGGCCCACTAGGACAGGAAAGCAGAGTATGTTGTGGATCTCATTGATTAGGAATGTATATCTGGCAAAAATGGCCTTCTCGATGATGACCCCTTCTTTATGGAATATCATTTCCCCAAAGTAGAGATGGCCCCCTCGGTTGCTTTTCCAAAAGGTCCTAACAACATGATTTTTGTCAGCAGGCCTACATAGAGACAGAATTGAACAAGTGGTAGTTTTGATTGTATGATGGCTGCTATGGGTGATGGGTGATGGTTTTTATTATATGGTGGATTTTTTTAAATGCTGTAAACTGCATGGAATTACCTAGGGGGAGGTTGGATGGCTATATAAATTCATTAAATAAATTAATTAATCAAGTTAAAATCTAAAATTTAAAAATGAATTTATCTGACTAATTATTAAAACAAATGTATCGAGGAGTGATGTTTTTGAAAAGAAAACAAAGCATTTCAGTTTAGCAAGGTGTGCATTCCAGAGACCTGGGGAAGCTACAAGAAAGGCTCAGTTTTAAGTCCCTGTGAAATGACTTCCATTGGATCATCAAGTAGGATAGGATTATATAAAAGGGTATGTTCTCCTAAAGGAAATCTAGATCCAAGCTACACAGGGTTTTTAAGGATAAACAGGTATGTGGCCTTCCAGCTGACGTCGCAGTGAGATCGGACGTGAGGAGCGGGTCTTCTGAAAAGCTGCCTGGACCACTTAAATGGAGCAGATTAATAATCCTGAGATGTAAAGAATTATGATTATTGAACTTTCTGAGGAGCAACATTGGACCTGAATATATTGCTTTTGGACTATTGAGTAAGAGCGGGACTTACTAAAATAAGACAAGATGCTCCATAAGGGGGAAATGAGCAAGATTTCAAAAGAAATGGCATTAATGTTTCAAAGCATTAGGGATACTATGACAAAGAATCACAGAGAGATGAAGAACCTAGTGCAAGGTATAAATGGGAAAATAGAAAATATCCTACAACTGATAATGAATGAAGATTAAAGAGTCCAGGAAAGAGAGGAGACAACAGAAAG
Source organism: Arizona elegans (assembly GCA_022577455.1). NCBI lineage: Eukaryota > Metazoa > Chordata > Lepidosauria > Squamata > Colubridae > Arizona > Arizona elegans. The sequence goes on from JAKOOJ010000004.1 coordinate 5,188,993, forward strand.
AATGGAGGAAAAGATAGTACAGACAAATCAGCAAATAAAGCAAGGAGATGAAAAGGAGAAGACGATAAAGATAATAATAACTGATGAAATAAACCAAGGGAAAAGTATTTTAAGAGATTTAAAAATGGAATCGGATAAGAGGGAAGATACTTTTGAAAGGGAGATAGGGGCTTGGGTGGACGCTGGAGACCTGGAAGGTTAAGGGGTTGGGGATGGGAGAAATATGCAGACTGAATGGTGAAGACACAGATGTTGATAGAGACAAAGATCTAAGAAAGAAGTATGGGAGGCAAGCTAAAAAATGAATAAAAATTGAAGTATTAAAATGGGCAGGAGATGATGGATAGAAAGGATTTTTTTTTCCCCCTAATATAATGATGACCTGATTAAAAATTAGAATAGAGGTCGAAATAAGATGCACACTTTTATATAAAGCAATAGTTAGATGGAAAGATTGGAGGTTGAAAGATGGTATTATTATTATTATGTATGTTTTAAAACTATGATGATTGGTACTAGAATGGTGTACTGAAACATTGAATAACCAAATGAAGGACTATGTCTTAATATAAACATGTGTATTAATACTAGGATTAGTAATGGTGGCCTGACTAGAAGCTAGAATAGAGGTAGAATTAAGAAATAGGGGGAATATTAGCACATATAATTTTTATATAATAGAATATAAGCAATAACTAGATAGAAAGATTAGAGGCTGAAAGATGGTATTACTATGTATCCTTAAATAGTATCATTGGCATTAAAATGGAACATTGAAATATTGAATGACTACTTTAAAACAAACATGTATATTAATACTAGGATTACATAAACTTGATTAATGTAACAAATATTATTAATATTATTATTGCTACTTGTATCAAAATGAATTATACACAGAGGCCACACTGTTCATGTATTGCTATTGATGTATATTTAAAAATAAAAATCCAATAAAACTTTTAAAAAAAGGATAAACAGGTATGCAAGCATAGGTATTTCAAAACACTCACCTTAATACCTACACAGAACGGATGATAACACTGACCACACTGTGAACAGGCAAGTAATTGGCCTTCTGCACCTTGTCCAAAACTCCCACAAACTACACACATGTCCTGGAATATCAAACAAAATATATCAAAATATAGAATATATATAAAAAAAATCAATCTTCAAATAAGAGACAGTATTAGGCATTCCAACCCTTCCAACCCCCAAGAGCATCTGATGACTATCTATCATCTATCCTTTTTAAAATGTTTCTTATGTCCTTACAGAAGATTCATGGTATAGTGTTCACTTATTAGCGTAATCTATATATGCATTATTACATACTCAATAGTACTTTTAAAATTTTCACATTTTTGTGAAGGAAAATTTCTTGTGATTTTAGACCCAAGAAAACCACAGTAAGACACTAAAACCCATTTCAATCTAATTACTTTCTTTTTTAATATACAAAAGAACAATTGTTTAAATAGAAAGGCATATTGCTGATTTACTGATAAAGAAAATCAGAATTATGGAGTGAGCTGTTATGATCAAGAAAGCCATTTTATTTATTTTTTGCTCTAGTGTATCTGTGAGAAACGTAAAAAAGTAAAATCCGCAAAACCAAATCACAGATTTAGTAACACTGTCATGGTAAAATGCATCACTGTTTATGCAAATCTAGCCAAAGCAAATATTTCATAACTGTTAATATTTCCATACCTGTGGAAAATATACAGGGGCAATATAAAGATTGCTTTTGCATCTTTTCAGGGAAGACAAATGAGCAGTTTATCAGAATTTCAGAGGAAAGAAATCAGACAGCTGTTCATGATAATACATGCCTAATGTCAATCCATCCCCCTTTCCTAATACACAGAGGGCCCACAAACACCCTCTTCCCTTGGGTGGACTGTGAAACGTGATGTTCTAGAACTGAATCCCTTTACATTCTCTCATTTTAACAGGTGCCTGGAATTTTGTAACCTATTGCCACCGCTAGGGACTTGGGCAGGAATGGGTGGATAGGAAGAGATTTTGGTTTGAATACTTTCCAAAAAAAGTCTACATGGATGGATGGACAGACAGATACACAGAAAGACAGATTTACACAGAAAGTAACAAAGTACATCTGAGTATTACAACCTGATGTAAAGTAAACTTGTCACTGCTAGAGAACAGGACAACAGTATTATGCATGGAGTTTTCTTCTTCATCTTTGTTGGATAGGTTATCCATATCTGTGGCCTGCAAAATAGAACAGAAGAATTAAATGGGATACTGTAATAATTTAATAACAGTTTTTAACTGTTATGTCAGAGTATGCACATGTGACTGCTAGTTTGAGACAACCCAGGAGCAAAATACAGTACACAGAGGTTTTTCAAACAGTGGTTTATCTACAAGTTATATATATACATACACATGCTAAACAAAGCTAGGCAATCAATCAATCAATCTTCAACTATAACAGGAAGCACACATGAAGAGAAATACAGGGAGAACTAGAATGAAGATAGAACATAAGGAGAGAAAGACACCCTCACATGGCCACCCCTATATAGACAGCCTCTTAAAGTTATAACCCTGCTGACTCTTTCTCATTGCATCATCTCGGTTTACAGCCTTACAGCAGTTGGTCAGCTTTAAATCATCATTACCTTAACATCAGGGGTGGGTTCTAAAAATTTTTACTACCGGTTCTGTGAGCGTGGCTTATTTTGTGGGAATGGCTTGATGGTCATGTGATAATTCTTTAGGATTTAGCAGAGGTACTGGTCTACCAGGCTTTTAACTGCTTGCAGAGCTGTACCAGTTTTTGTTGTAAGCTGCCCAGAGTCCCTTGGGAGTTGGGCGGCATAGAAATATGATTAATTAAATTAAATTAAATTACCCATTTGTTCTTGGAGTGTCCTGGTCTACCCATTTGTTCTGGGAGTGTCCCAGTCTACCCATTTGTTTTTGGAGCATCCCGGTCTACCCATTTATTTTTGGAGCGTCCTGGTCTACCCATTTGTTTTTGGAGGCACCGGTCTACTCATTTGTTTTTGGAGGCACCGGTCTACCACCACACTGCCTTTTAACACTGATCAGCTGTAGGGCGGCCCTTTGAAGCCCCGTGGCAAGAGTTTAAACAGTTTTTTTCCTTCTAGCCATCAGCTGGGACTCGGGAGGCAGCAAATTGATTGGGGCTGGGGCCAAATAAAAGGTAAGAATAATGTGGGTGGGGCGGGAGGGCCCAGCTCCCGAATAAAGAGAACCAGTTCGGTGATGTCATATCGTCACCGTTACCGGCTCGGCGGATCTGGGCGGAACCCACCACTGCTTAACATGTTACACAATAGACCATAAATTATTTGAGATGTAGACATGTAAGTCATACACATTCAAAATATTGCATCCGTCTTTCACTGAAGAGAACAAACCACCATACGCATACAATTTTAATTCCGTTATATACTAGACCGTCTATGAACCATGGCTCATCCTTTCAAAGATACTTCCTTCTTCCTCAATGCTTTCAACAATGACAGACCTTCTAATATACTGCCCTCGGTGGAAAAATTGGGATACATTCAGAGATATATCTGCCTTGAAAACAGCCCATTTTGAACTGCATAGCACAGTCAAACATCCAGCACAGGAAATATTTTATGACACTTTGTATTATGGCAACAACTATTTTATGAAAAGTCAGCAATGACTTCTATAGCACTCTTTGTTTGGGCTAATTAACTTAAGATGCTGTGTCATAGATTCTTACCCCTGTAGCAAGAATTGATCCAATTCCATTCTTCAATTTTGATCTCCCTCGCCCACCTCTTCCAGAAAGTCCTGCGCCTCGTGGTCTCCGCTTCCCTGGAAACCCTGACCCACGACCCTATTTAAATACAGAAGAACTGAATTAGTCCTTGCAGATTAACAACTACAGTAATATATTTATAGAGACACAGTTTATAGGCAGTAGTTCACTACATGTAACTCAAACATTGACTCTGCTTGTCAGAAGTTCGCAAAAGGTGATCACATGTCCCTGGGATACTGCAATCGTCATAAATACATGCCAGTTGCCAAGAATCCAAATTTTGATCATCCATGTGACCATGGGGATGCGGCCACAGTTGTAAGTGTGAAAAACAGCCATAAGTCACTTTTTCAGCGCCACTCTTACTTTGAACAGTCACTAAACAAAAGGTTGTAAATGAAGGACTATCAATACTGGTGAATGACTACAATAAAGTTAAGTGAAGATTAATTACCACTTTGATGTTCCAAACAGCACTGCCAGGCAGTTGTCTAGATTTAAATACTTCTCGACCTTCTAAAATGTCCTGAGACCAGGAAGGTGGGCTTGCTGTATTATGGCTATTCCAAGTACCCTAAATATGTAAGAGAAGAAAATAAATGTATAAAACATTCACATCTATAAATGATGAAGATCATGTTTGAATGAAGATAGATAAGTGGTTGAAGATAAAAATATAAAAACATAGATAGAAAAATAAACAACTATTGGACAATGAAAAGATGCAATTGAACTTCGGTTATAACTATGATTTTTACAAGATGTATCACTTCGGGGAAAATTTTGCCTATTGTTATATAAAGATTTTTAATCTCTTAAAATCAGACTCTAAGAAACAGTAGATTAGATCACTTGAAACAAAATTATTACCCAGGGTTATTAAGTATAGCAGACAAAACAGTATTTAAAATAAAAACTGCCATATGAATATGAAAGACAAGAGATCTGTTTAGATATCTCTGAGCAGTATGTGGCCTAAGCATTATTTTTAATACATACATTATTTTAACTGCTAAGTTTATACATCAAATAAAATTGATAATAATTTTACAATGTGTGTGTGGAAATAAGCACAGAAAGCAGCCAGTAAGGGACATTTTTCTCCAGAGTGATGAGTAGTGAGTAAACAGTTTGCAAATATGTGAATGCTTGAGTGTGCCGTCTGGGGACCTATGTGGCTCTTTTGCCATCCTAGGCTATCTTTCCCTCCAAAGCCACTCTTCTTACTCTTTTTTAATGAATCAAAGCCTTTCCTCTTGCTTCTGTTTCAACATTTCTATAATAATATTGGCCCAAGTACTCGAGCCTAGCTCATTTTCTGGCCGTCTACCTTCTTCTTTGGCTTAACTACAGACACAGGGCGGATACCTATCTCTACAAAATAGCAGCCTCTTCTGTGTCTAAGGGAGGAGCTGCCCCTTCTACCTTTTCCATCACTGTTTGTTTGGTGTCATTTCTAATGAGAGGTCTGGTTTCTATAGCCAGGATGTTGGCTATTGCTACAAAATCCGCGCTCTATGTGGGCAAAGCTCCCTTTCTTTTGTAGCTAAGGTTTGCTTTCATTTCATACAGAAAATTTAATGAATTCCTTGAGTCTGTACTTTATACATAGCCATCGCTATTATTCGGGCCTGATCAGGAGACTGATTCTACTCAGCCTTTAAGATTTTCAAAGAAGAGCATTCTTTTTAGAACCATGCATTCAAAGCATATGATATCATTTAATAACTTAATTATATCATGATCTCTTTTTAAAGGTATTATTTAGAATGAGCTTCCATCTTCTGATGAAACGCCACCAAAATGGAAGAAACAAGATTTTACGTTGTAAATGTTCTGAGCTTTATTTGGTACAATAATCTTGATTGATAGATAATTCAGACATGTGTCTATATTAGGATAGTATCTGGCCTGGCATAGAATAACAAGGAATTAATCTGCAATTCATAAACACTGCAATAGACTCATCTTAAAGTTAAGGAATAATGGAGTAGTAACTTCTTTATAAATTAGAAGTAGGGGAAAAAACAGATAAGTGTAGTTGAAGCATTATGTATATTTATAGTCATTTAGTTTAATGCTCTCTGAGAGCAAGTTATAAAAATAATGAAATAAATTTTATTAGAAGATAAAACTACAGGTAAGTTCATCAAATCACTAGTGAAATTTATTTTTCTTTACAAGCAAGGTGATGGGTTTAAAGAAGCGAGTTAAATAAATTGTACTACAAATCTTTGTGATCGTAGCTCTATAGTACCCGCACGTAATAAAGGCTTACTCTATATAAGTAAACAAAAAAATACTGAAAAATATGTTTTCTGTTCGGAAAAAAACTCATGCAGAAAAGCAATATAGAAAGCTTTGAGCAAACCAGTAAACAATTATCTCTAATATACTAACTGAAAGCAGCAGCAGAAAAAAAATGATGTGATTCATTTACTGCATTTCAGATCTGAATTGAAAGAGGTTTTTAATTTTGGTCTTTTTTCAAAATGCTATTAGCTTAGAGTTTTCCATTTATTACTATAAAGATTTGTTCCTTTATAAATTATTGGTGCAATAACATACTCAAATGCCACAATTGCTTTTTCAAAGAGAACAAACATCAATTAGATCATTTATTTCATTTTTATTCTTAAATTTATTTGCTGCCCATCTCGCCACAAGGCAAATCTGGTTGGCTTACAAAATGAAAAACAATAAACATACAAATATATTTAGCAATATAATTATAAGTTACAATAAAAATATGGGGATCCATAGTCAAAACATTACATTATTACAGGTAGTCCCCGACTTATGGCCACAATCGAGCCCAAAATTTATGCTGCCAAGTGAGACAGTTATTAAGAAAGTTTCCCTCTATTTTAACTTTGTCAGATCACAAAAGGTGATCACATGATCCCAGGATACAACAACCATCATAAATATGAACCAGTTACCAAGTCTGAATTTTGATCACATGACCCTGCAATGGTCGTTAAGTGTGAAAAACGGTCATAAGTTATTTTTTTCAGTATTATTGTAACTTCAAACAGCCACTAAACAAATGGTGATATTACCTGTATTAGGTTGCAATGAGTTTTAGCAAAAACGCTTACCTGTCTTGACCTTGGTCTCCCGGGAGAAAACTTCCTTTTAGTGATAGCAGGTTTTCCCATTCCAATTTTTGGAGTGAGGGATACAAATGTGGTTGGAAGGACCGCAGCAGATTCTAATGATGACATCTGACATTGCAGCATCTCATGGGATGCACTTGGCTCTAGCGAAGATGTTGGCAAGGAAGATCCATCAACAGGTTTGCTTATTTCAACAGAGGATGGACGTGGGGAAAACATCTCAGGTGATGATTCCGAAGGTTTGTCTGCCAACTGGCAACTCTCAGTTGCACAATTTTCACTTTGAGGAAGAGGTGACACTTCAGGAGTGTCTCTTCCATTTGCACTTCCTAGAATGGCCACTATTTCAGACTGTTCTTCCTTAGGACTGGAGACTAGCTCTTTACCGACCAAAATGAATGGATCAGGTATCTTCGATATATTCTCTGGTTCCCTCTGAAGAAGCTGACATTCCTCTTGGGGTGCTTCCACTAACTCGGTGCTTGTCTCTGATGGTTTTGTTTCTTCAGCTTGTTTATCTGATTCTTGCTGTGTTATTTCTGGAATATTTTCTGGGTTTTTCCCCTTTGTATCAGAGGGATTGCTATCAGATGCAGGAGTATTTTTAACAGACATTTTCCCTTCTTCTGTATCAAAACAATTGGAGACCTGGGTCTCCAGTTCATATTTCTTTTCATCTAATGAGAAACCTGAAACAAATGTGGATACTGTATTTTAATCTCATACAATGGTATTGCTATAGAAAGCAACATTCTCTCAAAAATAAAAGTATTTTTTTTCCTTGAAAGTTGAAAGTGCCAAGCAGATAAATGTCTACCTTGACTGTTTTTGAGTGCTGAATTTTAGTTCTGTTACTCTATATGAAAACATGGTTCCAGTTAGCATGTTGCTGTTAATATTGGTAAATCTATCCCTTCACGTATTTATCTAACCTAAGTATAAATTTGCTTCTCACAACTTGAAATAAAAATCCACAATCTATATACCACATAAAAAATAACTTTTATCTTTAGATACCAAACATACGTCTGTTCAATTAAACAGCCTAGACTTTTACCACTATAAAAGGGGGAACATTTTCTATTGACATAAAATAAATGTATAAATTTATGTCAAGTCCATGCCTCATTTATAGTGGTAGTTCTTGACTTACAATCACAATTGAGCTCAAAATTTATGTTGTAAACAAGACAGATGCTAAATTTTACACCATTTTATGACCTTTGTTCCCACAAGTATTAATTGAATCACTGCAGTGGTTGAGCTGATAATGTGGTTATTAAATGAATCTGCTTTCCCCAGTGACTTTGCATGTCAGAAGGTTGCAAAAGGTGATCACATGACCCTGGGACTCTGCAACCATCATAAATGGTTAATTGTTTTTGTTTTTGTTTATTGTTTTAATTAATGGGGCCAAATTTATACATATTTTTAACTGTATTTTAATATTTGTATTTGATGTTTTTATTTGCCTGTTCACCACCCTGAGTCCTCAGGGAGAAGGGCGGTATACAAGTTAAAAAAAAAATATGAATCAGCTGCCAAGCATGTGAACTCTGATCATGTGACCATGGAGATGCTACAATGGTCATAAGTGTGAAAACTATCATCAGTCACTTTTTCAGTGCTGTTATAACTTCAAACAGTAACCAAATGAACTAAATGAAATAAACAGTAAGTCAAGAACTACCTGTACAAGAATATATAACTAAAATATAATATGTGTCTTTGAGTTATTGCTGACTTGTAGTTTTCTTGGCAGGATTTCAGAAGTGATTTGCCATTGCCTGCTTCTTAGGACTAAGAGGGACTGATAGGTCCAAGTCAACCAGCTGGCTTTATGCACAAGCTGGGTTCAAAATAAAAATATCCTGGTTTCTAGCCAGTGCCTTAAGAGCTACAGCAAACTGGATCACATAATATAAATATTATAATTTTATTCTTATTGGTCCAGAATATTTATAAACTTTAGTATCAAATTTAGCAAACTAGAAATTCCCAGTAATCATCTTTTATAGGAATATTTCATCCATGATTAGACAAATACACAAGTGCTTTTCGTTCACACTTGTATTAAGTCTGATGGAATTTTAAATTATCATAATTTACAAAATAAAACATGTATCATGATGAACAATTAGCTGACACCCTGATAGCGGCAGTGGTTAAAGTGAAGTATTTCAGGCAAATTCTGCCCACAGCCTGGAGTTCGATTGTGAGAGGGCTCAAGGTTGACTCAGCCTTCCATCCTTCTGAGATTGGTAAAATGAGGACCCTGATTGTTGGGGACCAAATGCAAATAATTCTTATACTGTAAACCACCCAGAGAGGGCTGTACAGTGCTAGGGGCCAGTAAATAATTTAGCCACTAAATGCTATTGCTATTGCTGTTGTTATTCAAACGATCTTTCAGATCTTGTAGGCTGAAACTCATAAAATTTTTATTTCAGTATTAGTTTCTTTATTAATCTACCTTGCTCAGAAACATATCTGGGTAAGAACCTATTTGTTTATTGGGACAGTTTTAACTGAATTGTGACATTTCAGATTTATGTTTCATAAACTGGCATAATTTAAGAAATCAGAGTTTCTTAAAGGTCCTATTCTTACTTTTAAAAAATTCTGCTTTAATTTTCATATTAAATAATTATTTTACAAAATTACGCAATGTCATTCATTCACATTTATATATTATTAGTAAAAAGTCAATAAAATGGTAATGTAAGATACGATTAAATTAAGAAATGAATAGTTTAAAAAACTATCACACCCCCTACGTAATGAGTTTCTTAAACGGTGAGAACGACAAACAGAAAAAATTAAATCTGAAGAAAAGGAGATCAAAAATAACTAACTCCACTGATTAAAAGCTGTCTATTTTTCTGTTTTATATTTCTTTCAGTTATATCTTTTATCTCTGAACTTTGACTGTAATAAAAAATTGTTGTTATATTATATATTTCATCAGAAGATTGCATCTATACAAACACAGTTCTATTTCTTCTATAACCTTTAGGAACTACTATCTATTCCAAAACCTTTATTATTGTAAACAGAAAATGCACTGCTCAAATGTTGTTACATTTTCTAAATATCTGATCATATTTTATATACATACATATATTCTCTTGTGCTGTCAAGGAAAAGGCATCCTTATTATCTGTAGAAGACTCAACCACCAATTCTTGATCAAGGCCACCCTCAAGTACTAACGGCTTCTGGTTTCCTATGTCTTCTGAATCTATGTTTTCCATTTCTATATCATGTGCACAGATGTTAAAACAAAAGCAAAGACATTATCAAGCTTGTACATTTAATTATTCTTCTCATTCAAACCATGAGGAAAACTTTGGATCATAAATGCCATTTTACTCTGAACAGTGTTCCTATATTAGGTTTCTACATTGTAAAGAGTTGGGAATTATTCCTATTTGAGTTAAATGGTGGGAAGGAAAATGAAATATGAGATGCAGTCACACTAAAATTTGTAGGTCTTTCTGGAAAATTTTATTGAGACATTCTAGCAATATAGACTTTAAAAAATAATTGTGCTTTATTGCACCAATAATCTGGAAAAGGAAGAAATCTGTAGATTTCAGATGAAAGATCATCAAGAGGCACAAACAGATAAGAGGTGGCTCATACCTGTGTCAACTTCAGGCAAAAGTTGTTCAGTCTCCATCATCTCACACATTTGTGTATGTTCTTGATCTACATCTGAATGTTTGCAAAGACTGCAGATATATTCTTTTAAATGAATATCCAGTTCATTGTCAGGAGGCTTATCACATCCTATGTGTATCCACCTGCAGGGAATAATAGGTTTAGAATTCAGATTAATGTGTTAATTTCTTCCACTAATATACATTTTCAGTGGGGGGAAAAGGTCTTTTTAAAATTTGGGACGATTTCAAATTAGGCTTTTTAATATTTGTTTTACTTGGATAACTAGTGTAATATGCCATACTCATTAATGAAGAAAAAGAGTAAAGGTAGTCCTTGACTTAAAACCACAATTGAGCCCAAGATTTCTGATGCTAAGTGAGACATTGGTTAAGTGACTTTTGTCCCAAGTGTGGCCTTTCTTGCCACACTTGTTAAGTGAACCACTTCAGATATTAAGCTAGTAACATGAAGTGAAGTTAAGTGAATCTGACTTCCCCATTGACTCTGCTTGTCAGAAGGTTGCAAAAGGTGATCACATGACTTAGAGACACAGCAACCGTCATAAATGTGAGTCAGTTGTCAAGCATCCAAATGTAAATCACATGACCTTGGGGATGCTGCAATTGTTGTTAAGTGTGATAAATGGTCATAAGTGACTTTTTTCAGTGCCGTAAGTTTGAACGGTCACTAAACGAACCTGTTATAAGTTGAGGACTACCTGTGTTCTGTGCGCTTACATATAATTTCTTAACAAGAAATAAATTAAACTATAAATGGTAACAAGCCAACCACACTTCTTAGTCAAACCTTTATAGGATATGATATAGGATAGGATTCTACAGAAGTTGTTGAGAGTTTGAGCACTGAGTCTCATGGCCAATTAGCAACAGTTGTTGTGCATATTACTATTCTGTGAGAAATTAAGATCAGTAGTGGATGCAACAGGTAAGTACCAAAGAAAAGTAATATTGATGTATTCTGCTGGAAATGTTTGGAAACCATTAACGACAAGCAGAGGACACTAAATTAAAGTAGAATTAAAAACACACTTCTCACCTTTTACACATTTGACAGTGCAACCTTTCTTTTTGCAAGTTTGGATAGGGGGATTTTTCGCAGAAAGGGCAAGGCAGGTTGTCTTGTTGACGATAACAACTGTCACACATAAGGCAGTTGTGATGCCACTGGCTACTGATCCGTGTGCCACATTCTGCACATACCCTGCAGTTCTGGAAGTCCAAAAAAATGAGCTTTTTTTAAGCCACTCTATTTTATGGTATCAAAACATCAGTTAACTGAGAAATTTCAATCAACTAATAATGCCACCTATATAGAACATTTTTAAATTGCCCCCTGCTCAACAATTTATACCTTCTGTTAACATTTATTAATACAACTATTTATGTGCCATCTGCTCAAAAGATGGCTGGGCAGTTTGCAATACAGTATAACAGTAGTAATAACAAACAATAATTAAAAATGTAAATAAAATTTCATTCCACCATTTGAGCAGCAGCAGTTCTCCCTAGAAAAGGCCCTGCAGAAAAACATTACACCTGCAGCCTTCCGAATATTACTCTTAAAACTCAAAACTTAAAAATTGCACTTTAATTTCACACAAGCTTTACATTTAGGAAACTGAATTTAAACTTACTTTGCATTTCCACCCATTTGTTGGTACAGAATCCATAACTGGTTGTAAACAAAAAGTATGATACCCTTTGTCACATGTATCGCAGACAAGCATTTTGTTGTCTTCTCCAGACTGCCTAAGAGAAAGATCCATAATTTAAATTATATTGGATCAAAAGATAAAATATTGTTAACTTTGAAGCAGGGCAGATGAATATAAACAGCGAGAGCAGGTAAGTAGGCTAATGAAATGCTAAAGTCTCCATAAAACACAATGTCTATGGACCAATGCCACAGTATCAACTCTTTTCTACTGGATATACCATTTCATCTTTAAGTGTAAGAAACAATGCACATTCCTAAAGCATATTATATTCATGATGCATGGGAGAATGTGGCCTCACAAATATTAAGGAATAAATACAGCAATTTTATGTTATCAGGTCTCCTCAGAATCTAATAACATGAAACAAGACTTAAAAAGTAATATCAAATTCAACAGTGGTTAAAGAAATCATGGAGTATTAGACAGCACTTGTCTTGATTCTGAAACTTACATGAACATAGTGAATAGCGGATACAGTGAGTAGCAAACACAGTGTAAAAAGTTGGGGGTGCATCTTATTTTATATTAAATTCAGCATTTTATCTAAAACCACACTAGGGATTTCTGACTCTATTGAAAAACATGTCCAAAAGATTATTTTCTCCATTCTTCATAGGTCACACAGACCACATCTGGGGAAGATTATTTTAGAAGAGAAACCATCACAGGCAAGCAAAAATGGTGGAAGAATCAAAATTTCTAGGAGCAAACCTATTTAGGTTATGTAGTAAAGCAAATATAGTAAAACAAGTGTCATTTGTTGATAAAGTCTAAAACAGTGATGGCTAACCTTTTCGCCAAAAGTGTGGGGAGCATGGGGGGGGGTCGTGCGAGCTCACACCCATAATTCAATGCATCCTACCCCCGTGCACGACCACCCCTGTGCTCCTCCCACTTTGGCACAAGATGACATGCCCTCCCCAGGCTCCAGAGGCTTTCTTGGTGAAAACGGCCTTCCCCGCCCCCCCAGAGGCCAGAAGTCCCAACATCCGATGGGACCGTAAGGCCTGTTTTTCACCCTCCCCAGGCTTCAGAGGCTTTCTAGGAGCCTGGGGAGGATGAAAACGGCCTCCCCCCCCGCCCTCCGAAGGCCAGAAACAGCCTGTTTCCCGACTACTGGTGGGCCCAGAAGGCCTGAAAATCAGCTGGCCAGGGTGCGCATGCGCACTGCTGCTAAACTAGGGCAACGCTTGCGTGCCCACAGATATGGCTCTGCATGCCACCTGTGGCACACATGCCATAGGTTCGCCATCACAGGTTTAGAACAACCTATCTTCCAATGCATTCAACAGAAAAAAAATATAGGTTTACTTCATCTTTTCATAATACTACAAGTAAGCCTCACTTACCAACTGCCTTATTTAGTAATTGTTTGAAATTACAATGGTGTAAAAATATATGACCATCGCAATGTCCCATAATCACGTGATCAGCTTCGTGTGTTTTCTAACTGATTAGCAATAATGAGAGTTAATGGAGATCATGAAAGTAAAACTGTAAGTCATGATCATGTGATATTCCAGTTAACGATATAGAGATTCACTTAATGACAAAGCAGAAGTGAATACATGAAACTATCTTGATCACATGATTTTCCACTTAGTGATTGTAGGATTTAGTTGAGGAGTTTCTAGTCCCAATTGTGGTCACTAAGAAAGACTACCTATACACAATAATTTAAAATAAGGACCAGTTCTTTAGCACTTTATATTCCAGCTTTGCTTACTTGCAGTGCTGGCACACTTTACAATCAGGGCACTGCCAACCTGCCCGTTTGATAGGTGTCACTTGTATATCCAGGCACATTCCATGGTAATGCTGGCCACAGGTTGTACAAAAAAGTTGATCTAACAGGTCACCAGGGCAGTCACACACTGCACAGTTAGCTTCTTCCTTGGCTACAAATTAATAGATGAATTATGTGTTATTTTATAGGGAAAATAACTTTCAAAAGATGGAACAGCTAGATATATTTTTTAAATTTTATAAATTTTATCCAGGTGTTAAATAAGGATTGTGCAAGCTATCTTATGAAAAATGTACTCAGAAAATAAAACATTTAATGTCCACATGAGTCAGTTATTATATACAGATCATAGTCTTTAAATTTAAACCGGTACTAGTGAAATTATTGCCATTACTTAAAAAGAAGAGTGCAGCAGGAACAGCCATTTATATTTCAAGAAAGATGCTATACGATGAGAGAGCAGGACAAATTGATCTTAAATTAGCTGATAATAAGGCATTTCTCAGCATTTAATTTGAACTGCTACTAGATAGGAAAGAAGAAAAATTAATTTTGCACCATCTCCTTGCCTATAATCCTTCATCCCATCATAGCGCTTACAAAAACCCACAAGAAGAGTAAAATTGGGCAGATCTATCTACTCCAATTCCTTTTAATTTTTAATTTATTCTTTCGATTTATATAGATGCCGATTGCGCAACAAATTAAAACATTTTTTTTTTAAAAAATCAATAATATGAAAACAACAGCCAAGGAGTGAAACCAATCTGTGCAAATAATATCCAATCAAATCCATAGAGATTTGAAATAACTAAACAAACATCTGATTAGGAGGCTCTATTACATATTTTCAGCATTATTTAATATGGCTACTTACATCTTTGCGGAGCCTGGTCAATGTGATCTGGGCAAAGAAGGGAAAAGTTATTAAAATCCTGAAATGTGCCTGCTCCAGCAGCACACGGGTAATGATATATGTGGGTGCATTTCTCTTCACAGCATTTGATAGTGGCTCCAAGGTGCTTGCAGTATGCACATCGCTGAAACAGAAAACACAGGGCCAGTCAGCATTGCTTGAGTTCACAGAATCTTAATACTTTGCTTTCTTCCCTAAATTAATTCCTTCTTTGAAATGACTGAAGACATTGACATTTGTCACACAGCTTTCTAAAATTTATAGCTGGCTACTGGAATTTACTGTACACTGAGAGCATATGTACCAAGACAAATTCCTTGTGTGTCCAATCACACTTGGCCAATAAAAAATTCTATTCTATTCTATTCTATTCTATTCTATTCTATTCTATTCTATTCTATTCTATTCTATTCCTATTTCCAAATTCACTATTTATTATAGCAACTGGAATGAACACTTTGTTCATATCATAAATTGGCCACTCAGCAGGCACAACGATAAACAAGTAAATACTATATTTTTAAAATTGTAATTATTTCAGTAAATTGATTGAATTCAACCTGTACAATAAATAGAAATTTATTTTCCCCTTTAATATTCTTCCTGTATTTTCAAATGCTTTCTATTTTGAGATTAAAATGTATGTTTTTCTCCCACTCAGAAACAACAAATGCTGATCCATCAATTAAACCACTGCAATACCCTATTATTATTCATTAGACCTACAGCTCATTTCATTAACTAAATTCTTACTGCCTTAGATCTACCACAGACCTGATTTTGTTTATGTACTCATATAATCATGTAAAAGAAAATATAAAAGCACAGAGCTGAATTTTTGTTGTGCCCTAACCAGTTCTAGGAAATTCTTTATTGAGAGAATAATTTGACATTTTCCATTATGCTTTTTAAGTCACGTGACAAGCCCTATACTTTGATGTTTTTATATATGCAACTAGTCTTGTCACCAGTGATTTTATAAATAAGTTAAAACCAGAAATGACAATAGCCTGAAGAAACCTGAGAAAGGTGGAAAAGAATGTATAATGCCAAGTAAAAGAAGTATGGGTAGAGACTGAAAATTTAACTGTAATCTTTATAACTCCTATAGTGTAATTATGCTGGCAATTAAAAGCATTTCACAACTTTACCAAAAAAACCACTTTATAAACCAGGTAATGTGTGTGTAATCAGAACTAAAATATATAAAAGCATTAAAGCTACCAATATTTACAGAATTCATATACAAAAATAGCCAACTACCAGATATAATAAATATGCTCAGGAGGCTGTGGCAACAGCTGCTAAGAATAAGATCTTATTTCTTTCTCCACAGCAAAAACATTCATATACTACAAATTAAGAAGTTGTAATTCAAAAGACTTGGATGTATTGGTTTATATCAATTTGACTACTAAAAAGTACATGAATAAAATAATTTTAAAATTGTTACATTAAAAAACTCTGCCATTTCCGAGTTACAGAAATGTTTCATATGGGCTTTTTAAAAATACAAACCATCTATAATTGACAACATATATCATATAAAGCATGTGACCAGTTTGGTCTATTGGTTAAGGTACCATGCTAGAAACCGGGAGATTGTGAGTTCAAGTCCACCTTAGCCATGAAAGCTTAGGGCCAGTCATTTTCTCTCAGCCCAACCATTGTCACAGGGTTGTTGTTTAGGGTGGGGGGTGGGGGGAATAGGAGGAAGAAAGTGTGTCAGATATATTTGCAGCCTTCAATTGTTTGTACAAATAATAAAGGTGGGGTACAAATAAATAAATAAAAGCAGTGTTTTTCAACCCTGGCAACTTTAAGATGGATGGACTTCAACTTCCAGGATTCCCAAGCCAGTATGCTGAGTGGGGATTTATGGGACTTGAAGTCTACCCATCTCTATGTCAAGCCAGTACATTGGTATTTCAAAGCTAAGCATGGTGGTGTAGTGGTTAAAGTGCAGTATTGAAGGCAAACTCTGTCCACAGCCTGGAGCTTGATTGGAACAGCACTCAAGATTGACTCAGATTTCCATCCTTCCAAGGTTGGTAAAATGAGGACTCAGATTGTTGGGGGCAAATAATGCTTCTATGTTGTAAACTGCCCAGAATGTGCTGTAAAGCATCACTGGGTGGTATATAAGCCTAAATGCCATTGCGATGCTATTGAAAGTAGGTAATGATATCAGAACTAGATGATGTAGGATAGATAAGAAGTGGGGAGCTCGGGTTCAAGTCCTCCCTCTCACTACAGAAGCCCACTGGCTGACTTTGGACTAGTTATTCTCTTTTAGCCCCCAGCCAAAGAGAGTTCCCCTCAATCATGGAAGTTCCCTTCGGGAGTTTGGGCCAGTTCCTTTTTCTTAGCTCAAGAGCAAGGAAGTGTAGTAGTTAAGGGGCTAGATAAAGAATAGAAAGATTCAGGTTCACCTCACAGCTTCAATTGTTTACCAAGTGTCTCTGAGTTAAATACTCATTCTCATGCCCCATCTTTCTTGGAGGCATTTGATTAGCCGCTGTTGATTCTCTACTAATCTGATCTGATCTACCAGAGGTCCTCTTATACTGCAAATATTTCAACACATAATTTTATGCCTATGTGTAAGTTTCAGTGCATTCTTATCAAATGATGAGCAGGCCTAATATTAAGAAGATAAAATCCTGACACAGTATGTTTAAAGAAATCACAACAAATACTGGTATGATAAAAAAAATAGGAGATTGATGCTATTTTGACTCGTATTTTTCTTGCGTGTCAACCTTACCATTTTTCTGAGTTATTCATGATCTGGAATTTCAATCACTCCAATTACTCCAAACAAAAACAATGTGGAGAGTGGAGTAAAAAGCAGAGGCGCCCTCCCCTCTCCTTCTTCCCAAGCCTCAACCTTCATTCCCATCTAAGCTACAAAGAGGGAGGTTGCTAGGAGATAACAGACTCCTTTCATTAGGCAAAACTCACTCATTTGCTAGAGTGGAAAGTCATATTGAACAGAGCAGAATGATTATGTTTTAATTACTGAACTGTTTCTGACATTGTAGCCACACATAGTGATTTACATTCTCTATACGGAACAGTCTAACTAGGGAAAATGTCCTTTGTCCTTCGGTGATAACTTTCTTTTCTCTCTACTGAATTGTTCATTTGTGCGGGTTTACCAATTTTCCGAGAACAACTTTAACATTCTACCTTTAAATAAGATTCCCCAGATGTATCATAAACTTTTATTACTAAGCTGTTTATATAGAATTCATTTAGTAGAAAGTTAATAGCTCATGAAAAAGTAGTAGCTTAATTTCTACACCAACAAAAGCTGTATTAAAATAACCTGTTGTTTCCTTTTGGATTGCTCAATTTGACTACATTCGTCGAATGGGTTTTACATTTTTTACAGTATATTATTTCACAAGCACTTGCTAAATGAGTACAGAAGGGAAAAAAAGTTTCCTTTCTTTCTCCATAATCACTTTCCACTGTATTTTAGTTCAATTGATTTGACAATACAGAAATCTAAATGTTTCAATAGGTCTCTGGGCTTTGAACAATCAATAAGATTACTCTTATGCAACTATTTGGTAAAATGTTTTACAAAAATCCTGAACAACATTATGTGAACACTTAGCAGAAGTTGTAACAATTCCTAAATTAAGTAAATATTATTATAGTTTGTCTTAATTCAGAAATAAAGCAAGCTATAATAATTTTTACCATCTGTTTCTTAATTTTGCATTAAGTTAATTTTACATTCCAATCTAATAGTTCTTTCACTTGTAATACAAATTACTCAATGATAGAAATCATAGATGATCAATTTTTAAATGGTTTATACAGAGAACGCTGTTCAATTATGTTGTTAAATGTACCAAATGATTATTCTCTTCCACGATTCTTACCCATTAATAGGAATAAATTTACACTTTTTGTTATTTGTTTTTGTTTTTGCTACTAATACCATGTGATATTCATTAATGGTTCAAAAGAAATTTTGAGATTTCTTTAAGGCACTTTAATATAAATGCTCCTCCAATACACTTTTAGTATAGTAAGTATATTTAAAACATTATGATGTGTAAATTAGTTTGATTCTATATATTTCAGTTTTCTGAAATAAAAAAGAATAAACTGCATTAAGAATGTTCCATGCATCAACTATGCTGTGCATATTTGGTTTTTAAATTAAAACAACAACAACCCTTTAGGTAGTCCTCATTTAATGAATGGTCACTTAACAATTATTCAAAGTTACGACAGACCCAAAAGAAAGTACTTATGATCCGGATTTGAAGTTCTGGCAACTACTCCCCCCACACCATGGTCATGTGGTGGCATTTTGGTCCTCAGCAACTGGTCCACATTTATGGCCATTTGCAGCACCCTGTAGTCATGTGAACATGATTTTTGATGTGTTTTGCCAGAAATCGATGTTTCATGGACAAAAAACGCCCATTGCAAACAATGGATTCATTTCAGAACTGTGGTGTTCATTTAACAACTGCAGCATTCACTTTTCAACCACTGCATTCACTTAAAGACTGCTGCAAAAAAAATGTCATAAAATTAGGTTGGTCATGTAATTTAACAACCGCCATGACTTGTGGGCTCAATTGGAGTCATAAGTTGAGGAGTTTTTATAAAAACGTTTTCTGTTATGTGCACATCATTAAACAGTATAATATTATGCTATGTAACTATAAAGCTGTAAACAGCAGAAGATTCAGAGAGGGAGTGGGGTGGGGTAGGTAGGTAGATCATGGTTAGAAGTTTTTAAACAGACACCTAATTTATAATGTGGATAGCTGTCAAAATGAAAATAAGCATGAAGCAAACCTTCAGCAGAGAACAATAACATAGGCATAATCAAATGAAAATAGACAATCTAATAGTGTTTCAGGTTTTAATGTTCATAACACATATTTTTCATTGAGCTCCAGAACAAAAAGATAAGCAACGCAACTCTTTCAACATGATGAAATACAATTAGACCAAATAAATGTATTAATAAACCAGCAGACAAATTGGAGATATTTAGTACAATGGAACAGGTCAACAATTTAAAGTGTTCTATTATTATAACAAAGCTAACTGTGGCAAAATCAAGCTCAAACAGAAACACTTGCAGCAAGCAAGCATATAGTGCTGGGGAATAGATTCTTCTTGAAAACTTGTTTGTTGAGCTGGAAGGGGGAAAAAAATCAGTCTGAAGCTCCACATTCAAAACAAATATACTGTAACAACTTGGAGTGGGGTGAAGCAATGGGTGGAAATCGATCAGAAAATCCCTGTTCTGCCACTTTCGGTGATTAAGAAAATGAAGTACAATGTTTTTTTACTAATGGATAGGAAAAACTCTGAAATTTGGTGCCTGGAGATGTGATGATGGCCACCAATTGAAATTATTTTAATATGGGACTACTGCAGACGATTCACAGAGTACTAGAATATCCAACAAGTGTCTTATGTTCTTATAAAATTCAGTTCATTTTATTAAATGCTAATTTTTTATTAAAAATTCCTGGTTTCATGGTATTAACCTTTTACATAGACAATAATCATGTAAAAATCAATGTAAATAATGTGACATTTAATTTTTATATTTTTAATAACTTATGCATTATGCTTTTAATCCTCCCAATAGCAATTTACAAAATGAATCATAAAAATTAAAAGAATAAAACATATAGTAATAAAACAAAAGCAGAATACGTAATACCTGTCATACTTACATTATGGTTCTTAATTCTCAAAATTAAAACTAGGAAAAAAATTTAATGCCTAAGAAAAGAATGGTGTTTTCCTGGTACTAAAAAAGATTAAATGTTCATGTCAGGAAATCTTTTTTACAGAAGATATTCTATGCGCAGGAGCTAATTTACTGAATTTTGTGGGACATCTGGGCAAAGACCTTCAAGAAGACTTATACCGTACATTTCATCAGGAATTACATAAGAAAATGAGTCCTATGGTTTGTAAATCCCGAATATCAAATGGAGGGAATCTTTGACACTATAACTTTCAGTCCAATTTAAAAACTAACAAAGAGAAGCATTAATTAGTAATTCATTGTTAAACAGCTGTTTTTTCTAGGTTTTGAAAGACCAAAAAGAAACCTTTGAATACTGGGATGAAATAAATCCCATATAAAAGGTATCTGATAAAATATTCAAGTTAAAGCACCCATGGTTATGTTCATGGCAAAGACTGAGAGGAGCACAATAGTTTGCCTCTAAAGGCTATGTTTCTTAATTATTTTAAACATAGAATACCAGATTCTATATACAATACCTATAACAGTAGTCAGCAATTTAATCCTAGGGCCTATGATGAAAAGAGATAGCATTATTACATCCCTGAATTGTCCAATTAAAAACGTGAACAAAATAGATGGAATTAGCATGCAGAACCCAAGAAGTTTGACATTCTTGTAGCAGATAAAATAAATGAGCTGCCAATGTTAATGCAGATCCAAATAAAATAAAGAAAATGGGGTTTTGACCACCTTATGCTAAAATGCAGACCCTGGCTTCCATCTCAATTTCATCTGCCTCTCAAGCACTTTGTTCTTTTTGCTTTTCATGTAATGACTCTCTGACCTGTCTTTATTATATTATAGATTATATTATATATCATATCATATTATTATAAATATCAGGGAAAAAAGACAGTGGGTTTTTTTTTTAAATAGAAGAAATAATTTTTTTCTTTGATGAAAGTGTCTTTGAAAATAGTAAATGCAATTAAACTAACAGACCAGATCTCTGTGGGAAAGTGAACTGGTTTATGTATAAGGACAATCATTGTGGATTTTACAAAATGAGGCTGCAATAATATGAGTTAGGCAGTCTGATTGTGACCAAAGAGAGCCAACTGGAACTAAAAGAAGCCTGTCTTTTATTTTCACATAGTAACTGACATATTTTCATGTTCTCACCATGGCAACCACAAGAAAAATTACCAAACTGGGAGAAGGACCCAGGGATTCACTAGAATAACTTATTGATAAGGGTTAATTTTATCAGATTTATTGCAGAAATTGTTTGAATAATTTGATATAAAGATGAATGCAACAATTAAGAAATGGAAGAAGGATTTTCAAAGGCGAAAAAAATATTTTAAAAATAATTAAGAAAGTTTGGAAAATCTGTAGGACAAGGGACTGCAGACTTACAACAAATTACAGAGTTTTGGAAAGTAAAACAGAAATTATAAATGGGAAGAGATAAGAAGGAGCTGGACAATTTGTTATTATTGGAACTTTAAGATTTAGAGAAATTCCAAAAGAACATGGAGAGGACATTAGAAAAAATATTGTTAAGTCTCTGCCTGGATTTCTGGAATTGGGAGGAAGATTGACTAAGTGGGCTGGACGTAGATCTCTTGTGAGCACAAAGGGACTTCAAATTGATGAGCCCTCCGTCGGCCTCAGCCTGGTCATTTCCTTCATCTGATTACTTGTCATCTTCTTCTGAAAAAGTATACGAAGACATCTATTGCAATGTTCCTTAATTGTGCAAAACTTGCATTGATCCTAGAGGCTTATGAAATATTGTACAGAAATCTTTTGCAAACTGAATTGTGGAATGTCAAAAAACATCTTGAGAGAGAGAATATATTCAGGAACTGACTGCACTGCAAAGTGAAGTATGATAGGTGCTGCTGAAATAGGTTCAAAAGAAGAATATTGTATGGAGTAAGACTGTATAACCTAGAGACAGCAAAAATGGTGCATATATGGAAGAACACAGATTCAAGAGAATTGGTAAATGACTGAATCACTGCACTAATTCTTCCATGTTTTATTTAGGGTCATATATAAAAGAAAAACAGAGTTCTACCTAAAGTAAAAAGTGCCAAATGAATAGCCAGGTTTGAGAAAAGATTAGAAACACAAG
Source organism: Arizona elegans (assembly GCA_022577455.1). NCBI lineage: Eukaryota > Metazoa > Chordata > Lepidosauria > Squamata > Colubridae > Arizona > Arizona elegans. The sequence goes on from JAKOOJ010000004.1 coordinate 5,211,870, forward strand.
ATCAGATACCAAAATAAAAGAAATGGGTTTACCTTTGCTTTGCTGATTACTACCTCACTACTTTGCTTCACTTGGTAGTGGAGATTATACCTGAATGTTTAACGCACAAAAGGCTAATGAATGTACTCAGATTATTCATCTGAGGAACTTTTGCGAGGCACAAGAAGCTACTGAAAGAAGTCATTTGGACAAACAACTTCATTCAAAAGAGGAAAGGTGTGAAATAGGGATGCACATTGTCCTTAAATGCGTTTTACTTCTTCAGCAAATACCATTTGCTTAGTAGCAGGACTGAAAGTGATGAAGCTTTGGAGGCTGAAATATTAATAATTTCAGATATGCAAACATCACTTTATTATCAGAAGATGAAGGCAACTCAGAAGAGCTTATTGTAAATTAAAATGGGAAATAAAAAATCTTGGTTATAGTTAAATATTAAGAAGGTAGAGAGAATGTCAGCCAGCATGTGAATGAACTTACAGTTGATGGTGAGGAAGTGACGGTGATAAGCAGTTTTGTTTTCTTAGGTTTAATAAATAAAAATGGATGATAAAAAAGAGTAATCCTAGGGAGGAAGGCAATAAGAAATGTAGACAAGATCATAAAGGATAATGATATTTCCATCACAACAAAGATAAGAATAATTAAAGCAATGCTCTAATAGTAATGTGCAGCTTTTAAAAGTGGACACTGAAAAAGAAGAGTTAATTGCCACTGAGTAACCAAAAACTACGGTATTTTAGACAGATAATAAGAATAATTGATGGATTAGAAAAATTCTCATTTTTGGTAAACTTGGGAGAAGCAGAAAGGAAAAACATTGGATAGATGAACAGAATCAACGAGATTACAAAACAGAATTTGGAAAAGGTATTATTAAGTATCATGAAAATTTTTCATATAGTCACAAGAGTTGAACCCAACTCAATTACACTTAACTAATTATAGTTGCTTCAGTACAGGTAATCTAATTTATTTTAGGCAAAATGGAAATATAGAATTTCCTAATGGATTTTGGATAGAAAACAATGGGAAAAGTTTATTACCATTGCCTAATCAATTCACAATTCAACCTTCAAACCCTGCTGTATCTTTCACATGTTGTTTTCTCAATTTCCTGAAAAGTTATTTTTCAGAATAAGGATTCCATAAAGAAATATGTTTAAAACTTCTGCCAATCAATTTATCACATAAGTTCCTTTACAACAATTATATCCCTGAAATAAGCTTATTACTTAGAAACAATATTGAAACTAAGGTTATTTCTATTCCTCTTGCATATTATTAATCAATTTGCTATAATATTATGTGTATGTGTATATAAAGTAGTGGAATTAGGATTTCATTTTATTTTCAATTGTTTGCAAGCATTCAAGTAAACATCCTTCTTCAAGCTATTTTACCCATTATTGTTGTATTTATATTAAAAACTATAAGTAATTATAGAAAATTAGTTTCTCTCAGTATTTACTTCAGTATACAGTGCATTTTCCTGCATAGCTAATTTTATTGCTTATAACTTTCCACAGCTGTTAATTCACATTTGCAAATTAATAAAACAAATTGTAATATATGTCATTCACTGTATAATATCAGGAGGCAAAATAGATACATCTTTGACATTCTTTAAATATTTGTTTTTACAATCGAAATTGCACCTCTTACGATTAAAATTACCTGGGCACATCTTAATTTATAATTTACAATTTGTAAATGAAGCAAGACATGCATTTATATGAAATCAATTATTTAAAATGACCTACCTTTACTAAGTCCATTTCTAAACTGCCCACAAAGTCTCACCTAAACAACAAATATAGCACTGCAGCTACCAGAGCTTCTTTTAAAGGGAAGCAAGAAAGATGTGATTGGTTGCTGTGGTGATGGATGTGACACAACTGTTTTAGTTCATCTTCTTGCCTGAATATATCCAGAGAAGAGAGGCTCACCAATTTCTTCTATAATTGGTTCCACTGTCACTAATCACTCTTATTGTTAGGAAATGTTTCTAGCATTCAAATCTGCATTCTTATAACTTAAGGTCATTATTTTGTGGTTGCAGTTTAAAATTATAAAGAAGAGATCTTATTACCATCTTCTGAGTGACAATCTTTCAAGCTCTAACGAGGTCCAATCATAGCCTAACTACCATTAGCTGAATAGTTTCGAGGGAAAACACACCTAGCATTTTCAGTCTTTCCGTGTAAGATTTAGTTTCCAACTCCACAGTCAACCTTATTACTCTTCTTTGCACCGGTTTTTACTTTCTCTTAATTCTCCTTAAATTGAAGTTGACACTTAATATAAGATCATGTTTCAGTAACACAGAATAAAATAAAATGTCCTCTTTCCATTATTTGGAAAATATCCTTTTATTAATGAATTTGAAAAATGCAGATTTAACATTTGCATCACAATATTGACTTATATTTAGTTGTGATTTATTGCAATTCCAAGATCCACTTTTCCTTGGTTTGTTTGTTTGTTTTTCACACACTTCTTAACCATCCATCTCTCTCAGAAAGCGGCTGTGGGCAGTACAATTTAATCAATAAAATTAAGCATTAAAAATGGAATAATTTTATGAGAATTTATATGCATCTCATCTCAGTATCTTGATACCAATTACTGAGCAAAGTATCCTATATCTTAGACATATATTTAAATAAATATGGAATAGAAAATAAATCTGTATTTCTCTCTGCTAAGACTCATTTAATTATTTTTAACAGGCTTCTCTAATACAACAAGTGTTTTCAGCTTTGTTTCTTCTAGAATATTAGCTATCTCACTCAGTTTTCTGCAAATTTATAAGCATACAATTCGAAACTTCATGAATCTGCTGAAGAGCACCAGGCTCAGGACTGAGCTACAAGGCATCCCACTGCAATGTCTCTCCAGTTTGATATGAAACTACTGGTAAGTGCTCTCTGAATATATTTTAAAACCAGGAGAGAAGTCATATTTGGGTATTCACATCAAAATATCATAGAGTGCTCTACAAAATGCTTAGGTGAAGTCAAGATATATTAGGTCCACTTCATTCCAAAATTCCAATAAAAATTAATATATTAATCAGATAAGCCTTTCTCTTCACAAATTTTGGGGAGGAGCAGGAGGGTTTTCAGAGGTCTGAAGAAGAGAAACCTGTTTTTATCAATTCTGTTACATCTATGTACTCGTCTAGATCCAAGTCTGGATTTAAATGTTTCCTTGTCAATTAATGAAAATAAATATGTAAAAGTTCTATCATAATATATTAATTCTAGGAATTCACAAAACAGCTTTGATGGTATATAAAAGAAGATTACAGTGGAATTCACCTGGAATACAGTTTATTCTACAAACCTTTAACAGGCCTATAGGTTTTTGCATCTGTATTTTTGTGCATTTTTTGTCAGCTTCACCACTGTCTTCTTTGAGCATTTAGGCTCAAAGCGAAGTATTCAATTTTTTTATTTTATTTTATTTTATTCAGCATCAAAACTCTCTTTGAAAGTTCTTTGTAGGAACAGCCTCTCTTCTTCCATTCTAGAACAGACATACAAATGTAGAGTTCAAGAAAGGTCTTTTTCTACATCGCTGAAGAACCAATGAAAGTTCTTACAAGCCTTTCTTTGTTACCCTGCTTCACTGCCAAGAATGCATTGATATGGAATATTTCTAACATGATTTTCTTTTGATGCTTTTATGGGAAACCAAGGGGCAGCATTTCAGTAGAGGGAAAAAAGAGGGTTGCTAAAAAGAAAGTTATTTCTCGGTATATACTACCAAGAAAGCTTTGCAATGAAAGTATTCCATATTGCTGGAACAAGCTAGCAAATATATGGACATAGGATCAAACTTGGAATAATAAAAATTCCAAAGATTGCAATGACAAATTTATCATGTAAAATATTTGGTCATTCATTGTGGGGGTAACTTATTAAAAAGTAAGTGAAAATCAGAATAAGCTTGACAGTAGAATTACAATATTATTTATCATGTAATTTCTGAAGGAACACAACCAGCTAGATTCTGGTAATTAGTTTCATGCATTATTCAATCTAATGCATATACAATCCATGCCTTTTTAACTGGGTCCCCAATATAAAACTGTGCTCAATTTTGATTCCATCAGAAAGGGACTGTAAAGACTATAAGGCAAAACAGATGCCGTATTTTTCAGAGTATAAGACGCACTGGTGTATAAGACGCACCTTAGTTTTTGGGGAGGAAAATAAGAAAAAAGCTGATTGGCAGGTGGATCGGCCTCCCAGAATACCCCAATCAGCTGTTCCCAGAGATGAATTTTAGCAACAGTTTCGATGGTTGTGGGCTCTTTTTTTTTCAGCCAACTTCTGAAACTCCATTTTACAAAAACCTTTTTTTCTGCCTCTGAAACAGAGCTTCAGAAAAAAAGCTTTTTTCTGAAGCTTCCTTTCAGAGGCTTTTTTTTTCTGAAGCTCTGTTTGGAGGCTTTTTTTCTGAAGCTCTGTTTGGAGGCTTTTTTTCTTAAGCTTTTTTCAGCCTCTGAAACCTCCATTTGAGCGGCTGGGTGGGGCTAAATTCAGAGTATAAGACGCACCCAGATTTTAACCCTCTTTTTTTGGGGAAAAAGTGTGTCGTACATTCCGAAAAATATGGTAAATTGTATGTATTGCTATATGTTAGAATTCTTACAGAGCAAGTTATTTACAAGATACAAGTTATGTATTGTTACAGAAGTATACTAAAAACTAAAGAACTAGATGAAGTATTAATTTTCTTTATGAATAAGTCATGTTTAAAATACATACATGTTTTAATAAGCATTTTTGAATGGCAAAAACATCTGCTAAATTCCTGGCATCGGGTGGTTGAAATATCCAAAAATAAAAGACCTCCCAGTTTTAGAACAAATTTGCAAATTTGTTCTGGGAGAAAAAAATGATACTCTGTTGACATTTTAACACTAAATTGAAAACAACAATATTTTAAGTCATTTTTCAAACTCTTTCAAATTGGATAGCAATGGAATGACCACTTATTGTAGCTGGCGTGAGCACAATATCTATCTCAAAAAAGCAGAGCACTCTGAAAAACTCCAGAGAAAAGCCATAATAAAATGATTCAATTCTAATTTTAAAACATAATATAGGTAGTCTTCACCTAACAGTGGTATCATTAACAAAGGCAATCCAGGTCGTTAAGCAAAGGCTCCCTGCAACTTCCATGCAATTTCCAACAAGCAAAGTCAGTGAACAAGGCAGAAGGAAATGGCATATCCCAGGCAATTCACAACCAAGCCAGTAGACATGTAAGAGGCCGCTGGTGGGTGGGGAGATTAGAGACTTGTGACCTTCCCTCTGGATTGTCCATTGGCTTCCTTGTGAAAAGCCAGAAGGAAAGAGCATAGATGGCAGCAACTATTGTAAATGTAAGTCCATTGCTAAGCATCTGGAGTGTGATTATGTGACTATAGCTGCGCTGTGCTGGCCAGAATTTTGAGGATCAGTCATAAGTACCTTTTGTTCAGTGCCATTGAAATTTGAACTGGTCACTGAACAAAAAGTTGTTAACCAAGGACTACCTGCAGTTGAATTGCTACTAAAATGAGAATTGCAAACTCAAGTTGACATGAAGGCTACATGAAGATCATTTTTCATTAGA
>JAKOOJ010000004.1:12425000-12722500 GCA_022577455.1 Arizona elegans
TCCTTCCTTCCTTCCTTCCTTCCTTCCTTCCTTCTTCCCTCCCTCCCTCCCTCCCTCCCTCCCTCCTTCCCTCCCTCCCTCTAGGAACTTAAGGTGCTGTGGCAGCTATACCTTTCTCCTTTCTTGTGGATGACTTAATTATGATGCGAACTGCTACATGATTTCTTTAAATGCTGCCTAAATAAAAGAAGTGTTATGGAGGTAATAATAATAATAATAATAATAATAATAATAATAATAATAATAATAATAATAATAATAATAATAATTTTATTTCTATACCGCCCTTCTCCCGAAGGACTCAGGGCGCTGTACAGCCTATTTAAAAACACAGACAAAACAGAAATTTAAAATTTAAAATAATTAAATAAATTGGCTCAGATTTAAAACCCAAAAAAATTTAAATACCCCAATTTAAAACTATTATGTTGATAGTCCGGCCTGGCGGAACAACAGGGTCTTCAGTGAGCAGCAAAACACCCGGAGGTCGGAGATCTTACATATTTCCGGGGGCAGTTCGTTCCACAGGGCTGGGGCTCCCACAGAGAAGGCCCTCCCCCTGGGTGTCACCAGCCGACATAACTTGGCCGATGGCACCCGGAGGAGACCCTCTCTGTGGGAGCGAACTGGTCGGTGGGAGGCTATTGGTGGCAGAAGACGGTCTTGGAGGTACCCAGGTCCAATGCCATGGAGCGCTTTAAAGGTGGTAACCAACTTTGGGTTACCAAGGCCACTGGGAGCCAGTGCAGCTCGCGCAGGAGGGGTGTCACATGGGCACAACAAGTTGCGCCCATAACCACCCGCACGGCCGCATTCTGGACCAGTTGGAGCCTCCGAGTGCTCTTCAAGGGGAGCCCCATGTAGAGAGCATTACAATAGTCCAACCGGGAAGTAACAAGGGCATGAGTGACCGTGTGCAGGGTGTCCCGATCCAGAAAGGGCTGCAACTGGCGAATCACAGTTATAGTGTGAGTTTTGAATATAACAATGTATGATTAGAGAGAATCATGAACCTAGGTATAAGATGGAGATATAGAAAAAGGAAATCATGGTATTGATGTGGAAAGGGAGGTATAGTAAAACTTTCAACCCCCTGAGTCAGGTTACCAAATCCACAGAGTTCCTGCATTTAGCTGTTGCAGCTGAAAGCCAGAACTGCCCCTAATAAATTCCCTCTTATCCACAGTTATAACAAGAATGCAGACTTCCTTTGAATTACCAAACCAGATTTTTATTTTATTTTATTTTATTTTTATTTTTATTGAGTGTGAGGGGAATGGTGTGGGTAGTTTTCCTCTCTTAGAAATGCACTCAATCTGATTTCAGGGTTGGACTGATCCATTTACACAGAGCAAAGGATATTGTGGACAGTTGTCATTGGTATCTAATCTTAGATACCATTAGTCTCAATGGTATCTTGAGGAGCTATTCTACAGATCCAGGAGGATCATGTCAGATTCAGTTTTTGTCAGAGGGAGTTGCAAGGTGATCTGATGGCAGGGAACACTAAGTGGGTGTGTGGGCGTGCTTTGGTTGATTTGATTGTTTTGTTAGGCCCTTTTGCTGAGTTTTTAGTTGCCTCCTAGAAGAAGGAAGTAACCTTGGGCAGGATAGTACCTTAGCAGTCTATTCTGTTCACCAATCCAAGGATGCTCATTCTTTTACTGTAGCCAAATGAATCAAAATAGGAAAGTGAAACAAGAGACCCCATAGCCTCACTAGTGGAAGACCAAATATGAATCAGATCAAACACAGGAAGAGATTCTTATTGAAATCTACAGTGTTGCAATAGGGCAACAACATTTCTCTGTTCTTATTGCTACAACTGGTCTTTCATAAAATGTGTTCTGTGTACCTGGGGGATAACCTCACTCAGATTTGCTTGGAGTTGGATGATAGCTGGATAAATTCTCAGAAGGTAAATGAGACTATATCTTGTGAGGTTTCTGGCATGAGCATGGACATGTGATTCTTGAGGAATTTGAACACAGTTCATTGTAGTATTAACTCCACCACTTGAGGTCTAGATCCCTGTTCTTCTTCTCTGATGAAAACCTCCAGGAGGTGACCAGAGCTTAGATCTGGATCATGGTAAATGCATCTTGAGAGAGAAAGTATTATCAACTGCCTTAAAGGTGTTGTGATACACATCTCCTCAAAAATTCATCACTCGATCAGAAATTCTGGATAATTATCAACCAATTACCAACCATTTCTTTCTTAAGAACTGTTGAAAAAATAATGAACTTGTGGTTGCTAAAAGTTTTGAAGGACATTCATTATTTGGACCTATTTCAGTCTGGTGTTGGGACCAGGACAGCACCAAAGTATTGATCATACTTGTGGATGATTTCCACTGTCTCTTGACTTCTAAGATAATGGATGACAAAGGCTGAGAGGTTTTATACAACATGAGCCTTCTCTTTATGATGCCATAACATACTTATGGATAATATAAGACTGTATTAAGATGATATATATATATATATATATATATATATATATATATATATATATATATATATATATATATATATATATATATATATATATCATAAGAACATAGCAGAAAAAAGAATTGACAGGCAATTGTGGAGAGGCCTTTTAAAAAATTGGAGAATTCTGCTAAGATTCAGATGGTAGAAGCAAAGACAAGAAGAAGAGGCGTTACTGAATATGCAAGTCACATCCTAATCACTGCCAGTTTAATTATGGAATACTAATTTATGAAGTCTTATTATGTTTTATGCTCTACTTCTTTGAATAACTATACAGTTACAGCTCATGAGCCCATATTTCAGATCCACAAGTGCTCCGATTCATCAACCTATTTAATCGTAGGCTGGATTTGAGAGCTATCTCTGAAACTATATTTTGTGGCATAATCTTCTCATAGTTCTATCCATTTTTAGCAGTTGCCATTTCAGTCCTAAGTTAGATGTTTTTCCCATTTATTGTTTCATTAACTACTTAAAGAAGTCTATCTCTTTGTGATTCTAGAGGCCCTCACTTTTTCTCTTTCTCTTTTCTTTCTAATTTTTCCTTTTCCTGGACATTTGTTTACATTCTTAGACTCATGTTAGCATCTCTTTGCATTCTCATTTCTAAGCTGCATGAATACATTTCTGGATCATGAATTGGCATTTTTTAAAAAAGAAGCCACAAAATTGGAATTTTTCTAATTCCAGACATTAGTATATGACCAATCAATCAGAATAGAGTCAGAAGGGTCTTTGGAGGTCTTCTAGTGCAACCCCCCAGCTCAAATAGGATACCATATACCATTTCAGACATGTCTCTTCTTAAAAACCTTCAGTGATGAAGCACCTATAGCTTTTGAAGGCAAGCTGTTCCACTCATTAATTATCCTCAGTTAGGAAGTTTCTCCTGAATTCCAGGTTGCTTCTTTTCTTGATTTGTTTCCATCCATTGTTTCTTGTCTTGCCTTCTGCTGCTTTGGAAAGTAGGTTGACCCTCTCTTCTTTGTGGCAGCCTCTGAAATGCTAAAATACTGCTATCATGCCATCCTTAGACCTTTTCTCTATAGTGGCCATACCAAATTTATGCAACTGTTCTTCATATGTTTTTGTCTCTAGGCCCTTAATCAACGTAGCATAAATCAGCAACAACAAAATGAATTTGCAGAAGGAGTAAAGATAACAAAAGAAACGAAAACAAACCATGGCTCATTTCTCAGAATTTCTCTCTCTAATAGATTCATTTAAGTGCAACTGAGCACATTTTTCTCCCCAATCATGTCCATTAGTGCAGCTTTCAGGACATTACACAAGTTCCATAGCCATCAGAAGATATTGTCACTCATTTTCTATTAAAGTAAAAAAGGAAATGTGGCCAAAGAATTCTCAGAAGGATAACAATTCCAGGATCTAGGGTTACAATACCTGCAGAGGGTGCCAGATGTAACGGTATATGAGAATGACATTGGGAGACAGGAGGAAGAGCTGCAGTTTAGGCAATGGTCTGATAGAGCACTGCATACCAGAACAACTAGACACAAGACCAGTTTTTCCCCTGAACACCATCACTCTGCTAAACAAATAATTCCCTCAACACTGTCAAACTATTCACTAAGCATTGCTATTACTATTAATCTTCTCATCGTTCCTATCACCCATCTCCTCCCACTTATGACTGTATGATTGTAACAGTGGTGGGTTCCTCCCGGTTCGGCCCGGTTCCACCAAACCGGTAGCAGTGATGATATGACATCACCAAATTAGTTCTGCCCCCCCGCCCCCCCATCCCCTGGGTTATTCTTATCTTTTATTTGGCCCCACCCCTAATCTATTGCTACCTCCAGCTGCTGGCTAGAGGGAAGAAAACTGTTTAAACTCTTGCCACAGGGCTTCAAAGGGCCGCCCTACAGCTGATCAGTGTTAAAAGAAAACAAATGAGTAGACCAGTGCCTGCAAAAATAAATGGTTAGACCAGTGCCTGCAAAAATACATGAGTAGACTGGTGCCTGCAAAAATAAATGGGTAGACCAGTGCCTGCAAAAATAAATTGATAGACCAGTGCCTGGAAAAATAAATGGATAGATCAGTACAGCTCTGCAAGCAGTTAAAAACCTGGTAGACCAGTAACTCTGGCTAAATCCTAAATCATTGTCACATGACCATCAAGCCACAAAATAAGCCACACCCACAGAACCGGTAGTAAAAAAAAATTAGAACCCACCCCTGGATTGTAATCTTGTTGCTCATATCCTTATGATTTATATTGATTGTTTCCTAGAATGATTTGATTGCTTATTTGTACCCTATGAGTATCATTAAGTGTTGTACCTTATGATTCTTGATGAATGTATCTTTTCTTTTTATGTACACTGAGAGCTTATGCACCAAAGACAAATTCCTTGTGTGTAATCACACTTGGCCAATAAAGAATTCTGTCTGTCTGTCTGTCTGTCTGTTGATCGATCAATCAATCGATGGTGACCCTCAATGCGCTTCTAGCTGGATAATCTCAAAGGGCTAACACAGATTAAAAATGACCTTAATGAACTGGGTGTTATCAAGGCAGGTTGCAATTGTCACTGGAAATACAAAAGTTTCTCATTCATACAAGATGAAAGCCATACTGGCAAGATAGAGAAAAGTTGCATTATCTCCCAATAGGAATATCTAGAAATGATATTTGTGAAAAGAAAAGCTAGCACTATGTCCAATAAGGTTCATTTATTGCAGATCTGTGTCTGCTATCACTGTTTTGTCGTAAATGATAGAACCACCATTGAAATTAAAATAATGTCGATTTTATGGAACCCCATAAACATATTTACTTAAAACATAAAATAAGGGAATACAATTAATGTTTATAGTTATAGTTTCTTCAGGAAGTTTAGTGGGACATGTGAAGGCTGAGCCCAAGAGTATTTTACCTCTTATATTTTATGATTTCATAAAATATTATGAAATAATATTCAGCAGACACATTTACTGAGTGTATTTGTGTCTTATTGAGACCCAAAATATCTGTCACCTCTTCACCTTGACAAACAGAATGACCATTTGTTGCCATTTTCACACTGAATTTGTAAATGTTTATATTAATGGTACTATGTCCATGTTTATAAAACATCGTATTATATGATTTTGGTTGTCTTCACAAACAAACAAACAAACAAACAAACAGATGTCATTGTCTGGCCTCTGTAATGAGAAGCTATTTGCTGAGAGGACTCCAAGACTTAATACCAATTAAGACTATATAATGCTTTGGATTAATGTGAAGAAGTGGTTTGGAACCCGGAAGAATACAAAGGCACCACTTCTCTGTGACTTATTAATGTAGCTACTTCTGTTCCCAGGATGGTATATCCACAGGCCTCTCAATGCTGGTAGCATGTGATTCTGAAAAACAATTTAGCTGCTTTAATGAGTCACATGCAAGTGATACATTCACATGCTCCAGAGTACTGGTACCAAAATCTTTTATAGATTCATAATACGTATGTACTGTATGCAAAAATATATTTATTAATTTATTAATTAAAACAACAGTGAGTCAGTGCTCACTGACCTAATATGTTAATCAGCAGTGAAGATATTCCATATAACACCGAACAAAAGATTTTCACCATTCAAGTTCAGGTAGACAGCTTTGATAAATACAGATCCCCCTCACTATTAATTTAATTGATTGCAACAAATTTCTCATTGTCTTTGAATTTTAAATCCACTTTGGGATTTGGGATATCCCATTAGTTTTACAGTATACAATTCATTCTTGAACTCAGGTTATAATTTATATAATTATGGAGGTGCAGTAAAAAGAATACAATTGATTAAAAAAGAGCAAAACTCAGCACATAACAAAGTTCCCTTCCCTTCCATATTCACTATGCACAAGTTGATAGTCCATTAATAACCTTGTTATGATGCTATCAATACTTCCCTATTAGAAATGTGGCCAAGAGTTCTCCAGAGATTTAAGCCTTTTTAAAAAAATTGTGAGGTTTTCCTATAATCCTCACTTCATTGAAACTCTGACTCACCAGATGTTTCTAAGTTCTTTTCTCAAACAGAAAGTGATGAAAGCTAGTGTCAGCAAACATGAATGTGATGTACCCTCATCCAGAAAGTGGAACATGATTTTTCTTTGGGTCCTGAAGGTCATAGATGAGCAACAATAAGCAATTAACAACTTTCCAGATGAGAAACCTTGTAAACTGGGAGAACTCAAGACAACTAGATACACATTATACATATCAGTCACTGATGGTACACATAGTGACATATTACAGAAATTCAGCATGGCACATAAGGTTTGCTAATTATTTCAACTTGTTATAAATGCTATGCTTTTCTGTGATATCAGAGTTTCTTCCTGTCACTCTACAAGATACGGCTCATACAAATGAAAGTATGACTTGTTTCCACCAACAACATTGTGTTGAGGTACATTAAAAGATCTTGTACTGTGGAAACAGATCAATACACCATCTGAAGAAATAGTAATTAAAAAGACCCTCAAATGTGCTGAAATGGATAAAATGACAATGGAGATTAAAGATAGAGATGATTCGGGCTACTATGTGGCTAGAAAATAGAAATCAAAAGAAGAAATAAGAATGTAAATTGAAATTTGACCAATTGGAATTTAATAGTATTGAATACTGGTAAGGATAAAATATTGACTATGTTAATAAATAGGGTGTAAGTATATATAACAATTTAGTTTGTAAGAATGTTCAGTATGGTTATACAAGAATAAGAGAATGATTAGGATGATTGAATTTAAAAGTAGAGATAATTGTCGATGCAGAAAGTTGTAAAATATTATATAATGTTGTTATTTATGTTTTGTATTTTACTGCTTGGTTTATGCGTATGTTTTTTTTCTTTTTTTCCTTTTTTCCATTCTTTGTCTTTTTCTATTATGTTTTTGGTTTTAAAAATGGGAAGGGTGATGGAGGCAGGTCTTGAGAATGTTATATGGGAGGAGTTTGACCCTGTGACTCCCGAAGACGTGGACAGGATTCTGGGCAGACTTAGCGCGGCCACATGTTTATTGGACCTGTGTCCCTCCTGGTTGGTGCTGGCTTCTTGGAAGGTTACACGAGGCTGGCTCCAGGGGATTATTAATGCTTCATTGAGTGAAGGTGACTTTCCTGCTGCCTTGAAAGAGGCGGTGGTGAGGCCCCTCCTTAAGAAGCCTTCCCTGGACCCGGCAGCATTAGTAAATTATCGTCCAGTCTCCAACCTCCACTTTGTGGCAAAGGTTGTTGAGAGTGTGGTGGCGCGACAGCTTCCCCAGTACCTGGATGAAACGGTTTATCTAGATCTGTTCCAGTCGGGTTTCAGACCTGGGTACAGCACAGAAATGGCATTGGTCACATTGGTTGATGATCTCTGGAGGGCTCGGGACAGGAGTTGTTCCTCTGTCCTGGTCCTATTAGACCTCTCAGCAGCTTTTGATACCATCGACCATGGTATCATGCTGCGCCAGTTGGAAGAGTTGGGGGTGGGGGGCACCGTGTTGCGGTGGTTCTCCTCCTTTCTCTCTGACCAGTTGCAGTCTGTGTTGGCAGGGGGGCAGAGGTCAACCCCGAGGCACCTTGTGTGTGGGGTGCCACAAGGGTCAGTCCTCTCACCCCTTCTGTTCAAAATTTATGTGAGGCCGCTGGGCGAGATCATCCGTGGTTTCGGGGTGAAGTACCATCAGTATGCTGATGACACTCAGCTGTACATCTCCACTCCGAGCCACCCCAATGATGCCCTGAAAGTGATGTCCGGGTGCCTGATGCCATACAGATCTGGATGGGGAGAAACAGACTCAGGCTCAACCTGTCCAAGAATGAGTGGCTGTGGTTTCCGGCATCCCGATATAGCCAGTTGTGCCATCACTGATTATTGGGAGTGAGTCGTTGGTCCCCACAGAGGGAGCTCGCAACTTGGGTGTCCTCCTTTATACACGGCTGTCTTTAGAAAAACATCTGACGGCTGTGGCCAGGAGGACTTTCTATCAGGTTCGCCTGATGCGCCAGTTGCGTCCCTTTCTGGATCAGGACTCCTTATGCACAGTCACTCATGCCCTCGTCACTTCCCGTCTGGACTACTGTAATGCTCTCTACATGGGGCTTCCCTTGAGGAGCACCCAGAGGCTCCAACTGGTCCAGAATGCAGCTGCGTGGGTGGTTATGGGAGTGACATGGCACTCCCATGTAACACCTCTCCTGCGCAAGCTGCACTGGCTTCCGGTGGTCTTCCAGGTGCGCTTCAAGGTATTGGTTACCACCTTTAGACCTCTCCATGGCTTAGGACCTGGGTACTTACGAGACCGCCTTCTGCCACCGGTAGCCTCTCACTGGCCAGTACGCTCCCACAGAGAGGGGCTCCTCAGGGTGCTGTCGGTCAAACAGTGTTGACTGGTAGCCCCCTGGGGGAGAGCCTTCTCTGTGGGGGCACCTTCCCTTTGGAATGAACTCCCCCCGGAGATACGGAGGATCCCGGATTTACGCACTTTCTGCTGTGCCCTCAAAAAATTTTTATTCCAACAGGCTGGGCTGGCCTAACTCTTTTTAATTGTTCAATTTTAATTTGCTTTTTAAAAAAGGGGTGTTTAAATTAGTATGGGCCAAATTTGTTTAATATGTTTTTAATTGTTTTTTTTTTTTATTTTATATTGTATGTGTTTTATCTTTGGCTTTTCACCGCCCTGAGTCCTTCAGGAGAAGGGCGGTATATAAATCCAAACTAAACTAAACTAAACTAAACTAAAATCTACGTGAGCAACAGCCACACATCAATGCAGCATAAATTAAAAAAAACAAAAACAAACAATGTTAAAATATTAAAAGAACATGAATGTATCCTAATGTTATTCCTCTAATGTCAAAGCTATGACATCATCAATCTTTAAAGACCTTTAAAAAAAAAAAAGCTCTCTACAAGACTTTAGAAAATCATGACAGGGTTTCCCACCTTGCTTTCAGGGTCAAGTTATTCTAAAGTGGGGGAATTCCCATAGAAAATTCCCAGTTCCATGAACAATGAATTCCCATAGAAAACTTCCAGTTCCATGAGACATCAAAACAGACTAGAAACATCACTGTTCACACAGATTGGATGGGTGAGCTAGGCAGCCCAATTTTGTTGCTCTTATATTTTCTCACAGCTTTAATGTAAATATCCACATTATCACAGAAGTTCTGTAGAAAAAAAAAAGATAATTTAGTTGATGCGATCTTTCCCGACGGAGGATACTGCAATATGTAAAGAAATGAAACTCTTTGAAAATGTAGAATGAACATATGAAATAATTGGAACAGGATGTTGTTGTTTTTTTTATCATGATGATAAAGGTCACCCTGGTGAGCTAAACCAGTAAAGAAAGAAAGACAGAAAATGTAGGCTTTGCATACTATCTTTCATCTTTTTAATAAGATGCTTCAGACTAGGTTTATTCTGTTAATATATGAGGAAGAGAGATCTCTTTTAGTATTAGGGTAAAATGAGTTACATTTGTGGTATGCAGGTTGTCCTTGATTTACAACTGTTCCTATGGTGCCCATTCGGAGTTACAATGGCACTGAAAAAAGTGACTTATGACTATTTCTTACACCGATGACCATCACAGCATTCCCCATGATTATGTGGTCAAAATTTAGATACTTGGCAACTGGTATGACTTTATAATGGTTGCAGCAACTCAGGTCATGTGACTGCCATTTGCAATTTTCCCAGCCAGTTTCTGACAAGCACTGTCAATGGAGGAAGCAGGATTCATTTAATACAGATAGTCCTCAAGTTACAAATGTCATGGAGCCTACCCATTCAATTTGTAACCTGAGGATTTGTGGGAGTGAATCTCGTACCTTGAACGAGATCACTCCCTTCTTTTGCCCACAACTGTTGCTAATCAACTGTGAGGCCTGTTAAGTGCACATGAGGTATTTCAGGGTGGGGAAGGCTATGTGGGGGCCTACTGCTGTAACGTCCACCTACCTAAAACCACCCAACTTGCTTCTTTCCCCAAACTGCAGCGCTGAGTCATCTACTTTATGAAGATCTAGCAAGCAGTCTCCTCTCCAGCCTCGTGCGCCCCTCTGCAGTTCCGTTTGGGCCTCTGCAGTACTCCTGCAGCCCGTTGCAGGCTGAAATGGAGTCTCCCATGGCCAGATCCCCTGGAAGCTCCATTTTGGCCTTTAATGGGCTGGGGAGGGCAAACAGAGCATTGGAGGGCCGGATCTGGCCCCAGGTGGTTCAGATCCAGCTACCAGAGGCTTTATGTTGGCCTGTAACAAGCTGGGAGATTCCCTCAGAGGGCCAAATGGAGCCTTGGAGGGCTGGATCTTGTCCCCAAAGACTCATCTGGCTCCTGGAAGCTCCAATTTGGCCAGCAAGATACTGGGCGAGGCCTCTGGATGCCCAAATGGGACTTCTGAAGGATGGATCCATCCCTCAGAAGCTCCATTTTGGCCTGCAAGGTGCTGGACGAGGCCTGTGCAGGCCCAAACAGAGTGTCAGAGAGGCAGATCCACCCCTCGAAAGCTCCATTTTGGCCGACAACATTCAGGATGAATGTTACAGAGCCTTGGCGGTTTTTCATAAGGGCGAACAACTGGTGCTGCAAGATTTGTGGTTTTGTGCCTTATTCAGAAATGCTAGGGGGTGCTGATAGTGTAACTTCAAATGTTCACTAACCTAGGGATTACCTGTAAATGCAATTATTCATTTAACTACTTTGACAAAGAAAAAAAAAGATTACAAAATTGGGTGCAACTCACTTAACAACTTCCTTGTTTAATAACAGAAATTCTGGCAGTCATAATGGTGATCATAAGTCAAGGACTACCTAAACCTTTGTGTTTGCCAGGCATCCTTAGAAAAAGCTTGTATAAAAAGATGTACATGTCAAGATGGACTTTCCAGTGCCCTCTGCTGCTTTGCTATGTGTTCAAGATTAATGGTAAACCCAGGAAATTGAAAAATGCAAGAATACTTGGGGGATTTAGTTAATTATTCTGTAAATAAATTGTAACTCACTTAGGCCTCAGATTCTTGGAAGATTCTTCACCAGTGCCAGGCACAGAGAGAGGATTGGAACTACTGCCAACAAATGAATTACCTTTTTTTCCAGTGCAGTGTCTTCATTTGTGTTTTCTGGAAATACAAAAAGGTATTCTGAGATGTGAAAGGAAAAGAAGGTGATTTCAGATCTTCCATCTTCAACTACAAAGACTGATTCTGAGTGTGTTGCAGTAGCAATAGATAAACAACTACATACTCCATTTGAAAAGGCCTCTATTTGTTTATTGTCCTGGTGATTAATGCAAATATATTGATAAATTCACATGTATAAACATTTTGATAGGAAGGAGTGTGTGATCTTCCTTTTTGATGAATTATTTGTTTTTGCCAATTGTAAGTTCTTGTTAGCCTCACAATTTACAAATGCCAAAGTTTTCCCTGCAATATTCACGAAATATTTTGATGCACTTCTTCTACATATGTTACATGCATTTTGTACATACATTTCTCTGACTTTCCTTCATCTATTTCTTTGTAGCTGGTGCATTTTTCTGCTTTGGGGGAATTGGTCAAATATATTGCAAAATTAACTGTGCCAATTTAATTTTGCACATCTATTTTGGGTTCTTCCATATGCTTAGGAAACCCAGAATTATTTTCATTTACATCAAAATTATTTTGCATCAGGCTTCTCCTCTCTTTCTCTAATGAATAATGCATTCATTATATCACCCATGAGGTCAGAAAACAAATGGGAAGTTACAGGCCTACCTCTTTAACCAAAAGACAAGGAACAAGCCTGTGGCAATAACTAGATAAATACTGCAAGAAACAATGAATGGAGCTGAAACAGATTAAAAATATATACTCCATACTGAACGCTGATAGTTTAATATCTTTGCCAACTAATGTATAGAAATTGACAAGAGTAAGGGGCAAGATTAGAATTAGAAAACAGCCTTCCCCATCCTCCTGATGGCAAAAAGGTTAGCCATCACTGCAATAGGGCCTGGGCTATCTAGTATTATTTAAAATCAGCATAGGTACCCACAAAAGAACTATCACTGATGCCTTAGCCATTAAACAATGAACTTCATATATATATTGCATCCTAGTCAGTGATGGATACACCTAGAGCAATGGTACTGAATACATAATATGTTCTTGGCATTCTCAGTAAGGAAATGCATACATTGAATTTTATGTTTTGTCTCATAACATTGCCAATCTATTTTCCCTTCTTAGATGGCCATCATTCATTCTGTCTAAAGAGCAGTTCCATGAAAACGATGGATCAAAACGTTACAACATCACAATGCTGCAAAATCAAACTATGGAAAAACATCTTCCATGCTACTGCTGTACTAGCTTGAGAAATATTGTGGTGGAACATCACATATTGTGATGAATCATTTATAAAGTTCCCCTTACGATTATTTTGGCTACTATGAATAAAAATTCTCATTAGGTTAAGAGGTGATTAATCAAATGCTAGAAGGAAACCTGCTTATGAGGCTTTGTGCCAGTAGTGGTATTAACTTACCTTCGCTACTGGTTCGCAAATGTGAGCATGTGCGCTCTCTCGCCTTGCTTGTGTGTGCCACCTCTGTGTATGTGCCGAGCATCCGTGATAATGTCCGGCTGGGTGGGCGGAGCCTCCCACTGCCACCGCTACCGGTTTGTCCAAACTGGGTAGAACCGGTAGAATCCCACCACTGCTTTGTGCCACAAAACCTGTATTTGGCCTGTTGTCCGCATTGTGCCGAAGGAAGAGAATGGATGTGTAGGAAGTATTCTCTGTCAAATTCAAATGGCAATTAGAGAGAGCAAGAAATCAAGTTGATACAGGAGAGCTAAGTAGATTGTTTCCTGAATGAGCAGGTCAGAAATGGAAATTGTTAATAAGCGTTTTGTGGTACAGTAACTGATTAATTTTCTCCAAGAAAAAAAAAAATGAGCAAAGAAGGATATGTACTAGTATGCTGGAATAACTGGCAGATCTAGGTTTATGCATAAGCCCAGGGGGAATCTTTGTATCACTTGGTTGTGCCAGAAAGATTCATAATAACCATGTCAGCTGATACTACCACCTGCACCTTGTCACAGAGTATGAAACTGAAGATATTCAGTTTCTTGTTTCTTGGATTCTTTCCTCCTTCCTGCTTTAATTCTTTTTCATTTTGTACCTTCAAAACATTCTTGAATATATTTAAGATTTTTTCCCCCTGGCCTGGATACAATTCCCATGAATAGAAGCATCTCTTTAAGACTTAAGGATTCTTTTCCCCTTGGTATGCACATACAGAGGGAGTGATGAGAAATGAGGGCTCCATACAGGTGTTTCCTGCTCAGTTCAGCCCAGCGTGTCTGCAAAATGCTATGTAGATGATCCTACAGATTACAGATAGTCCTTGACATACAACCACAATTGTTTTCAAGACAGTTAGTAAGTGAATCGTGCCTGATTTTGCAATCTTTTTGTCATGGGAGCTAAGTGTAATGCTGCAGATGTTCAGCGAGTTGCATGGTTGTTAAATGAATCTGGCTTCCCTCATTGACTTTGCTTGTTAGAAGCTGGACGAGAAGGTTGCAAAGAACAATCACATGACACCAGGATTATTGTAAACACATGCCAGTTGCCAAGCACCTGAATTTTATCACGTTATCATCATGGGGAGATTGTATAAGTTGTAAAGGTGAGGGCCAGTTGTAAATTACCTTTTTCAGTATCTTTGAACCATTGCTAAATGAATGCTTCTAAATCAAGGATTACAGGTATTTACATCCAAGACGCATATTAAAATAAGGGCAAAACAAATATACTAAACCTAAACCTCATATCTAAAATTAATTTTATTTGTATATGAAATGCATAGAGCTTTCAAATAATATCTTCTAACAGGGGCAGACAATATTAAGAGTTTCATTTCACTTACTGTAATCTCTGACTGGTCATCTCAAAGCTGATTTTTCAAACAGCAAGTGGACCTGGATACTAAGAATCTTCATAGACATTCTCTTACTGGTCAGAAGTCCTGTTCACCCCCATTTCTATGAAAATGTTTGTATTGAATACTTGTGCAAATGTTCATTTGTTTCAATCTACCTTGTTTATTGTGCACATGTCCATTTCTTTAAATGTGCCTTTGATTGATATCTATTATCTACACTTTTTATGTTAATTTATTTCCTTAAGAAGTTATATTTTTGTGCAAACTGTTCTCTAACATCTCGATGATTACATTGAATAATACACACACACACATACATATATGTGTGTGTATATGTACCCTGTTTCCCCGAAAATAAGACATCCCCTGATAATAAGCCCAACTGGGCTTTTGAGCTCATGTGCTAAAATAAGCCTCCCCCTGAAAATAAGCCCTCCCCGAAAATGTTTAAACACAGAGCTGGAAATCAGGTAGGATGGCAAGAGGAGCCCTATCTTGCTCCACGTGCCCCAAAATAATAAGACCTCCCCAAAAATAAGGCCAAGCACTTATTTCAGGGTTCAAAAATATATAAGACAGGGTCTTATTTTCGAGGAAACATGGTACATACACACACACATACACACACACACATACACCCTGCTGGAAGATTTTGAAAAGTACATATTTTCTTGTACAGCTTGTGTTTCAGGTTCTTCAGTTTGTTGATGAGAAAACAACATGAACCTGTTCGTAAATCAAAAGAAGCTAAACTTGACTAGAAAGTGGTTTTATCTTTAATTGAAATGAGAAAAAAAGATCTTTTATGTAGCTCAGATTTTAAAAAGTGTTAGTGAGAAAAATGCAATGTTGGCAACAAGTCTTTGGCACCACTTTCGCTGCCACAATAAACGTTTATGAAGATTGTACAGCACTAGCTATAATGAAGACATGTTTTTTAAAAAAAAAAAAATCAGGAAGCTGGAATTCACATAGCAAATTGAAAACAATAGTATTTGTTCTTATCAATTTAATTTACAATTATAGGGTATAAAATGATGGATTAGGATCCATTGATTTGATTTATGTTCCACCTTTTGTTCCGGAACTCAAAGCAGATCCATAATATTCCCTCCTTAAAAAAAAAAAAAAAGCACTCTAAAATATATATTGTTGACATCATTACACAATGCAAATGGCAGAAAATGATCCAAATGATGTCATTTGCACCATTTAAGAAATGATGTAAACATAGATATTGCTCTTGCTGATTACAGTATAATTGGGAATAACAGATGGTTCTTGTTCAACCTTCCAGCTAATCTGTTCAATTTAGGTTTTAATTTATTCTTTGATTCAAACCATGGTAACAAAGGCAACTAAAAAAAAAGCAATAAACTGAAATAATCTCGGACCAATGTAAAACCAACAATCTAAAATTATATTCACTGTGATTAAACTTTTTTCTCCCTCTCTTTCATTTTCTTTTTTTTTAATGATCAACATCAAACATCCTTTTTCCCAAGGGGAAATAAGTAAGGGACTTCTTATTTAATGACTGCCCTCTGTAGTAGCCATTTGTAGTTATGGCAGCACCAAAAACCAATTTATAACTTAACAACTGTTGCAACCTCCTCATAGCAATAGCACTTAGACTTATATACCACTTCATGGTGCTTTACAGCCCTCTCTAAGCAGTTTACAGAATCAGCCTCTTGCCACCAACAATCTGGGTCCTCATTTTCACCACCTCAGAAGGATGGAAGGCTGAGTCAACCTTGAGCCTGGTGAGATTCAATCTGCCAAACTGCTGGCAGCCAGTGATCAGCAGAAGTAGCCTGCAGTACTGCACTCTAACCACTGTGCCATCACTATTCACGGCTCATAGTAAAGTGATTGAGATTTGAGCACTTCAGAACCTCTTTTTCTTGCGCCATACCCGTCATTGGACATTGGCGAGCGTGTTGGCGATCCTATTTTTATCAACGCACAAAACAAGTCCCTTAGATTTTGAAGCCATGATGTTCTTCTTCTTCTGCCTGGACCTCGTTTGCCTTCAATCTTTCCCTTGAGGATTAAGTGAAGGATGCCGTATTTTTCTGTGTGTCTCATCACATGAGACATGTCCAAAATATTCTAACTTTTGCTTTTTTATGGTTTTGATGATTTCCCTTGGCTTTCTCAGGAGGCTTATCACCTCCTCATTTTTGATCTGGTCAACCCAATTTATATGTAACAGTCACCTGTAAATCCACATTTCAAATGCTTCTAGACTTCAGAACTGGAAAACATTTATGACTGTTGCAGCATCCTACAGTCAAGAGATTGTCTTCACAACCTGCTTTTGACAAATAGAATCAAAGGAGAAGTTATCAGCAAAAGCACTAATTATGGTCATATGACAGCTTGCTGCTTAACGAAATGAAGTAGCAAACCCATCAGAGTCATGGGATGTCTTGTTTAATGACTGCATTGCTTGGCAACAGAGTTACTGCTTCTAATTGTGATTGTTAAGCGAGAACTGTATACAATTTGAAAGTTAAAACATATATGTGTGTGTGTGTGTGTGTGTGTGTGTGTGTGTGTAGAAGCGACGTTTCGACAGAATCTCATCTGGCCAGAGAGACCTGGTCTAGCCCAGCATGTGGGAGGGAGCATACTGCATCCCTTTCGCCTTCAATCCAGGAGCCCTCAAGTAGTCGCATTCGCGATAAACCATTTTATACCAAATTTATATTTCGCTGATAAAGAAATAAAGGGAGACTAGTATAGATCTTTTTCAAGCTATTTAGCTCTCATCAGCTAGCCATACCCTTACTTGGATTTGAACTTGGGCTGCCTGCATGTTAGGCAGTTGTATTAACCTCTGAGCCACAAATTCTCCTCCCTTCATCAGCTTGAGCCAGTGGAGAGATTAAGTGTTTTTCTATCGAGACACCTGTCTACCCCAGCATGTAGGAGGGAGCATACACACACACACACACGTCTTTGGGTGTAGGTGCACATTTTTGTAATTATGTGGTCTACAATTAGCTCCCCTTGTCATTAAATTACAATATATTTCTCTGTAACCAGAACATTTTTTAATCCCACTAAATAACTGATATTCTTTTCAAGGACTTCCAAAAAAAGAAAACTGAACAAAGTTCAGACCAGACCAGATATAACCCTTATAGCATTCAGATACTGAAAATAGGTCAGAACAGGAAGCTTAAAAGCAGCACAGTAAGAGTAGTACAGTAAATAGTCTTTCCTTCACAAAGGATTAGAAGAGTTGACGGCTTCTTATTATCTTTGCTTCCTCAAAGGTACTGAACAACTCAGCTGCTGAAAAAAAAAGATCTCCCTTTCCATATCCCAAGATACGAGTCAGTAAATATTTTAAATGGGCTATTATTAGTTTCCTAAATCTTTCCTCCCATCCTTTCCTTCACAAAGGGATCCAAGTATAAATGTCAAGAATAATTAACCGACATTTAGTGCAATTCCCTAAAGAGAAAGTTTGCAGAGCTGTAAATCTCCCAGCAGTTTTTTTTAAAAGAGACTTTCATTATATTGTCTTTCTTTTTTTTTTTTAATGCCTGACATCAGTCTGCCTAGAGCTTAGCAGCTTGATTGCCCAAAATAAAACCAATTTATAGATGTTTTCTTTTTATTTAGTTTCATTTTCACTTATTTGGATTTTTTTATATATGTAATCAGTCAGACAAGTTCAGAATGATTTGTGCCCTGCAATGTGATATTCTGATATCTTAGGCTATCTGTCTTTGCAATTCAAGAGGGACAGGAGCAGGGGAAGTTTTATGAAATGCCTCCTTCACCTTTACTCTTAAGCAGTGAGAGTCATTTGAACTGGAAGTCACTAGATAATGCCAAGTCTGAGTGAATCCTAAAATAAATGAAAACAGATCAATCAAAAGAAGGATATCACTTTTTACACCCATGGCTAATAACTATATACAAGTTCTCTCAAGAATGAGGAGGTCAGATATATTTCTTTCCCCTTGTCTTGGAAGTTTAAAGATTGCAACATGTGAAATTGTCTAGCTATCACACAGAGGTGTCATCCACAAATTTGTGTGATCGCATGATAGTTCCAAGAAAGGAAAAATAGCTCAAACAAAGTAACCAGTGATTCTGATATTAGTATTAATATTAGTAATTAATATTAGTAATTTGTCTTATTATTACCATATTTCACTGAAAATAAGTCCTTATATTTTTGAACCCCAAAATAAGCGCTTGGCCTTATTTTCGGGGAGGTCTTATTATTTTTGGATAAATTATTATTTATTATCTTGTCGTTTTACCTGATTTCCAGTTCTGTCTCCCTAACCCTAACCAGAAGAGATGGCGGGGACTGGCTGTGCATGCTTTTAAATATTTTCAGGGAGGGCTTATTTTTTTGGAGGGTTTATGTTTGGGGAGGGTTTATTTTTGGGGGGGCTGTTTTTAGTGCAGGCGCTCAAAAGCCCAATTGAGCTTATTATCAAGGGATGTCTTATTTTCAGAGAAACACGGTAATAATAATAATAAAGTAATTCATAATATTAGTAATTAGTAATTAATATTAGTAATTCAAAAATACAAAACAAACTTCTTTAAAGGAGAGTTAAGCACTCCTTTTATACTGGGAGTGGGCTTTTAAAATAATTTTAGGTCAAGGACCTTGAGAGTGTAGGCAATAAAACAGTGAGGTCACTAAGGACCAAAATATTTGGTCATTTTGGAAGGCTTTGAGATTTTTTTGCAGTACAAGTAGTCTTCAACATACAACCACAATTGAGCCCAAAATTTATTTTGCTAAGTGAGACATTTGTTAAGTGAGTTTTGCTCCATTTTACAACCTTTCTTGTCAGGGTTATTAAATGAATCTGGCTTTCTCGTTGATTTTGCTTGTCAGGAGGTGACAAAATGTAATCACATGACCTCGGGCACTGCAACCATCAAAAATACGAACATTTTGCTGAGCATCTGGATTTTTATCACAATTCCATGGGGATACTGCAGCAATTGTAAAGGTGAAAAACAATCATAACTTGATTTTTCAGTGCTGTTGTAACCAGTGGTGGGATTCTACTGGTTTAACACCCAGTTCGATGAATGCGCAATTTGCGCGCGCATGTGCAGTTTCAAGAAATCTTCACTTTCTGGTTTCTCTGGAGGAATAACACAGCTGATTTGCATGGCAATCTGCTCAATTGATTCCACGCGAATCAATTGAGAAGATAAAGATCAGAAAATAGCGCGTGCATGCAAGTGGGCCTATCTGAACGTCAGGGAGAACCAGTTCGCTCCCAGCTGATTGTCGGAACTACTGGTTCACCCATACCAGTCCAAACCGGTAGAATCCCACCCCTGGTTGTAACTTTGAATGATCACTAAACGAACATTTAGTGTAGGTTGTAAGTTGAGGACTACCTTTATTTTAAATGACAATGTGTTACATAAAGCCTCATGAATCAGTACAGTACAGTATCACCATTTTTATTAATAAATTGTGAAAAATCATATTGCTATGGTTCTACTTCCAAATTATAAAAATGTGATCTGTAGCTGCTCACAAACTGTACCTAGCTCACCCTAACTTTAAAAGGAAATATGGACATTACTTGTTTACATTATTGTATCTCATTACAGGTGTACTACATTATCATTTCTCTCACTACAGCAAAATACATCCACAAGTGGATCAGCAGATATTTTTATGCCTTTCAAGAATAATATATGTGAGTTATGTCTTTTCAATGCAAATTTATTTCAGCACATGCACCTGGTGAGAGATGTTCTTTTTGGTAGCTATCTGGTCTTTTAGTATAATACTATTCTCTAGGTCATGACATTAATAATATTCCCAATTTATACAGCAAAGTGATGATATATTTCAAAATTATGCATACCTACATAATGAGACAGATAAAGATTCTTTATGAAAAGAGGTAATAAGTGTGATACATTCAACAGCCAAAGGTTCCTTGTTAGCAGTCTATACATATATAATTTCCTTAAATCAAAATATGTATCTAAAATGGGATACTCATAAGTCAAGATATATAATCTACTCACCTATCCATTGAGGCAGTATTGATTTTTGTGAGGACTCTGCTAGATAAAATTCTTTGGGGAGGCAAATTTTCTGCTTCTGTTGTGGTTGAATGTCCATATTATCATCATTTATTGTTTGAAGCCTTCTCTAATTGTGATTCATTGGCAAGGCTCTGTCTCCAACCTGAAGATCTTGGATTGTGCAAAATCCATTAGGATTATGTCTCTAATTATATGAGCACAGATGAGAGGTGGAGAACACATCATGAAAATGGATGTCTATCATATGCCTTGCCAGTTGTGAACTGACGTCTGGGAAGAGATGTCAAGTTTGACCACACAAGTTCTACAAAGATGGAAAAGCAACCCTACACTATTGTGACATACAGCCAAAGTAATTAGAAGCTGCAGCTGCTGATAGAACCCACTGGCCAGCTCTATGCTGTGAAGTTTCCACTGGCTTTGAAGACAAGAAACATTTTAAAAGCCCATTAAAATAATGAATTGAATTATCATGTTATAAAAACTATATTGATTACCTATTAGGAGGGCAATAGCGGATTATGAAATTAATGCAGGATAATACATTTTCCACCATTTTCAACCTCTGAATGACTTGACAATAGGTACAAGTGGTTAAGGCATCAATCTAGAAAACAGAAAACATGAGTTCTACTCCAGCCTTGTACTGGGTGATCTTAGGCTACTAACTTCTCTCAATCGTAAGAAGGAGGCAATGGCAACAAACCATTTCTGAAAACACTTTGCCAAGAATACTGCAGGGACTTGTCCAGACAGTCTCTGAGAATTGGACACAATTGAATAACAATCCCAAAGGTACTTTTTCAAAACGCAACTGGGGTTTGTTTTCTCTGAAGATGCAAAACATCTTCAAGGAAAAGCAAGTTCAGTTGCTTTTTGAAAAAGCACCTTTGGGAAAGCTATGACCTGGATGACTGAGAAATCTCCAAAGACGAATGGAAAAATATAGTCCAGCATATTTTAATACCGATTAATGTCAGCTATGAGGAAATTCAACTCCAGTGACAGATCTGGATTCTGTAGGATACACTGGGGATTTCGCACTTGTTTCTTCTCCATTTAATGTTCTGCTACTAGCGTCCTGTACTCCCCATTCATTCTCCACATTTTATGTCTTTTGACAGAAACATACCTTGCAACCTGAACAGAACTCAAGATCTTGATTTATATCTGAGTTGCTTTGTGAATAGTGGTAATTCCCTCCCAGTAGTTTCCTTTTGAGTTCTCAATCTGAAAACCATTGAGTTGATTGAGTTTTCATTCTGAAAACCAAATAGAAATAATACCCTATCTTGTGGAGGAACAGTGTTCTGTGTCTTATTTTTGCCTGTTCCACATGCTCCAACAGAATAGGCATGCTCCAAGTGACTCTTTTGAAAGAGAGTCATCTCGTAGGATATGGGATAATACCTTTTCTATTACGGCACTTACCCTAATTATCTTACCCATGAGAGTTGACTGCCCCAATACTGTTGTATTAATCTATAAGAAAGCTTTGAATACTTGAAATTCCCTTGGACATTGGGACCAGAATATTAAATGAGATCCTCCTGTGAAGTGTAATATATCTTGATGTATCCTGACAGTATGCTTTGTGATTTATTTTCTGACTGTTTTCTATTGTATTTTTGTTTTTATTGTTGTATGCTTTCTGGAGTTACATTTTTGCAAGTTGAGTACTAGGAAGGAAGGAAGGAAGGAAGGAAGGAAGGAAGGAAGGAAGGAAGGAAAATGAAACACCTAGAAGATAGACAAGATCATAGAATCTGTCTCTTCTTTCCTTAATCCATACACAGTGATCAGTTGCTTTCTACGCAAAACCTTTATGCATACAATTTATGTGTGTATGTATTTTTATTATTTATATTCCATTTCTGTCTCCAAGAATTAGAGATAATTCATATGGTCTTCCTCTTTATAGCTGGATGAAGGTTAGACTTGTTGTGTCTCTAGTTATAAATCAATACTATAAGGATTTGTATTGTAATTCAGAGGTGTATGACAAATAAATTAACAAAATGTATTTGTTAATGTGATATAAAGAGATTATAAATGCATAGGGAATAATTCTGTGAATTTCATTTAAGTAATATTATAAATTGTAATTAATACAATAAAAATTAAGGTTACAATTTGGTTTCACCATTGTTCCACTCACTTCCTGACGTACTAACTTTTGGAGGATTAGTTATACAGGACCCAAGATATATTACAACCTTTCTCAGATATATCTCCAAAAAGGTTATGCAAAAATCTTGTTTCCATATTGATATCAATATTTATAGAGGCTATTCAACTGAAGGGCTAAGGAGGTCCCTCATTGGGGATTTTATCAGATTGTTGCCCTATGCCCAATACTCTTCAACCTCTTCATAAATGATTTAAGTGAGGGATAAAAAGAGAACTCATCCAATTTACAGATGACATTAAACTGACAGGAGTAGCTAACACCTCAGAAGATAGCCTCAAGATCCAGCAGGATCTCAACAGGTTTAAACACTGGAAAAATTAAATTTGGATGTGTGAAAAGTAAGGTTTTACATTAAGGCAAGAAAAAAACAAATGCACAGGTACAGAATAGGTGGTATCTGGCTCAATAGCAGTAACTTCAAGAGAGATCCTAGTAAACAACATTTAAATATGAGCCAGCAGTGTGCTGCAGCCACCAAAAAATCCAACACAGTCCTAGGCTGCATTAACAGATGGATAGAATCAAGAGCATGTGAAGTGTTAGTACCACTTTATAATGCCTCAATAAGACCACACTTGGAATACTGCATCCAGTTTTGGTTTCCATGATATATAAAAAAAAGATGTTGAGACTCTAGAAAGAGTTCAAAGAAGAGCAACAAAGATTAGAAAGCTGGAGGCTAAAACATTTGAAGAATGGATGCAGGAATTGGGTAAGGCTAGCCTAGTGAAAAGAAGGTCTAGGGGCGACATGATAACAGTGATCCAATTTTTGAGAATGAGGTGTTAACTCATTCTCCAAAGCAGAACAAGAAACAATGGATGGAAACTAATCAAGGAAAGATCCAACTTAGAGCTAGGGAGAAATTTCCTGATAAAACAAATAATCAGTGAATGACTTGCTGCCAAAAGTTGTGAAGTGAAAAGATTGGGCAGTGATTTGTCCGAAATAGTATGGGGTCTATTGCTTAAGCAGAGGGGGTAGATTAGATCCCCATCCCCCACACTGCAGCCCACTACCAGAACTTGAGCTATTCGTAACCAGGCTTCAGAAGTGGCATGCAAGCGTGCATGTGTGCACTTGTGAAAACAACAGGCGAGCACATACATGTGAACTCCATTTGCTTGAATGGTGGGTGCATATGCCCACCACTCGTCTAAATGGAATTGCATGTATGCATGTGTGCCCCTCATGCAGAATCATGTCCTCCTCCCCCACCTGTTCGCAAAGGTGGAAAGGTTGAGGAACTCTGGACTAGAAGACCTCCAAGATCCCTTCCAACTCTGTTATTCTGTACAATCATCAGAAATGCACTCTAAACACCTATAAAGTTCTCAATCTTTTCTTAAGAATTCTGATGAGTTGTAAATTTTAGAGTGACAATTGCTACAAGGCCTCATTTGTACTGGTGAGACAGTGATAGGGCAACATTTGCTAGCTGACAATTATAAAGTAATTAAGCTTGGAATCCCGTTTTGTTATAGCAACTATAATATAGCTGCTTTATATAATGATAACATTCATGATATCATTTTACTACTGCATTTATGGCTGTAAAGCTGGCAATACCAACTGGTTAAATTCCTTGTGGCATGGAATCTTAAGGAGTATTCCAGTGAGTCAGGGCATGAATGTGTCAGAATAATTAATTTAGATGAGACTTTATCTCTTTAATCTTTCCATTTGGAAATTAATTCCATAGCACTTTTATTGGTGCTTCAAAAACCTTTCCACCCCTGTTATAATTGATTACAATCTTTGCTATCAGTGAAAATAAACACTAGAAAAATTAAAACCATAGGAAAAGTTAAAAGAAACAACCAAGAAGTAAAATTGGGAAGGAAGTCATGAAAGGAAAAGAGAGAGAGAGGAAGGAGGAGGGGAGGGGAGGGGAGGGGAGGGGAGGGGAGGGAAGGAAGGAAGGAAGGAAGGAAGGAAGGAAGGAAGGAAGGAAGGAAGGAAGGAAGGAGGAAGGAAGGAAAGAAAGAAAGAAAAAAGAAAGAAAGAAATTTCATGTGGAATCTCAGTTATGTATAGTTAATCTGAACTTCCTACCCAATTAAATAATTTTTCTCCCACATGAAGTTGATTCTAAATTTTTAAACAGTTTTATTGGAATTCTAAAAACAGAAGGAGGGAAGATTAATTGTGTTAATAATTAGAAAGCTAAATGCTAACATTTTCCCCCATAGGATCTATCTCAATATTATTTCTCTCAGAGTTAATAGAGATTTCATTCTCCACAAGAAAAACAGCTTGTATGTGCTTTGATCAAAATGTTGTAATTGGAAAGTTAATTTTAAGTGCTGTCAGAATTGCATCTTTTGCTATCGTTGGGCTAGAAAAAGAAGATATTCATCAAGATATAGGAAGCAGGATCCATTAATCCTTTATTCTGTAATGGACATAAATAGTTCAATAATAGGATGAATAAATAATTCTCTGTGTCTCTCCCTCTCGCTCCCTCCCTCTCTTTCTCTCTCTTTCTCTTGCTCCATCTCCCTTTCTCTCTCTTTGTCCCTCCCTCCCTCCCTTTCTTTCTCTCGCTCCCTCTCTCTTTCTCTCTCCCTCACTCTTTCCCCCTCTCCCTTTCTTTCTCTCGACACACATACACACATACACAAAAACACACAACACACAAAATGTATAATGCATTGGATAATATTATTATTCTTCATCAGCAAAACCTTCACATACCAAAATTCACAAATAGTTTGTGAATGCATTAACCACAAATAGCAATGAAGATGAAGATACTCTCATAATCCCAGTGGCTTCAGCAAGGCCTTCATTGTACATGAAAGAAGATAACTACAGTATGTTAGTAACAACCTAGTATGCTCCTAAATAAACCTGCAGCTACAATGAATTTGCCCATGGATTAAGCATGGTTGGAAGGAGAAATATTCACAGGGCTGTCAGATTGGGTATCAAAGTAGACAAGATTGTAGTTGCAACATTGCAGCTCATAATTAATTAAGCTATAATTCACCATTGCATTGACTTCTTTAATACTTAAAGATTTTCCAATACATTTACTAATAAATATTATTGATATGCGATATCAAACGGATATTGGATCATATTATGTGGGTCAGTGAGCCCTCTAATTTCCTACACCTCCAGCATAAAAAATAAAATCTGATTTCCATCTTTTCAAATCCATTATTTGCATATGCTCTCTTTGTCTAGATCAAGGTTCGCTAAAGTGATTTATATCAACCCCCAAAGGCTGATAAGACCATTCAAGGGGTCAAAGTGATTTATTGTTATTATTATTTATAGCACTATTAGTTAAAGAACTATTTATTAAACTATACATAAAATAAATATTGGGAGACCAAAATCCTGTAAAGAAAAATGATCCTTCCAACCCCTTTCCATCTTGTCAAAATAATCCTTCCATTGTCATCCTGCCCTCATCCCATCTGTTGAAGCTTCTTGGATGAGAAGTGAAATGTCTTCCTCAAGGAAAAACAAACAAACAAGCAGTCCAGTTGCCTTTTGAAGAAGCATCTTTGAGATAGATATTAGGTGGTCAGTGAACCATCTGGAACTTTATGAAGGAGCTATTGAGCTGAAGAGTTTGGGGATTCCTGCTCAAGATATGTGTTTTAGGTGGACAGTTTGCTACCTTTTGTGATATGCCACTGTATGCACAACATATCAATCCAAATTTAAACAAAACAGCCGTTCTTGCCTTCAAGGAAAAAATAGGTTGAGTTCTTCCAGGAAAGTTCATACTGCTCAGGATAAACTATAAGCAAACAGATGGTTGAATGAAGTGGTTTCTCTTTACATTCCCATTTTATATCATTTGTGAACTACAAACAGTGGTTTTGAAAACATCAGTGGCTGTTTGAAGCAGATGAAAAGGTATTAAAAAAAAATAGAACACGAAAAAGCCAAATAGCTCAGCATGTCTCTATCAGTTTATGAAACCATTTTAAAAATGCAGAGTTTAGGTGAAGGAAGAGAATAAGAAATAATTACTGTTCATTTCTTTCATTCTAACACAGGAGTGAAATTATGCTCTGTGTTTATTTCTCCCCAGCACAAGATGACAAAAAGATTTCCAAGGTGAAGGAACAGGCACCCAGAATTCATATTCTAAAGCAAGACAAAGGAAGTTGATTAAAAAGTAAAATACTCCAAGTAGGGGAGTAAAATCCCTGGAGGGTTATTGTAAGGATATGAATGGATTTCAAATAGGGAAAGTCAGATTCCAGGTCTTATTTGTAATCTACGTTGAATAGTAACAGAACTTTTAAATGAAAAAAATGTCACCTTTTGCAACATGAAACTTTTGAGCCAGTTTGTGGAAACTGAAGTATCATTTATTAGTTTATTTATTCATTCATGTCCAGAAGAAAATACCACACATAGAAAACATTGACAAAATTAAAAACAAAAGAAAAATATGAGAAGGTCCTACCCCCAAATTTGGGATAACAACTAGGCTTTTAAAGACTTAAGAGCTGTGGTGGCGCAGTGGTTAGAATGCAGTACTGCAGGTTACTTCTTCTGACTGCTGGCTGCATACAGTTTGAATCTCACCAGGCTCAAGGTTGACTCAGCCTTCCATCCTTCCATATTGGTAAAATAAGGACTCAGATTGTTGGCAATATGCTGACTCTGTAAACCGCTTAGAGAGAGCTGTAAAGCACTGTGAAGCAGTATATAAGTCTAAGTGCTATTGCTATTGTTTGCAGACATTCTTTAGGGCAGTTGCCACCACAGAGAAGGCATCCTATTTTAAGAGAATTTGATATAAATCCAAGATATCTCTGAATATCTTATCTCTGCCATGGATCTTTTAGAAATCTTTGGACAACCCATTGATACTATTGCAATTGTACTTTGGCCACTGAATACTAAATTTATTACATTTGTGACTTGTGGCATTTGCAACTAAATATAACACATTCATGACTGAGCAAGATTTGTGGAAAACAAACCTATGACTTTCCACTGCAAGAAATGCTTCCAATTCTTTTCCCTTGATGCGTATTAAATGGCTGTACATGAAAGAAGAGGATTATTTTTTTTAAAAAAAAGGAACAAAATGTGCCATAGGTAAACAGCTCATATATTTGTTCTAGAATATAGGTGACTTCAGAGTACATTGTACTGTATATGTGGAGAACTCATTGTTATGGATAACCTTGTAATAACATCAGTTGGGAGATGGAAGTTTGGTCACATGCTTGTCAAATGCTGGGCCCAAATCTCCCTTGCAATTTACCAAGCTTCTTCCTTGAAAGAAAAAAAAAAATCCTGTATTCTTGGAATGATTGAGAATTTATTTCAAATTTTTCTTTGAAGTTTTGAACACAATTTGTTGTTGGAGGTGACAGAGGATCTAGTACAGTGATGGTGAACATTTTGGGCTTCACATGTAAAAAATTCAGAAAATATCTGCCTGGACTCTGCGGGTATGTCATCTCCCTGTCTCACACATACAAACACACACACACACACAGAAAAAAAAGAAAGAAAGAAAGAAA
The DNA here is from genome assembly GCA_022577455.1 of Arizona elegans. Taxonomy (NCBI): domain Eukaryota; kingdom Metazoa; phylum Chordata; class Lepidosauria; order Squamata; family Colubridae; genus Arizona; species Arizona elegans. Next base: position 12,453,211 of record JAKOOJ010000004.1, read on the forward strand.
GAAAGAAAGAAAGAAAGAAAGAAAGAAAGAAAGAAAGAAAAACAATTCATAACAAACAGTAATAAATTAATTTAAAATTAAATTATTTCAATTTGTTATTTAATACATACATACTTATATAATTGTAACTATTTTTTAAAACTGTATATACAAGGATGCTCCCATGGGACCTGGAAACTTTGGACAATAGTCTTTCAGCCTTCAATAAAAGCAGGAAAGAATGTCTTGTTCTCGAGAGATTTTCAGAGACTCCAGAGGCTGCGCAAAAGCAGTGTGATTTCCCAAGGGTTTGAGGACTAGTGTGTTACCAAAAATGACATGGTGAGGTTCACCATGACCACACTATTATAACCAGTTTCTGTTCAGTTATTCTAAAGTGTCCCTCACTCAGTCTGAAGCAGTCAATTAAAAAGTCTCCCCACAGTGTTTTTTGTTTGGGATTTAATCAACACATAGGAGCAGTGGTGGGTTTCAAAAATTTTTACTACCGGTTCTGTGGCTGTGGCTTGGTGGGTGTGGCATGGCTTGGTGGGTGTGGCTTGGTAGGCGTGGCAGGGGAAGGATACTGTAAAATCTCCATTCCCACCCCACTCCAGGGGAAGGTTACTGTAAAATCCCCATTCCCTCCCCAATCCAGGAGAAGGTTATTGCAAAATCCCCATTTTCTCCTGATCAGTTGGGACTTGGGAGGCAGAGAATAGATGGGGGCGGGGCCAGTCAGAATGTTTACTTCCGGTTCTCCGAACTACTCAAAATTTCCGCTACCGGTTCTCCAGAACTGGTCAGAACCTGCTGAAACCCACCTCTGCATAGGAGGCCAGGGATCCTACAGATTGTTATGAAGAGGTTTACAAACAAACCAAAATACTACTTCACTTTTATTTTATTTATCATTAATAACTGCAAAACTATCACCATACACCTGTAAGAATATGTCAGAAACTCTCTTCTTTATTCTATTTCTAAAACTTTTATTATTATTCTTTTTCATCCAATTAAAGGAGATCTAATGGTACCCAAACAAAAACAGGAGCATTTTTTTTTAAAAAAAAAAATTTGCTACAAGGTATCTGTTCCCGGAAAAGGGTGAATTGAAATCTTAAAAACTTGTGGACTCCTTGGCACGTTCTTTCACCATGTGCTGAGGGCAGTGTGTACCACCTTCTGTTTAACTTTATTACTAGGTTCATTGTGTTTGCTTATGAGTAAGAATCTATTCATACTTTTTCACCAGTGGGAGGGAATGAGAGAGTTAGGGTGTGATGAGAAAGTATGGGAAGAATCTGCCAGAGGGCAGATAGGTCTCCCTAGAAAAGGGAGACGTACATGGGTAAGAATTTATACATACAAAATGTTCTTGGTTTAGATAGTTTCCTTAAGGTATTTCACCCCACCCATCCTTAGAAAGCCATCTAGCCTGTATCTTCCTCTTCTGTGAAACAAACATGTTGAAAACTTATGGAATGCAAGGGCAGCACACTAGCAAATCTTATTCCTATATAAATTCCTCTGAATATGGAAATTTACAAGAATTTTGAACATGTGAAAAGAAAGCAATGCGATTGAAAGTTTTTTTGATTTGAAGATTTTCATGCTGAAGTGTAAACATGAATGAAGAGTAGAGTAAGGTGTGGCTTCTTTAATGCAGAATATGTTTTCATTTTTGAAATTAATGAAAGAGATATTGTCAGAGTTGTTTCAATGAAAACCCCAAATGCGGCTTGAGGGTGGAGCTGAGAAGATATGAAGTTAAAGATGTTAATAATGTGAATGTTTTTATTGCTGTGGTTCAGGAACTTTTCTAGACAACAATGTTTACATATGTTGATGGTTTATGGTTGAAACAAGGAACAAAGAAAATTTTCTTCAAGCTTTGAAAAATTTGCAGAGTATTTCACACAGGACATAATTTGATAATTTATTGAATATTCTGCTTCAGAATCTTATCTTGGACTTCACTCACATTTGGCAGATTATTAATGCTGAACCCTAAAGAGTATTACAACTCATCATTCAGGTCTTATCAAAAAACATATGATATTATATGTTGTCCATAAAAAACTGCAAAATGCTATTATAAGTTTATTTGGAGGTAAATTCCACTCTATAGAAAATATTTAAAGTGCTGATTTAAAAAAAAAATCTGGAAGAATTTCACTGGATTCTTGGAGAAGAATGAGACAGAAGCCAACAGGCAAAAACAAATAAATAAATCAAGAGATTATAGTTGTATCTATCTGAATAACATCTTAATGCAAATGAAAATAGATTTGAGAAGAAGCATTTCAAATTATTCAAAGTGGTTCTGCCATAGTTAACTTATCATAAATGAGGCTGGGAAATTCCTTTTATAGTTTATGCAATGCCGGCTTCCTTAATTTTCTCCAGCTGTAATATGTGCTTCTCCTTCTTTTCGTTCCTTGGGACTTAATGGTTTCATCGAAAGCCTCTCAGAGAAATTCTGTTACTTTTTACCTACCAATTCTTGTTCAATTCAATAAAAGAAACACTGCTTAGAATTGCTTTCAAAGAAAAGTAGAAAATTGGATTTCATAATGTGATGATCTTGCATTTATTTAGAGGCAAAGGGGCCAAAGAAATGTATGCTTTTATATGGTTGCTGCTCTTTTAATTTCTCTAGCTTCATTAAATCCCCCACAAAGACTTCCTGGAGTTTTTCATATGGATTTTTTTTAAGGAATTGTGCTTCTGTCATGACATTTATGGATGTTCTTCACCATTCAGTCAGAACTGAAGAAGCTTCTTGCATGACAAGCAAAATGTCTTCAGGGTAAAACAAAGTCCAGTTGTCTTTTGAAAAAAAGCAACTTTGGTACAGTTTTGACTTTGAGGATTTATTGCATAATATTGGAAATCCTCAGAAGACCTGGCTCTGATGACTCACTTGGTTTTGTAGAGAAGCATGCAAACCTAGGGTTCGTTAGTGCCTTGAAAACCCTCCCTCTGTCTTTTTAACTTTATTTTTTTTATTCCTCTTTTAACTGATTTGAACAGGGATATAATAGTTATATGTTTATTTGTTTTAATTTAACAACACCCAGAGTGGCTCTGGGAGGGTAGGCACTCTCTAAATCTGCTCTATAAGTAAAAATAAAATAAACAAAACCATTTATCTTTCCCTTGGAAACATTTTAATAATTTTCTCCCAATTTCTCAATCTAGGAAATCTTTGAGAAAGGCCATTCAAACACTTCTTATGTCAGATCCTGATAATGTGATTGTCTATTTGATAGATAAAAAAGGCACACATAATGAACAACTGAATGACAAAACGGCTCAGTGGCTAAGATACTGAGCTTGTCGATCGAAAGGTCAGCAGTTCAGCGGTTCGAATCCCTAGAGCCACAGCATGAGCTCCTGTTACTTGTCCCAGCTTTTGCCAACCTAGCATTCCAATACTTGTGAAATACTTGTAAAAATGCAAATAGAAAAATAGAGACCACCTTTGGTGGGAAGTAACAGTGTTCCATGCGCCTTTGGCGTTTAGTCTTGCCGGCCACATGACCATGGAGATGTCTTTGGACAGCGCTGGCTCTTTGGCTTTGAAATGGAGATGAGCACTGCCCCCTAGAGTCAGGAACAACTAGCACATATGTGTGAGGAAACCTTTACCTTTACCTTTAATCTGCATTACCAATATTTGGTGATGGTTTATGTTCAAGATATATCCATAACTCAAATGGCAGGAAGAAAAAGTTGAGAAGGTCTGGGATCAACAATGTCCCAGTTCCATAGATGGTGCTAGGAGCTAACTACAGTATATAAGAAGTTCAGGGCTAATTTGTTAAGAGAATCTTTGGTTAATAATCTCTACTAATTCCCTCAACACTGTCAAACTAGTTACTAAGTCTGCGCTATTATTAATCTTCTCATTGTTCCAACCACCCATCTCCTTCCACTTATGACTGTATGACTGTAACTTTGTTGCTTGGATCCTTATAATTTATATTGATATTGTTTCCTGATTGCTTATTTGTACCCTATGACTATCATTAAGTGTTGTACCTTATGATTCTTGATGAACCTATCTTTTCTTTTATGTACACTGAGAGCGTATGCACCAATCACAAGTGCAAGTGTGATTGGCCAAGTGTGTTCTATCACACTTGGCCAATAAAAAATTCTGATTCTAATTCTACTAGTTAACTATTATAAAAATAATAATGGCTGAACTAAGGCATGCATTATCCTATCTTTTGAAGCATATTCGTTATTGCCCATAAGATTGATTTCTACTGTGATATTGGAAAACTCGAGATGGTTTGAAAAGAATGAAAAATAAAACTAAGAAACATCTTTCAGCAGTTATTCTTTAACCTATTTCATCAGCTGGTATATGCTAAAAAGGAAATCTTTCAAAATAAGCCAGTTTCTGATAATTCCAAGAATTACATAAACAGAAATGAAAAGGATACCTCTATCAAGAAATTCGCACAGGATCAAAACTGAGTTCACTAGCTTAATTCTGGGTACTTTTATCCTCCCAATTGTTGCTTTACTAGGATGGGAAAGAAAGCTGACTGTGTATTGGTGCTATCAAAATTTCAGAAATACAACTCTTCACTTTGGAATGTGGAATTCTGAGTACAATTTAACTGTGAGAAGCCAACTGATACAGTCAACAGTTTTTTTTTTTAAATGTGTTTTCTTAAATTTATCATTGCCTTTGAGGGGACAGTCTGTAGTCCAGGGATGTATGCAATCTTTAAATTCCATTCTTTTCTAGGGACAAATGGTGAAATTTGGTTGTGTAGTTTTCTGCTCTCTTCAGGCTGGAAATATAAAGAAACCAGTGGTGGGTTGCCCCCGGTTTAGACCGGTTCGCAAGAACAGGAGGCTCCACCCACCGCCCCGGATGTTGTCATAGGCGATCTGCGCATGCGCAGAAGCTTCTGCACATGCACAGAAGCTTGGCGCATGTGCAAGCGAAGCGAGTGCGTGCGTGATCCCATTGCGAAGTGGTAGTAAAGGTAAGTAGAACCCACCCCTAATAAAAGCCATATGAAAACTACCATAGGGGCCTAAGGAAAACAAAGACAAATCTCAAAAGTGTTTCCTAAAAACCAAGAAACCAAAAATCCTAACCCAGACACAAACACCCACACACCCACCCACCCACCCACACACACACACACACCCTGCAGCCTTTACTATCTTCATCCTATATTCTCCCAGCACTTGCATTTCTCCCAAAATGTTGACTGTGGCCTTCAGCCATCAAAATGTTGCCATCCTTGTCCTAAGTAATAAATAGTCCCACATGGAACTATTCCAACTTTCAATTTTCCTGGATTGGGTAAGAAACTAATCTCTTTTTCTCTCTCTGTCCTTCTAGTCATTTATCTAGAGAAGACCAAACTGAAAGCTTGTCTCTGCAACAGTTTCTGATTTGGAACTTAAGACAAATTTCCCTACCAAATTAGTACCAGAGTTTGTTAAGTGCCTCATTCATTTGCAAGCAAGATACCACACTCTAAAATAATTCTTTTTTTTTATTTACACTTTATTGATTTTTTTTAACACAAATAAAATATAGTAACAATTTCTGTTTGACATCGGATTCGCAGTGTTTATACATATATACATGAAAAAATATCTGGTATCATTTATACTATATATTTCTAATTAATTTCTACACCTTTAACTCCTTCCTTGATTCTATCATTTATCCATTCGTACCATCTTCCCCACACAGTGTTATAATCTGAGTTTTCATCATCATTTATCTCGTGTGTTAATTTACTTATCTCTGCACACTCTAATATTTTGCTAATTATAAGGTCGTCTGGTGGTAGGTCTTTCTTTTTCCAGTATTGAGCGTACGCCAGTCTGGCAGCTGTAGTTATGTGTATTAGGAGGTGGACCTTTTCCTTTCCATACCCTTTCTTTACCATTCCCAGGAGAAATATTTCTGGATTCAAATCGATTTCTTCTTTAAGTATGTCTTTCAACCATCTCCGAATTTTGCTCCAGTATCTTTTTGCTTCGGGGCATGTCCATCACATATGAAAGAAGGTGCCCTGACCATGGCCACATTTCCAACAATTTGAGTGCACATTGGGGAACATCTTTGCTAATCTTGCAGGTGCTAAATGCCACCTATGGAGCATTTTATAATAGTTTTCCTTGTACATGGCTGCTCCAGTTAATTTATAGTTTTTATTCCACGCCTCTTCCCATTCGTTAAAGTTCAGGCTATGCCCAATGTTTCTCTCCCACCACAGTCTAAAATAATTCTAACGTTGTTCTTTTTTGTCTAGATATAAGCCTTTAGCTGATGTTTCAAATTCATGAGGCATAAGTGCAGCTGTAAGTTACACACTCCTGGGTCTGTGGAATGGGGCTTAGACAAGTGGGTGAAAAAAAATATCTTTACAAACTTATTGATTTGTCCCAAGAGAGTTACATTCTTGATAAATATGAGATGGGAGCATGTGTGTTGTGTGCATACATATATACCAGGGAATTCAAGACTGAAACTAGGGATTAATCACTGTCACTATCTACCACTGATGAAATAGCAAAAATATTAATCTAAAAATCAAAGTCTCATGGCATCCCTTTCCAGACAAGTGATATACTGCTTAAAATTGCAGCTTTATTCAATCCTGGAAGGATGCTGAGGGAAAAGTAATAGGTAAAGTCATCAATCCTTGGTCTACGGCTTTAAAATGTTTATTCTTCACCATTTAATCTTGGCTTTGTTTATGGTGACAATTATCATCCTTGAGAGATTTATACCTTCCTTTGAAGTTGACAAAAGGAAGGTTCAGCCTGATTCTATTGCATTTTATCAAATGTCAAGAAAAGATCTGATGGTTGTGATTTATAATAAATTCACTGGCAGGGTTACCTTGAGGTTGATAGATAAAACCAACCCAATTCTGAAATATGCATGTTTGTTTTGTTTTTAATAAGAAATGTTCACCCTGATCAAAATACTTATTTAGAACAGTTTTGGGGAAAGATAACTAGCCTGGGTCCCTATTTATAAAAATTGAATCTCTGGCTGTCATTTGTGCTACCCATTGAACTGACCACCTCCTCTCTGCTGTTAGTAGATTGTGCAATTCCATTATTGACACTTGTCTTGTAAGATGCTTAGTTCTGTCATGGTACACATAGCTCAGGGACTGGAGTTATATGTTTCTTGTCTTGAAAGTGAAATGACCTTTATAGGCTATTATGGACTATAAGTCTTCAGACCTGGATGATCTCTTAAAGCCCATAAGAAAAGAAATATGGACAGGTTTGACCTTTGCATTAACAAACAATACAGAGCCTTGAAACTGGTTAACTTAGTATAAATCATACTAAGAGCCTGGACTTCAGTCCTGGTCAATTCCAGAGACCAGAAGAAAGGAAACTTCCACCTAGGGGTTATAAATCTTGTACAGCAACATGGGCAGCTGCCCTTTGGAGATGGCTCATATGTCTTTAATGTAGCTTTCTCTAGCCTGGTGGTTTCCAAATGTGATGAACCTTAATTCTTATATAGGTAGTCCTTGACTTAAGACCACAATTGAGGTCAAAATGTATGCTGCAAGGCAAGGCAGTTGCTAAATGAATTTTGCTCCATTTTATGAGCTTTCTTGCCATAGATGTTCAGTTAGTAGCAAAGTTGTTAAGTGAAACCAACTTTTCCATTAACTTTGCTTATCAGAAGGTTGCAAAAGGTGATCACATGACCTTGGGACACTGCAACCATTATAAATACATGGCACTTGCCAAGTGTCTGAATTTAGATCATGTGACCACAGGGGAGCAGCAACTTACAACTGTTGCTGCCCCCCTGTGGTCACATGATCTAAATTCAGACACTTGCCAAGTGCCATGTATTTAGTTATGTCACTCTTTTCAGTGCCATTGTAACCTCAAACAGCCACTAAATGAATGGTTGTAAGTCAAGGACTATCTGTAATTTCTATTCAGCCAAGATCATTCTAAATACAACCTAGAGGTTATGGGAACTAAAGTAAAAAAAAAAAATACATGTTAACTTATTGCAAAAGACTGCTTTAAGCAGATAATATTTTGAAATTGGTTGGTCCTTTTAAAAGCTGTTTTAAATCTTTTCCATGACTAAGTCTACTGCTCCTGTTAATTGGGATGTAGCTGAACTTCATTATGGAAAACCTGGATCAACTAGCCAAGATTTCCTTAAACAAATTCAGTTTGCACAGGTTGCTCTGGAACATCTCATGCCCTTCTTGTTCAATGAATTAGGCACCCAATGAATAGTTTTTGAAAATGTACTTTATAAATTACAATATAAATATATCAGTATATTCAACCAACTCAGGCCTTCCATCCTTCTGAGGTCAGTAAAATGAGAACCCAGATTGTTGGGAATAATATGCTGATTCTATAAATCACTTAGAGAGTGCTGTAATGGAGCCTATATAAGCCTAAATGCTATTGCTAAGCTAATTCTTGGGAGACATAGGATAAGTATTTCCTGAAGATGGTGAAATTAGAAGTGTTAGTACCAAGGATACATTTACTACTGGAACTAGAGGGAATGGAGAACTACAGAAAGATATTTTCCTGGAGAGAAGAAAGAAACATACAAACATAATATTAAAGATTGTAATAAGCAATAAACTGACCAAGGTTATCTCAAGATAAGATGAGCATTCTATAAAAGAAAGAAAGAAAGAAAGAAAGAAAGAAAGAAAGAAAGAAAGAAAGAAAGAAAGAAAGAAAGAAAGAAAGAAAGAAAAGAAAGAAAGAAAGAGGATGGGAGGGAAGGAGGGTGGCAGGGAGGGAGGGAGGGAGGGAGGGAGGGAGGGAGGAAGGAAGGAAGGAAGGAAGGAAGGAAGGAAGGAAGGAAGGAAGGAAGATTTAAAACAGGCATGGTTGATCAAATGTGTTGAAACAATAAATAATTTTTCTGTTTTGAAGAAAAAAAGTTAAAGTCCTCTGAAGCTTTTCCTTCCTTCCTTCCTTCCTCCCTTCCTCCCTCTTTCTTTCTTTCCTTCTCTCTCCTTCTCTCTCTCCTTCTCTCTCTCCTTCTTTCTTTCTCTCTCTGTCTCTCTCTCATTCTCTTCTTTCTTTCTTTCTTTCTTTCTTTCTTTCTTTCTTTCTTTCTTTCTTTCTTTCTTTCTTTCTTTCTTTCTTTCTTTCTTTCTTTCTTTCTTTCATAAATTCTCCTCCCAAATCTTTGTGGCATAAATATTTTATATCTTTTTTTCTAATATGTGTTTCCTGTAGTCAAATCACATCTTGCTTTTTAAATATGTTCTCTTTTGAGGGGCGTTTGCTCCTTTTATATTTCACATTAAACATTTATAATTCATAATTAGGCCAAGGTTTTAGAAAAGTCAGTAGCACCTAGTGTGGCCCTCTCTTCACTGTCTTATATCTGCTGTGGCATTTGCTTAGTCTCATCTGTCATTGTCTCCTCCATTTCTTTAATGTTTTTTTTTAAAAAAACTCTTGTTTTCTGTAGAGCGTTCAACTTAAATATCTATTTTTAAAAGGAAAATTAGCCTTTGCAACTTCTCCATTTAAATGGAGCTTTCTTCTGTTTAAGTTTGCCTGTCTGAAAAAAAATACTCTTTTCTCTTATGTAGTATTTTAATTAGAATTTCCTTAAGTATAATTACATCTGTATTATCAATTCTCAAACTAGTACAGCGGTGTCAAACTCAATTTCATTGAGGGCCACATCAGGGTTGTATTTGACCTCTGGGGGGGGCAGACTGGTGGGACGTGGCCAGGTTGGGCATGGCCAGCTTGACAACACTTGTGTCAGGGACATATGTGCTGGCCCAAGTGCTCTGCCAGCAAAAACAGCTCAATTTTTGGTCATGACAGTCTCCTGCTGCCCTCTGCCAGTGAAAATGGAGCTCAGGAGGGCACATGTGTTTTCACTGGCAGAGGCACTGAGCTCCATTTTCATTGGCAGAGATACCATGGGCCGGTCCTTTCCTGTTTCCAGGATGGTCCCATGGGCCAGATCTAAGCATCCTGTGGGTCAGATTCAGCCCACGGGCCTTGAGTTTGACACCTCTGATCTAGTATCTAGTATCATGTCGTACTGGACATGGCTGCCTGTGCTACCACCATGAAGCAATTGTTGGGGCATGGATGATCTGTCTGTGGGGGACCTGAGATAAGCCGATGCAGTGTGTGTGGGGCAGCTCCTTGCAGCAGTGGCACTGACATGCTACACAGCCTCCTGCTCTGTTGCAGCCGCGAGCAAGCAGAAGTGGGCCTGCTGTACGTGGAAAAAAAATAAGACATGTCCCAAAATAAGCCCTGGTACTTATTTTAGAGCCTCCAAAAATATAAAATCAGATCTTATTTTCGGGAAAACATAATATTATCTTTTTTTCATGATTCCACTTTTATTATTTTTAATGTTTTTCATAATTACATAATGAATTTTGGTATTTTTATATTTATTGTTCTATTGGATTATTGCATATAATTCAGAATTATTTTTTGGTGAGATGGGTTGCCGTATACAATTGGTAAATAATTTAATAAATAAAATAAGCATATTTAATCCTATAAACAATATCAATGTTTGTATCAATGTTATCTTCTCCTAATTCAGGAAATTAAAGACTTAACAACCTTTTCTCTGATACCCTCTCCACCTTCTTATGGAGTAGCTGCAAAATTATTCTCAATATTAATAATGCCAAAGTGTCTGAATTTTTCTCCATCTCTTGTTTATAACTTCTGTTTTACTTTACAAAGTTTTCACTTTGTCGGAAAATTGTTTTGTCTACAGGGGTCTAGGACAACTCACCACAAGACAACTCGCCACAAGACAATTTGCCATGGTAGAATTACATAATATCAAAAAAAACGGTGAAATAGAATAATTAAAGATGCAAAAGGAGGGACAAAATGAAATTTGAATGAAATTTTAAATAATTGTCTCACAGTGAGTTGTCCTGCAGCAAGTTGTCCTGGGAAAGTTGTTCCATGGTGAGTTAGTTGTGGTTTCTTTTTTTCTCTCTTATCAACAATCTGTTGATTTCACTACTAAAGCTGGTTCCTTGGCAGTGCTGCTTCTTGGTTTTGAAAGGGAGCACTTAGGAGTGACCCAAGATTACTTTTGTATGATTGTGGGCCCAGTGGGGAAGGGAGTCTTGAAGAATCTACTTCCCTCTGGAAGCAATTGAATAGTTATTGGGCATATCCATCTTTCTATCAAGCAGTTTCATTTTCTAAACATGCAGGAATTTTAACTCTCATTTTTTGACTTATATGCAGCTTTTATATGAACGTCTAATACAAAAACTTGATCAAACTTTAATATTTATTCAAAGAATTGTAAAATCTGAAGCTTTATCTTTAGATAAAGATTTTTATCCAGTTTCAGATCAAAGAGATAATCTTACAGCTGAGGAATCAGCAAAGTGGATTTCATTAGTTATTCTGAAATTTAAATCTGTATACTTCTCCAACATTACAGCTAGAAGGGACGAAGACAAATTCCTTTCTTTTATGAAGGAAGAGGGGTTCTTGATGGATTTATTACAGCTAACTGGTAACTACTTCTGCTTGCACTGTGACTTGAACATACATATATTTTGGACACTGAATTTACTACATTCAATTAAACAATTAACAAGAGAAGCTATTAAGAAACAAACATAGATTTTTGATTCAGGATGATCTATTTATAACTTTTGGGATGATCCAGGATAGTCAAGATGTCATGGTAAATTTTCTATGAGTGGATTACAATAGCAGTTTGTTAACAAAGAGTTTTGAAACTTTAATTTTATTCTATTTTACTATTATTGTTTTTCCTGTTAACTATTTTGTCACTAATATAACATATATAGAAGGCAGGTCAACAAGTTGCTAATAGATTTAGTAATTTAATTTTTTTAGGAGGGTCTGTTTCCCAAGGGATGGGAGCTAACGTAGTAATATATTAATCAGTATTCAACTAGAGGGGATCGTATCTATATAATGTGTTTAGATGTACCTTTTTAGTGTTCTGATTGCTTTGTGTCTTGTGGGGTTTTTTTTATGTCTTCTTGGATTTTTATTTAGTTTTGTATTTTGTATTTTAACTTTGTTCTGAATAAAGTAAAAAAAAATACAGGAAAATAAATTTCTTAGATCGTGATTTTATTAAGCTTTTTGCTTTTAAATTGAAATCCTTTAAAATAGCATATATGGTATTTCCATCCTTCTTAATTTCAAAAAGAACACACTCGTTGAAAGTCTTTGATCTTTATTAATGTTTGGAATATCTCATTTAATTTATAAAGTAATTAAATCATAAAGTGTTTAAGAAGGTAAGGATTTTGGTAGTCAAATCTCTGTGAAGACAGCATAGGACTTAAAGGCCAGTGGTGGATTGCTCCCAATTCGGTCTGGGTCTATAGAACTGGTAGTCAAAGCGGCAGGAGGCTCCGCCCACCCACCATGACATCATCATGAGTGATCTGAGCATGCACACACGCTCCTGTTGCAAACAGTAGTAAAGTTAAGTGGAACCCACCCCTGTTAAAGGTATGTTGTAAGTACTTTAGTCCCAAACTGTTCAAGCCATAATAGATGACAAGAAACTATATTCCCATGGTCTGTTCATAATGAGCAGCTCTTCTGGAGCGCAACTGGGTGATTCCCTAATTTCTCCTTCCTCCAGAAAAAAAATCTGTCAGCCAGAATGATTTCTTAATTGACAAGTCACTTGCAAAGACGTCCATGGAGATTCTGAGTTATCCAGATCATGATTGTCCCAAAGGTGCTTTTTCAAAAGGCAAGTGGACTTTGTTTTTACTTGTAGACATTTTGCTTCTCATCCAAGAAGTTTCTTCAGTTCTTTCAGTTTTGAAGAAGCTTCTTGGATGAGAATGAAACTTATTCAAAGAAAAGCAAAGCCCAGTTGCCTTTTGGAAAAAGCACCTTTGGGACCCTTGCAGAGACATCTAACTGTCCATAATACTTTCACCCAGTAGTTAAAGAACATTTAACAGTTTCTTAAAGATGGGTAAAATGCCAGATGCCAAATTTTATAACTAAGATTCTTTTAGAAATAAACATTAATGAATGTATTTTCTAAAAGAGACAAAACATGGATGAACTTCTCAAATTTTCAGATGAAGATTCTCCTGCCAAATTCTGCATAAAGTTTATTGAGGGTGAACTGGAAGGAGGGGAGAACAAAATGACTTTCCTTATGTTAAAATAGCCTTAAGTGATAATTCAATCTTAACTACAATGTTTTCATGTATCTCATGGTATTTACTAGACTAATAGTTAGCCTCGCTGGTTTCACCTGTTCCACCTTGAAACTGAAGAACAGAATGGTTCTCAGAACTTTAATTTCATTTTTCAAAACTCCATGCTGGTACTCCTACCTATTAATGGAAATTAAGTTTATTATATGTAATTGTTAGATAGGAGCACAGAATAAATGTTAATCACATGTTTTCTACTGCCATACTCACATGCACCAACCAGCAAACATTAGAGAAGTAGTAGTCAAAATATCCAGAAGTCACCAGCTTTATTGGACTTTATTTGACAGATTCAAATTCCTACTCATACATAGACATCCTATATGACTGACTTATAAGATTGAGATGCATGTCAAAAGAAGTGCAATCACTCTTGTCATCTTGAATTCCTTGGAGGAAAACCTGAGAAAAATGGAAATCAAGCCGTTTTACAGACGAGAAAGTATTAAAAGGTGAGAGAATACATCATTCCTGTTGTAAAGTAAAAATACAATTGGCCTGTAATGATTTGAACCTTATGGTAGACTTGGGCAATAATATGAATCCAAGGTATTTTGATCAGCAGAACATCTAGGTCATTGTAATTGTGACAGTGCTTGGAAAATATTCTTATATGTTAACAGAGGTCAACATAATAAAAGTTTTCATTAATAGGCTAGAAGTCAATGATGTTTATTTTTTTCTTCAACATTTTATATGATTCAAGTTATCCATCAAGTCCACTATTGGAATGTTGGTAGAAGTTGGTTGGCCAACAAATAGAGACAGCTACCTTACTATCTATACATCAAGGAGTGTTCTGACCTAGGCTTCCTGAGACAGTAAAAAGCACACAATTAGTCCCCAAAACCCTGTTTTTATTTCAACGGCTGTGAATTCTGTTCATTCACAGCCCATGATGAGTCACAAATAGTTTGTAAAGAGTCCCACAGAAGTCTGCCACAGTCCTTTGGGATAAAGCTGATAAGCACCCACCTTTATTTCTCTTGGCACACTGCCAAAAACCTAATTGGCAATTAGTTTTGCAAGGCCACATGGAGCACTTCTGAATTTAAACAGACCAGCAGGAACAAAGTTGCTTCCTGCAAAAGGCTCACATGCCTTTGCTCCTCCTTTATGTCTTATGGAAGGGGACAATCATCTCCAAGCCTTACTCCTGAGTCACCCCTTTGGTCTTAACTATTCTTGCCTTCTGGCAGCTCTGTGCATTTATGCACTGGGAACAGGCTCCCCCTGTCCCCCTGTTCCTCTGCCTCGCTGATGTCAGACTCTGGAGGCTCCGGAGTCAGCACATAACTTCCAGATGGCCCTGGCCCCATCTCTGCCTCCGATACAGAGCCCTTGTCTGAGCCTTCCCCAGACTCCAGGACTGGCTCATGTTCCTCCCCAGCCTTCTCACTGTCCGACTCTGCTGCCAGCTCTGCAGGCTGCCAGCAGACCACAACAAGAAGGTTCAGACACTTTTCACTTGCAACCACACTGTTGCAAAACAGGTTGTTCTTTTGTTCTTTTCCTTATTTGCTTCCCACTATTTCCATATCTTTGAGAAATGTTTAAATTTCCCTTTGCTTCCCAAACAAGCTTTCATAAATGTATCAAAGATTATTCTATTCTCTGGGGTTCCCTCACCCACTCCAAGCTTCAGATTTGATCTCCCACTTCACCATTTGTGATCTTTCCTTGAGGAACCTTACACAAACTGGGATAGAGAATCCATCAACCCACTGGCTTTATTGCTGCTGATCTGCCACATTTGGAAACATTTTGCTCACATGTTCCAGGTTCTTTCATATTTTTCTCATTTTGATGTAATTAAGGCCACATGAAGAAAAGTATGGGGTGGGGGAGCACCTATAAAGCAAATCTGAAAACTGTCTCATATCTCTATATGGGATATCTCTAGTTTTCACACTTTGCTTTTATCTCCAGTGAAGGCCTCCTGTTTGTCATTTGTCCAAAATGTTTCCTAAAGGATGAAATGCTCTTGATATATTTTCACATTCCAAGAAATTGTGTTCTCCCCTCTTCCCTATGGAATTTTCCAAGACTTCATTCCAATTCCTGTAAATTAGCTATCTCCATTTCTTGCCTTTTCAGCTGTATTAAGAGGGAAGACTTCCAGAAGGTATTAGATTGAGATTGTAGAAGGACATATGGTTGCCATTTGAAGGTACAATAGAGACACAATTGCATGCAAGCAACTCAGGATTCTATTCAGGCACAATAGCCTTCATAGAGAAATAGAAACAAATAAAATATCCATCAAAGCCAGTTGATCCTGGGATATGAAGTGAAATGAACTTTCTGGCCCCAAGATAGAATCTCTCTTACGTAAGAGCAGCTATTCCATCCAACATTTGAAAGAACATTGGACGAAATTGGGAATGTGTGGCTAGAAAGGGGGGAAAAGACAACAGCAGCAGAAGTATGCTGGAAATATGAATTATGACATCCATAACCATCCAAATTCTCAAAGAAAAAAAGCTTGATAAAACAGCAAGTTGTCAGCTGCCTTCAGAAAGATGAATGTGAGCCTACCTTTTTCTTTGATATACTATATTTATTTATTTATTTATTTATTTATTTATTTATTTATTTATTAAATTTTTTATACCGCCCCCTCTCCCGAAGAACTCGGGGCGGTGAATAGCCAAAATTAAAAACACACAATACAAATATTAAAATACATTAAAACGAAATAAAATTATCTTTGGCTTCTCCAATTTAAAACCCCTTATCCATAAAATTCCCCAATTAAAAATTTTTTAACCCAGCCCGGCTTGCTGAAATAAAAAAGTCTTCAGGGCCCGGTGGAGGGTCCGGAGGTCCGGGATTAGTCGTATCCCTGGGGGTAGTTCATTCCAGAGGGCGGGTGCCCCCACAGAGAAGGCTCTTCCCCAAGGGGTCACCAGCCGACATTGCCTGACAGACGGCACCCTGAGGAGGCCCTCTCTATGGGAGCGTGTTGGCCGGTGGGAGGTTATCGGAGGCAGAAGGTGGTCTCGTAAGTAACCGGGTCCTAAGCCATGGAGCGCTTTGAAGATGAGAACCAACACCTTGAAGCGCACTCGGAAGACCACTGGAAGCCAATGCAGCTCGCGCAGGAGAAGTGTCACGTAGGAGCGCCATGTCACCCCCATAAGTACCTGCACGGCTGCATACTATATATTATTTGTGCATGTAACTTTGTTCATACACACGTTTTCCATATACTATATACTTTTTAAATATACATAGTTTTCCTAATACGGAATGACAGAACAACAGAGTTGGAAGTCTTCTAATCCAACCCCCTGCTCAAGCAGGAGATCCTATACCAATATTGCTGAAACTGGAGTGTGTGTGTGTATGTGTGTGTGTGTGCAGTGCAGCCAGTGCCCATGTGTGCATCAGATACCAGTTCTGCCCCAGCTATGGACCCCAAAGAACGCAGCACACACTAAGTCCAAACAAACCTTAGTTTACTAATTAAGGACTACTAATGAGTTTTTCTTAGTAGTTGTTCAAACACAAATACAGTTTAAATCAGTCTATTCTGAACAAAGGCTGTTAATTTAACTTCATTAACAGCTGACAAGAATCCAAAGAATAATAACTCAATTCTGAAACACAGTATTTCAGATAACCGTAATCTTACTGTGGTTGGCAGAATGCTGAGAAGCAATTTGCAGGAAAACTGACAAGAAAGGAGCAAGAGGCGATCAGACGTTTCTGGAATCAAGATGCAAACGAATATGAACGAAGTTGTTTCCTGCAAATTGCCTCAGTCGTCCTTCCTTAAATAGGCTAGGGGAGTGGCCAATTAGCCCCAAGCTTTACTCTTGAGGAGACCTCCTCCTGAGGAGCCACTCCTGCCTTTAGGCAGCTCTGCGTGCTTGTGCATCAAGAAGAGGCTCCTCCTCTTCTTCCTCTTCACTTATGGGAGCTTCTGGAGGTTCTGAAAGCCCTGGCTGAATCCCCGCCTCTGGCACCATATCTTCTCCAGCCTCCTCATTGTCTGATTTGAGTGCCAGCTGCTCAGGCTGCTGGCGCATCACCACACCAGCCTCCTCGCTGTCTGAATCAGCTACTAGCTCCACAGGCTGCTGACGGGCCACAACACCAGCATGCCCAAACCCGGAAGAGCAACAGGCAATGGATCGTGTGCCCAGAGACATGGCTCTGCATGTCAGTTCCGGCATGCATGCCATAGGTTCACCATCACGGCCCTATACCAGGCAAGTGGCTGTCCAGTCTCTTCTTAAAAGCCTCCAGTGATGGAGATGCCCACAACTTCTGAAAGCAAGTCTTTCCACTGGTTAATTGTCCTCACTGTTAGAAAATTTCTCCTCTCCTTGTTCAATTTCCATCCATTATTTCCTGTCCTGCCTTCTGGCACTTTGTAAAATAGTTTGACCCTCCTTCTTTATGGCAGTCCCTCAACATTGGAACACTGCTAGCATGCTACCTCAAGTCCTTGTTTTCAGTAGAAAATTACTTATTTTCCTTTTCTGTGTGCCAGTTTAAATGCCAAGAAGAATGATTTTTGCACTAACCTTTTTCTAAGTTCAAGCTGCTCTCATAGTACTGATAATAGTGCTTTTACTGCTTTTATGTTTTGACATTTTAATTGTACGGATTATATGATATAAACTTTTAACAAATCATTTTGGCATTGCCTATCAGAGAAATGGGATATTAATGCTATAAGTAAACAAGTGTTCCTCCCTTGAGTTCTGCTGTGATATCTCATATGCTGAGGGTGGGGGTGGGGGGGAATGCTTGCTTCTGGGATAGATAAGTTACAGCAGTGATGGGTCCACTGTTCGGAGACCTAAGGTTGGTGTAAAGATCATTCTGGAGAAAAATCTATCTATGAGGTTGCTAAGAATGTACATTAACTGAATCATCAATCAGACAAGTGCTTGTTGAACTCTGACTTGCAAAAATAATAAAATGGGAATTGTAAAGGATGTGTGTTCTGATTCAGACATTTGCCAGGGAGCGGGGGAGAAATTAAAGCCCCTTGCAACTTCACAAATGAACATCTCCAATGTTGTGATGTGAATCTTTTTCCCTGCATGGGGGAGAGAATCTTTGCAAGCTTTCTTCGTATGCCTGGCCAGATAATCATGCAAAATAGATGCCACATATTTGTTCAAAACTAGGATGTGTGTATATGTGTGTGTGTGTTTACTTGAACACTTTTGGGAGGGGGATGGAAAGTTAATTTTGTGGTGTGCTTGCTTATTTTTATGAGTATTTTAATCTAGTTTCTGTTCATGCGATGTATTATATCTACTTCTTGCCTTAAAAAGGAAAAGAAAATGTGTTATGGATTTTCAGCCATAGATATCAGATGGACTTACAATTCCATGTAAGTTCTGGGGCTGTTGGTTATCCATTCCTGCTTTGGGAAAGAATAGTGATTATTGCCATTCTGTTCCAGGGTGCAAGAAAGCTCACCTGATGATTGGGTAGAATAGGTGACTTCAGAACCCCTTCAAGTTACATTCAGGGCTGAAATCCAGCAGATTCTGACAGGTTCTGGAGAACCAGTAGAGGAAATTTTGAGCAGTTCGGAGAACCGGCTAATACCACTCCACCTCTGGCTGGCCCCAGAGTGGAATGGGAATGGAGATTTTGCAATATCCTTCCCCCAGGAGTGGGGTGGGAATGGAGATTTTGCAGTATCCTTCCCCTGCCATGCCCACCAAGCCACACCATGCCCACCAAGTCACGCCCACAGAACTGATAGTAAAAAAATCTGGATTTCACCACTGGTTACATTCCAGTATAGTTTCTCATCCTTGCAGATCCTGCTGTAATCAATACAACCCTAGTATATTGGGATTATCTCAAGATATCTTTGTATTGTTGGTTTTTTGTTTTATAGGCACACTGACAATCTGCCCAGCACCCCAAGATCCATTCTCACAAGAATAAGCAAATAAGGGAAACCTGCTAAGAATGAACCAAATGAAATAAGGTGGCATAAGATTACCTTATTAATCAAGATTAAAGAAGATAAATCAAGAGCTGAAAATCACACTTATTCTAGATCTTTTTGATATTTCTTTTCTCCTAATTCCTAAGAGGTTTTTTTTCTGCCAAGGGAAGGATTTGACAACTTACTAAAGATCTGCATTTGAAGAAGGCTTTTAAAATTAAGCCAAGGTCTTAATTTCATCTACCTTCTTTCATAGGATAAGGTTTGGTTATTTGGTTTTCAAGATTCCAGATATGCTTACTTACTTGATTCTTTGGGGAAAAGCCAAATGCCCAAAACCAGACACAATCTTTATGCTTGTCCATTGCTCAGCTTTCAGAATATTGGCAAAAATGTAGGGAAGAAAGCAAATTAAATAGTTCTTTAAAAGCATATTGTACTCCTAAACAAATATCATGTTGAGCTTTGTTCTTATGAAGCACAGGGGGAAAGCAGGACAATTTAAATCCATCCATTTCCTTTTTTACTGAATTCCAATGTCTTAGTTAAATCAATGAACTCTACAGCAATGAATTGTTTAAGGTTTCCCTAGTTGCCATTTCTTAGGACAAATGCAGTATAATGCTTTCCCACCTGTTCAGGAACAGCTGTAGAATATATTAAGGTTGTAAAAGATACTTTCCTGAGATTATACCATGACCTCAGTTGTGCAAATACAATCAGGGGAACAATCAGGATGAAATGAAATAATGCTGTTTAATAACAAGTTTCTCTGGGCTCCGAAGAAATGGGGAAATGTCCATGGGCAGGATGAAAACAAGGCTGATGACTTACTGTGAATGCTGAATGACGTTCTACAATGATCCAGATATTTCCTAAAATCAGACTGTGAATTTTGGTTGGTTCCTGAAACTTTATTCGGATTTCTCCCTGAAAATATAAAGAAAGTCTTGGTGCAAGGCAATGTTATAAATTATATTCCCTTATTGTCAGGCATAAGAAATCAGGAATCAGAACAGAGTTCAAAAGCACTATGAATTTATTCTACACAGTCCCTATAAGAATCTGATCTACTAATAGTCAAGGCTAATTGGCACAAGATAGGAGTCAATAGAGAGGGTGGATTTAGCTCCCTTTTATGGGAATAGGGATTCCAGACTAATGATGCATTTGACTTCGCTGTCAGCCTGGTCATCTACTACATTGATGGATGAAACTAAAACAATGAAGAAGCACATTCTGTATTGTTTCATCCCATTTGGTTGCATACTCCCAAGAATCAACTCAGGAATATACTGTGTATTCTGCCCCAATCAGATTTGATTTATTTCTTTTTCTTTTTTGAAATGTCAATTCAGAGAACAACTTAAATAACATGCTTCATTTTGCCCTATCCAGTAAATGCATTTTCTCATGGTGATCTGTTTGTAAATAAAGTACTTTGTTTTGAAATTTTAATTGAAGATTTATTCAAAATGAATAACATTTGTTTGATAAAGCGTCGTCTTCATAATAACTTGTGTTTAAGCACACATTATACATCTATGCATTTAAAACATTTCTGTGTTTTGGGATATTTGAATAACCTTCTGGGAGAGGTCACCAAGTGGAAAAAAAATGTATCCAGCATCTGGTCTTCACGGCACTTGGAAAACATTGTTGACATATTCTCTTTATTAAATTTGATAACCACATGAGTTCACATGTTTTCCTTTCTCTCCTAACCATTGGTTGCACAGATGAGAAGTACAGGCCTGGGAGATTTTTCTTTCATTATTACTGGCTGTCAGAGCAGGAGGTTCAAATCTCTCAAAACGCTTACTCTACAGTCATTATCTAATTTCTCTGGGGACTGTTTTATTTTTGGAACAGGAAACTGAAAAACATTACGTAGAATTTCTGGTCCAGAAGCTGTACGCTTGGTTGATAGTACTGCAGAAAGAATGGGAATACAAACAATACCCGTTTCACTCAGTTGCAATTATGGCTAGTGAACTTGGACTTTACTGAATAACAAACAATAAACATTAATATGAAGCTCCGTTAAAAATACTTATACTGACAATAAACTAACTCTATCCAGTGTTATTGTGATTTATAAAAATGATTGATCTGAGTCTTTTACCCAAAAGGGGAATACAGAGGATTTGTAATAGTTTTGCACGAGGAGAAATAATTTTGTTTCTTCTACTGATCAGATGATTGCCTAAATTCCCAGTCCTAGAACACTCTTTATAAACCAGGTGGACAACTTAGTCATATGGCCCCAATTCCATTTTTAAAGGTTCATAATCCCTCCTGAACAAAATTAGTTCAAAACCATTTCCCCACTTCCTTGAAATACACATAAAATTATAGCCTAACCCCTAGAACATATTGAATGTAAGATAAAAGATTTCCAAATTGCCTCTGAATTAATTGGGATAATGGCTAATTACATTTTGGGAATGAAGTCATCATGGTCATGTATGGAGCTGAAGAGTTAAGACATAACAGTTGTATGAAAATTGGTTCCATTCAACAAGTTCAGATTTTATTCCTCTTTCAGTTTAAATATTGACCAGTCCAATAACTGGATACTTGGTATTTCTTTGTAATCTGTCAGTCTGATTCTGGATATTATTTAGATCACACTACACATCCTTTGAAACTGGAGAAGTGACTAATTCAATTCATCCAGAAGTATTGCACCAAAACAAAAATAAGAAATAAGCTTGTAAGAAGCAAGAAAGATTTCCCTTTGACTAATCTGCTTTAAAAAAAATGAAAAAGTCACATAATTCTCTCTCAGAAATCGATGCTGAAGGTCATTTGAAATCTTTTTACCCTACAGTGGTCAAAATAGTTCCATACTGGGCAGCTTCAGCTTTTTCTAGCTCCCTCACATTTCCTTCAGATTTTCAGTTGCCACAATTCACTTTGGATTCATTGCAGCACATTCTGAACCCTCTCTCTCTCTCTCTCTCTCTCTCTCTCTCTCTCTCTCTCTCTCTCTCTCTCTCTCTCTCTCTCTCTCCCCCCCCCCTCTCTCTCTCCCCCCCCTCTCTCTCATTCTCACACATACACACCCCTATGACAATTTATAGTTAATACCAAATAATTCATTAATTAATAACCCTAAAAGGATGATTCAGACATGATTACCACCATCTTAATCACCATCATTGCTACAATCTATATGCTACTAAAACTCTGAGCATGACTTTTAACCTTTTTTTTGCTGATTCTATATTTGTTTAACTTACCAGGGTTTTATATGAGAGATGGGTGTCGATATAAATGTTAAGCATAAACAAGCAAGCAAGCAAGCAAGCAAGCAAACAAACAAACAACTAAAATGCTTATTTGTCAGACCCAAAGGCACTATCCAGATCTCCAATTGAAGATTATTTATTCTATTTCATTATTTATTTATTACACATACTTATATAGCTACCCAACGAACATGTCGGTGACTCCTTATTCCAGAGAGTTTGAATCTGGACTCTGAAACTGGGTCCATTCAGGTAAGTCCTTCATTGTATATCTTATACTCTTGTTGGAGGGGTCTTCATACATTCGGAGAATGTAGGAGGTTTATGGACGTCTAATGGGGTATGAATTCGGTCAGAATAACTAGTTATTAGATGCCAGAATAGAGAAGAATTCTTCTCTCTGGTCTAAGACTGTAATAATAAATTGTTGTTGATTCCAGAGAGTTGGTTTTCCCTATTATGCAGAGGAACCTTCAGCATTCCTGCTTAGGATGTGAATGCTGGATAATAGAATCCATCTGAATAACAGGCCTTCAGATATACAACCCACCATGGGATAATACGAACCTTGTCTTACTGAGGTACAAAGTCTAGTGAAAAGCCAAGGCATGCCTTGGCTAAGTTGTCTCATCACTCATCCCAATCTTGCTTTGCCATTGATCTCATCTTATAGGATGCTACTTCATAGAGCAATTTTCCTTGTGGGTCTCCCTAGAATTGAGCATGCTGAGGAATTTTCTGGTGTGGCTGTTAACATGTCCTGATCACAGATAGCTATAACACTACTCCCTATCTCTAAATACCCTCACTATCTGCATAGAGTAATATATGGTGGTAATTAATGGAAGAGCATTGTTGGATCTCACCACAACCAATGGAAGGATGTCTAAATGTCATCATAAGGTAGACTTATTTGAAAGTCAACCAGAATCCTGTTGTATAGAATTATGTAGTGATGAAATCCATTTTTTTTTACTTCTGGTTCTGTGGGTGTGGCTTGGTGGGCATGGCAGGGGAAGGATACTGCAAAATCTCCATTCCCATCTCACTCCAGGGGAAGGATACTGCAAAATCTCCATTCCCACCCCTCTCCAGGAGAAGGATACTGCAAAATCCCCATTCCCATCCCATTCCAGGGAAGGATATTGCAAAATCTCCATTCCCACCCCACTCCAGAAGGATACTGCAAAATCTCCATTCCCTCCCCACTCCAGGGGAAGGATATTGCAAAATTTCCATTCCCACCCCACTCCTGGGGGAGGGATATTGCAAAATATCCATTCCCATCCTATTGTGGGGCCAGCCAGAGGTGGTATTTTCCAGTTGTCTGAATTACTCAAAATTTCTGCTATCAGTTCTCCAGAACCTGTTAGAACCTGCTGGATTTCACCCTTGGAATTATGACTACTGGAAAGTGGTGGAATGTAATCTGGATTCACAGGAGAGAGGTGTTGCATTCCAGATAGGAAAGAGACAACAAAACTTAGTTTGGTTGGGAGAAAGAGAGTTAAGAAGACTCTTCCCTAGTTATTCCAAGAGTATATCTAAAGTAGTGCAAATAGTTGTTTCAGTTTGGCAAGATTTCTGAAAGGAAACTACTAAGAAATAACTCTACATGTCTTTCTTGGTTCTTGGGGCATAACAGAAACCCCTAACCAGGATATGAAACCAATAATCCTTTCCTACCAGCCCTAATATACCAGTGGCAGTCTTCTCTCCCTCTCTACATGACCCTCACTGGAGACCTGGAATTCCTTACACTCAGAGATCCAGAGAAAGGAAAGGAACTTTGCATTCTCAGCAATGGCAAGCACATAGTCTGCAATCTACTGATTTATGTAATGATGGTCCTTGTGGATTGCCATATACAAAAGGTCATTACAGTTCATTTTCATTAGCCAAAGCTAATTTTCATCTTCTTGACATTTTGTAATGGACAACAAGCCCTGGTCACACACCCAGGAATTGCCACTTTATGTCACCCATGGTGTTTCCTTAAATTCCAAATGTACTAATAGATATATTTATTGCAGGTATCACCTTGAGATGTAGAAGATGGAATTAATCAGAAGGCTAAATGCAGAAGTCAATAAATCAGTGTTATAAATAAGCCTTTAACTGCTTAGAAATTTTTTAAAAAGTTCCATTTCTGTCCCCAGTGTTTAAAGTAAGAAAAAAATAAATAGAAAATGTCATCCTCATGGCCTGGCATTCAGAGGTGGAGGGAATCTTGCATATGTTAAACTGTGGAATCTTTTGTGCTCATTGAGCACTGGTTGTTTTCTTGCAGACGTTTCATTACCAAAGTAGATGACATCATCAGTGCTATATAGTTACCTATTGTACATATTAAGTTGACTAACATTGGGAATTCTTGAAATTTGAACCTTGCAGGAAATTGGATTTAACTTCTTAGGTTCTTATAGCAAAATTGTATAAATATTTCTCTCTCCATGTGTATACAGTATATTCAAGAGCAAAACAGGAGAAAGATCTATTTTCTTTGTAGTTATTTCCCATCTTTATCATCCCTTTCTTAAAATGGCCATTCACATGACTTTGGTTTATTTCTTCTTTAGTCTCCTTAACTGCCTTAGTTTGCCATTATTTTTTTGCTTGCTAAAAAGGCAACTGCACTCAATACTTATTGGGAAATAATTTGTTATGTTTTCTTTATTCACAGGGATTCTGTGATGCTTCCAAGCTCTTCAACACTATAAAAATAAACACCGGGAGGGCTTTCCCCTTTATGCAGAGATCGCAAGCTGCTGCTTGCTGAATTTCCTGTAGGGATGTTTTGTTACTCAGCCACCATATGCTTTCAATTGTCACTAAGGTACTTTGTGTTGGGGTGATGAGATCAATATTTGCCACATAGCTGTGACATAAGTCAATGGCAAAGTAGTACTGTGGCTTTCTTAACAATTTTCTTAAATTCTCCTTCACTAAAGCATTCCTTTTTAGTGACATTGCCAATTAGTTGGCAGACATATGAAACAGAATCTGCTCATTGGTGCCCTCATCCTACATAATTGCAAAGATATCTTCAGTGCAAGTTTTTTCTCAATCTCTTGGCTTCCTTTGATTGAATGAATTATTGATTATGTTCCTCCAGGTCATTGTTGACTCTTAGCAACCACATGAGATTTTATCTATGACAATCTGCTGCTAACATGGTCTTTCAGGTGTTTCCCATGATACACTCATTGCTGTTGTAACTGAATCTATCCATCTTGCTGTTGGTCATACTCTTCTCTTTCCTTCTACCTTTCTTAACATTATAGCCTTGTCCAGAGGACTAAGTCTTCACATAATTAATCCAAAACAGGCTAATTTGACCCTATTCACTTGTATTTAAGTGAGAACTCTTGAATGATTTCTTTGATGATCCATTGGCTTGTTTTCTTAAATGTCCAGGGTGTTATCAAGAGTCTTCTCCAACACCAAAATGAAAAATCATTAATAGTCTTTCTATCTGGCTTCTTCAAAGATCATTGGATTCCTCATATTTTAATGATGTTGCCTTTTCTGTCTACAGGAAAGCAAAAACACATGTTTCTAATAATTTTGGGTTTCCTTTTCTTGTACTTCAGCTACCAAGGACAATATCCTCAAATGAGTTTATCCAAACATTCTGTAACCAGAGCCATTGTTCTAACATTTTTAAAAACTACCATGGGATATATGGGACATATCATTGAATGGTGCTATCAACAGAAATGGTGGAATTAGATTTGGAGGTGAGGATTTCCCCCATCTTTAATTTAGAACATAGATTTTTT
The DNA here is from genome assembly GCA_022577455.1 of Arizona elegans. Lineage (NCBI taxonomy): Eukaryota > Metazoa > Chordata > Lepidosauria > Squamata > Colubridae > Arizona > Arizona elegans. The sequence goes on from JAKOOJ010000004.1 coordinate 12,479,417, forward strand.
TTTAAAAGAGATCATTTTAATTAAGAATATTGTAGGTTCAAGACATAATATTGTAGAAACTAGTGGTAGTGATAGAACATATCAGCTATATCAAGGTAAATTTGGATAACAATAGAAGCTATAACATATACAATCTCTCTGTCTGTCTGTCTAAGTATTACTTATTTATTTTATTTTTATTTAATTTAATTTATATACCACCCTTCTCCCGAAGGACTCAGGGCGGTGAACAGCCATAATAAAAATAATGTACAAAATAGAATTTAAAAGCAGATTAGAATAATTAAATCATAGGCCGAATTTAAAACTCTCATTTTAAAACCAATTTTAAAACCCCATTAAAACCAAATTAAAATCATTTATCCTATCAGAGCGGCTTGCTGGAATAACAGGGTCTTCACTGTACGATGGAAGGCGCAGAGGTCGGGGATCCTTCGTATGTCCGGGGGTAATTCATTCCAGAGGGCAGGGGCCCCCACAGAGAAGGCTCTCCCCTGGGGGTCACCAGTCTACATTGTTTGGCTGACAGCACCCTGAGGAGGCCCTTTAGGTGTGAGCGTACCAGTCGGTGGGAGGCAATCGGTGAAAGAATGCGGTCTTGTAGATAGCCAGGTCCTAAGCCATGGAGCGCTTTAAAGACCTTGAAGCGCACCCGGAAGACCACCAGGAGCCAGTGCAGCTCACACGAGAGGCACATGGGAGCAATGGGTCGCCCCCATTATTATTCGCGCGGCTGCATTCTGGACCAGTTGGAGCCTCCAGGTGCTCCTTAAGGGGAGCCCCATGTAGAGAGCGTTACAATAGTCCAGACGGAAAGTGACGAGGGCGTGAGTGACCGTGCGCAAGGCATCCCGATCCAGAAAGGGGCACAACTGGGAAATCAGGCGAACCTGATAAAAAGCCCCCCTGGCCACGGCCGTGGATAGATGATAACTTATCTAGTTATCATCTATCCAGCTATCTAACCATCATTTCTATTTATCATTATTGCATATGCCATTATGTATCCTAAGCACTACCATAATTTATACTGGTGTCTGGTACTGTAACCAATAAAAATAATTCTTCTAGCTTTATAAAAGTGCTAAAAAATAATTTAAGGGACTTTCTAAATCTCAAAAGATTAGACTTCAAACATGGCATGAACGAGTCTATCCAAAAAGTAAGAATTTAATGACAGGTTTATTAACTTTAGTCTAGCTATTCTGGTACATGGAAATACTACGTATCCCTGATTGCACAAAGCAACATGAATTGTGATCAGATATTCAAATAATAGGGTGTTTCTCTATGCACTGCTCATAACATCAGCATCTCCAGCTTGAACTAACACCTAGACAATATAGGGATTGGCAAAAACAGGGAACAGGTGGTTGGAAAAATATCTTTCTCCTTCGTTTGCCATCTGGATGGTGAGGTTAAGATGCATTCCTCTACTTAGCCAGGACATGGATTAAGAAATCTACAAAATGCTATATTTAGAGTCTGCAGTGCCTTGATGAGATATGTAACTATGTGTTAAATAATATTCCAGGTGAATGATCCCAAATATACATACAAACAAGCTTATACAGTCAATTTCACACACGCCATTTCAAAACAGTGCAATCACATTGGATAGGCACACAGTATTTGGTCATTTATACATTCCTAAGCAAATGGAAATGCCCAAAATATTTTTCTTTGCACATGTGTATCACAACAGTAACATTTCCATAGCAACGTGCAATAGACATTCTCCTTGTGCAATTCTAGAACTCTCAAATTTATCCTTGCACCCACATAAACATAGTGACCATTTGCTTATGAGATACAGATGAAGATTAAAAGAGTTGGAAGGGACCTTGCAGGTCACTTAGTCCAACCCCCCCCCCCACACACACACACCCAAGCTGACCTACACCATTTTTTGACAGATGGCAGTCCAATCTCTTCTTAAAAGCTTTCAGTGATGAAGCTCCAACAACTTCTGAAGGCTAATGCTGTTTCAGCCAAATTATTTGGCTCGGGCTAAAGTTCTTTATTAGATCTGAATTCTTCATGAATCTCACAAATTTATCTGGGTTCCTTCCTCTCTTACAGGATAAAATAGAGATGATGGAGAACCCCACAGACCACAATAACCTGAATTCAAACCAAGGGACCAAGAAGAGAATCAGTAAGGGTCGTTAGTGAAATATAAAGGTTACCTATGTGAGATACCTCCAAAATGTGAACTAACTGCTCAACTGTCTTCCCAGTAATAAGAATGGTTGCAATCTCCAAATAACCCAAAGTTTCAGCCATTTGTTTTTATCGGCAAAAGTCCTTAAAGAAATTTTCTTACTAATAAGAGCCTCAAGTGTTGTGCTATTGCTGATGCCGGTACCGATACTGGCACTCCTAAAGATTAAAAGAACCAAAAGTTAACAATACATTTTTCATCTGGAAAGAAAGGAGAATCAGAGTGAAAATTAATAAGACCAGTCTGACCAACTTTATTGTAAGGTTCTGGAAATGCATCTAACAAAAAGAGGGGGGGAGGAGTCTCTATTTAATTATTTTCTTAAAGGAATATCATCACTGCTATTCAAGGGAACAATCTGGAAGGGAGAAATACAGTTTGAATTATGACCATAATTGAGTCCAAAATTTCTGTTGTTAATCAAGACCGATGTTAAGTGAACTTTGCCCCATTTTATGACTTTTCTTACCAGAGTTGTTAAGTGGATTACTACGGTTGTTAAGTTAGTAACAGAGTTTTTATGTGAACTGGTTTTCCCATTGACTTTGCTGGTCATAAGGTTGCAAAAAGTGATCATATGACCACAGGAAATTGCAACCATAAATACGTACCAGCTGCCAAGCATCCAAATTTTGATTATGTGACCATGGGGATGCTGCAATGGTCGTAAGTGTGAAAAACAATCATTATTCACTTTTTCCAGTGCTTTGGAAAATAAATTGATCCCGTCTTCTTTGTGGCAGCCCCTCAAATATCGGAATACTGCTTTTTTTTTTTTTTTGGCAAAAGCAATTTTCATTGTGTGAACAGAAATGGATAAAGGGTTAACTTCCCCAATAGTCCCCTACAATCAATGCACATCTTTCAAAGGAACAAAAAAATAGGAATGGTTTTCAGGAAATCTATGGCCCAAAGTTTGACTTTCAGTTAGGAGACGTTTATCCAGTTTACCTAAATGTATTTATTTATTTATTTGTCAAGAACTTATTAGGTAATAAGTATAAACATGGATTGGATAAATAAAATAGATAGAAATAGAGGAAACATTAGGACAGGGATGGTAGGCATGCTGGTGCTTTTATGCACGCCCTTTACAGACCTCAGCTCAGCCTGTTTCCTTGAAATGATCAAATCCTACATTACTTATTTAGTTTATTTATGATTTTCTTTTTAGTCATCTGTTACCTTAAGTGATTATTCATGCATTCTCAAACACAGTCCATAAGACACGATTGCTTGTAATCTGTAAGTGATGTAAGTGGTCCTACTGTGATTTAAGTGTGATCCATTAGTCAGAGCAACATAGTAATCTGAGATGCCAATCTGTGATTATTGCTGAGCTTCCTTTCTATTCTCTGTTTCATTAGTAGCCAAAGTTCATCTGTTTTTGCTAGAAGGATGCTAAATGGGCAAATGCATGCCTCTATGTATTACATTTTGATCTAATGGTTTGGTTTAATGGTTAAGGCAGAAGACTAGAAAGCAAGATATCCTGAGTTAGTCATGAAAGCCAGCTGGTTGACCTTGAGTCAATCACTCTCCATTCATCTGACCTCACAGGGTTAGAATAGGGCAGGGCAGGGCAGGGCAGGACAGAATAGAATAGAATAATTTTATTGTCACTTTAACTGTACACTAATGGGCATACATTAAAATGAAATTTCATTGCATACAGCTCTCAAAGGATCTCCACCTCCAATATACACTACATAAACATAACAAAAATATAAACAAACAAACAAAAATATAAACAAACAAACAAACAAGCAAGCAAATATGCATATAGCCACATACCCACATATATTATATGACACAGAGAAACAACACAGTCTAGTTTGGATGTATAAATACATCCAAAATAAAAGTGGCAGTGGAATTGCGAACTCGTCTCCCCCTCCCCCCCGGGATTTTCCTTGGGGGCGGGGGTGCCGGCATTTTGGGACCCTGGAGTTTTCTGCAGCTGGCTGACTTTTATTCTATCATTTTGCAACCGGCTTGACCTGTTCCAGCTTTTGTGGAGGTGCTGGAGACCTGCTCCGCTGGGCGAGTGGGCTGAGTGGAGTGTGAGGGACGTGGGCGGCGAGGCCTTGCCTGGCTTGTAACCGCTGCCGCCTGCTGCCCCGGGACTACCAAACTAAAGTTACAGCTGCTTGGACTGAAGCTGTCATCGCAGACCCTGGACTACCTGCATTTACAGTCCTGACATGGTCACCCCTTGGAATGTTGATGCCCATTGCCGTGAGAGGGCAGCTGTGGACTCCTTCTATTTGTTCTGGGTCATACTGCGGTGAGAGGGCAGTATTGACTGGCAGTTTCCACTTCAAGGGGACCGCCCAGCAGATATAGGACTTTGACTGTGGTGAGAGGACAGTCAGGATTAACTGCTTTGGCACCCCAGCCGCCGTGAGAGGGCGCCCTGGGGATGTAGGCTCCTGTTGCTGGGCGCGAATCTGGCCATGCCCTATTAGCCATGGCCGTATACATCGCCAAGTCCGAATATGATCTTGAAATATATAAGTGTGGACTTGGTTGCTCTTAGAAGCTCCCCCTATTCCTGGGAGTGGCCGGAAGGCCTAGCAAAGATATACCTTCATGATGGGTCCTGGGACCCCGAGAGGTGGCATAGGGGCATTAGGGGTCTTCAGAAAGGTGCTTTGTACGGGTTTTTATCTAGGTTTTTAAGTGGGTTGGGGAGGGGGGAGGGTTGTGAGATCCGTCAGGTGCCTGGGGCGGGGCACCTCTGGACCAATGGCAGTCCAGGCCATGGATGGGTGGCAGCGGGATTGGAGCGGGGCTGGGGTTACCTATAACCCAGGGGGAGAGGGTGGGAGCACTGATCCCGGTAGTGATGGGGAATGATGGCAGATGGATGAACCGAGGGCCATATCAATATCTGGGAGCTCGCCCTTGCTATCTTCGAGGGGTGACGTGCTCCGACCCTCTTGGTTCCATCCAATCTAGGGGGGTTTGAGAGAGGGAGGTGCTGGGTTCAGGTTGGTCTATTTTAATGCCAGGTCTGTGGTTAACAAAGCTCCCCTCATTCGGGTTTGATTGAGGAGGAAAACACAACCTGGCTTGTATCACGGAAACCTGGTTTGGCTTGGAGGGAGGTGTCCTTTTGAAAGAACTTTGCCCACCAGGTTACCGGGTGCTGCACCAACCTAGGGCCCAGGGTAGGGGGGGAAGGGTGGCGGTTGTTATTAGGGAGAACCTTAGCCCGCGAGAGGTCACTGCTCCTAGGATAGATGGGTGTGAGACTGTCCTCATGAAGTGGGGCCCGCAGGGTCAGTTGGGCTTGTTGATTGCATACCTGTCTCCCAACTGCATATCAACAGTCCTGCCCGGGCTGCTTGATACCCTATCAGGACTGGCGGTGGAGTTTCCCAGACTTACTGTGCTGGGGAAATCTGCCGTCCCTGGGTGGGGGTGTCGGGGGTGGCTCGGGAGTTCATGGCCTCCATGGCGGCCATGGACCTGACTCAAATTGTTCAGGGCCCGACACATGAGGGGGCCACATGTCCAATCTTGTTTTTGTCTCAGAGCAGTGGCGGACTGACTGCTATTGATCCCCTGTCATGGACTGACCACCATCTTCTCTGGCTGGGCTTCCAGTACAATGCCCCTCCTCGCTGGGAACCGGAACTGACCATCTGGTTCCGGCCCAGGTGCCTGATGGATCCGGAAAGGTTCCAGACAGAGCTTGGGATGATGCCTCTATCTCTCTCCCATGCCCCAGTCACAACTGTGGTGGATGCCTGGGATGAGGCCGCTGCCGGGGCTCTGGACCGGGTCGTGCCTTTGTGGCCTCTAACTCATCGCAGATCCCGGTTGGCCCCCGTGGAGGAGCTCTGGGGGATGAAGCGACCTATGAGAGGCCTGGAGAGCAGTTGGAGTGCCAGTTGTTCCGAATCTGATTGGTCACAATTGAGATCATTTACTCGGGCCTATCTGGTGGAATTGGTGATGGCAAAACATTGCTATTTCTCATCGCGTCCACAGAGAATCGCCTGACCGCCCTGTTTCGGGTGTCCCGCTCCCTTTTGAATCAGAGGGCAGGGGAAGACCCAATGCGAGGGCAAGCTGAGGAGTTCGACCAGTATCTGCAGGACAAGATCGCTCAGATTCGGGATGGCTTGGACTCTGACTGGACAGGGTCAGACGGTGAGGAAGCGGCGGGTCTTGTGCTTTGGGAAGAGTTCGATCCTGTTACCCCAGAGGAAGTGGACAGGATCATGGGGAAGTTGAGTGCGGCCACATGTGTATTGGACCCGTGCCCCTCCTGGCTGGTTTATTCAGCTCGGGAGGCGACATGCGGCTGGATCCAGGCGGTGATAGCTGCTTCTTTGGAGGAGGGAAGCTTCCCTGACACTTTGAAGGAGGCGGTGGTGAGGCCTCTCCTCAAAAAGCCTGCCCTGGATCCAGCTTCTTTGAGCAACTTTTTTCCGGTCTCCAACCTTCATTTCCTTGAGAAGGTTGTCGAGACTGTGGTGGCACATCAGCTCCCAGTGACCCTGGATGAAGCAGAGTACCTTGATCCATACCAATCGGGTTTCAGGCCCGGATACAGCACGGAGACAGCATTGGTCGTACTGGTGGATGATCTCTGGAGGGCTCGGGACAGAGGTCACTCCTCTGTTCTGGTCCTATTAGATCTTTTGGCGGCTTTTGATACCATCGACCATGGTATCCTGCTGTGGCGCCTCAAGGGGTTGGGAGTGGGAGGCACCGTCTTACGGTGGTTCTCCTCTTACCTCTTAGGTCGTATGCAAACTGTGTTGGCAGGAGGGCAGAGATCTACCATGAGGCCCCTCAATTGTGGGATGCCTCAGGGGTCGGTTCTCTCACCCCTTCTGTTCAACATTTATATGAAACCGCTGGGGGAGATCATCCGTGGTTTCGGGGTAGGGTATCATCAGCATACTGATGATACCACCAGCTTTTTATATCTACCCCGAACCAGCCCAGTGATGCCCTCTACGTGATATCCCGGTGCCTGGAAGCGGTACGGATCTGGATGGGGAGGAACAGGCTTCGGCTCAACCCTGCCAAGACTGTGTGGCTGTGGATACCGGCATCTCGGTTCGAAGGTGAGATTCCATCGCTGTCTATAGGGGGTAAAACTTTGCCCTCTGCAGACAGGGCATGCAACTTGGGTGTCCTCCTGGATTCACGGCTGAGTTTAGAAAATCACATAACAGCCGTGACCAGGGGGGCATATGCCCAGATTTGTCTGGTCTGCCAGTTGCACCCCTATTTGGACAGAGATGCCCTACACACAGTTACTCATGTGCTAGTTACCTCCCGTGTTGACTACTGTAATGCTCTCTACATGAGGCTGCCCTTGAGGACCACTCGGAGGCTTCAACTGGTACAGAATGTGGGCCGCGCGGGTTGTGATGGGAGAGTCCCGATACTCCCATTTTACACCCCTCCTGCACGACTTGCATTGGTTGCTAGTTGCCCTCCGGGTGAGATTCAAGGTGCTGGTAATGACCTATAAAGCCCTACATGACTTAGGCCCAGGATATTTGGCGGACCATCTGCTGCCAGCAACAGCTGCCCATCGCCCGGTGTGTTCTCACAGGGAGGGCCTGCTTCGGGTGCCGTCAGCTAGACAGTGTCGGCTGGCGACCCCCAGGGGTAGAGCTTTTTCTGTGGGCACGCCCACAGGAGTTGAAAGCAACTCCCCCTGGGGCTCCAGTTGGCCCCTGACCTTTGCACCTTCCACCGTGAATTAAAAACATGGTTGTTTACATCGCCCAGTTTGGACTGAGAGGGTTTTTAGAGTTTGGGGGTATTAATATAACATATATATATATATATATATATATATATATATATATATATATATATATATATATATATATATATATATATATATATATATATATATATACATTATATATTTTATAATTTTAACTGATTGTTTTATTGTTGTGAGCCGCCCTGAGTCTTCGGAGATAGGGCGGCATATAAATTTTATTAATAAATAAATAAATGTTGTTGTGAAGAAAATAGGAGGGGGATCGTGGATTGAATATGTTCACCTCTTGAGTCATTTGTTAATGACTTAAGGAGGCAATACAAATAAATAAATACAAATAAATTTTCTCTGTGTCCTAAACAATTGACAGATTGAAAAATAGTTTACACCAATCCAAAAGTTCACAAATTTTCAAATTGTGCAGTTTAGCCAGTTGTATAATACTAAAAGGATATAGCTGAGATTAAACAGATCTGTGCTTTGGAATAAGTAGCAATGTGCTACTTATGTAAGACATATGGGTTTAAATAAGGAATGTTGTTTATTAAGCTGATTGTATTGCCGGTGTTTAACAATTACATACAAGAGCAATTCTTGCAAACAATGAAAATTATAATGGTTTGAAAATAGCAAATCAGCTTTGCAGATCATGACTGCCAGAATTTAGGAGTCTAATTTAAAAGCAAAATGCCAGAGTTTCATATACAGATCCAGGAAAATAAGTGGGAAGGTTTCACACAATCATATACATATGTATACAGAAGGATTCCCTATGGAATTGAAGCCTCCTTACATTTGCCCTCTAAATTTACCACAATGAAGAAACAAGCTTTTTCAAGGATTAGCAATTTTTCCAACCTCCTACCCAACCCCCATACCAAATGGGCCCATTATTTCAATATGTTCAAAATGAGAGTTATTTTTCTCTTTCCCTTTCCCTTTTACTTAGGCAGGATCTTCGGTGAGGTGGGGTGGAGACAGGGGTGAGCTTCAAAAATTTTAGCAAGGGATTCTCTGCCCAGTTTCTGGGTGGGTGTGGCCATATGGGCATGGCTAGTTGGCCTCCTGCACCACGGCAGGAGGGGTGGCGTTTTTGTCCTCCCCAGGCTCCAGAGGCTTTTCTCGAGCCTCCAGGAAGGCAAAAACAGCCTCCCCAGGCTCCAGAGGCCCTCTGAAGGCTGAAAACATTTCCGGCCTTCTCAAACTTCCGGTAGGCCCATTTTTTGCTCTCCCTGAGCCTCCGCACACACCCTGAACTTACCAGCATCCAAAATGGGCTGCATGGGAATTCCTGGGAGGGGTGGGGTGGAAGGGGCCATCCAGAAGTGGGATTTGGGGGTTCTCCGAACTGCACAGAATCTTAGCTAGAGGTTCTCCTGAACCCCTGAGAACCCCCAGCAGCCCAGCCCTGACTGAAGAACTGAAACTCCAAAATACATTCATCTTGATAAAGAAAGGAAAAGGTCCAATCCATTCTGGGATCTGACCATGGTAATAAGCGTTGTGAATGATTTTCAAATAGTTTGAACAACTAGTTGGATGTAGTAATGAATTCCCCTAATTAATGCTCTGTTTTCTTATCTCTTTAAGCCAACTGGTGAGTAATGCTGAAACAATGAGCTTGCTATTCGCTACTTGTATAGACTAAGGAAATTGACCTTGATGGAGATGGGTGAGTTTGTTTATCAATGTGATGAGTAAAAATATAGATCAACACTAGGCAGATAGTGCTCATACATGGCTTAGATTTAGACATCTCCCTAATTCACAAGGGTATAAATAAGGGGAGGAGACTCAGCATTATCAAACATAACAAGATTCTGTTATTAAAGTCTTCCTGCTGAGATTATCTCTTAATCTGGATCATCTAACAAAGCTGACACAATTAGACTGTGTTGGACATAGGTAACATATCTATGTATATTCTGTTAGGTAATATTCTAAGAGCCATGGTGGCACAGTGGTTAGAATGCAGTATTGCAGGCTAATATTGCTGACTGCCAACTGCCCAGCAGTTTGGCACTTCAAGTCTCAAGGTTGACTCAAGGTTGAGGACCCAGATTGTTGGGGGCAATATGCTGACTCTGTAAACCATTTAAAAAGGGCTGTAAAAGATTGTGAAGTGGGATATAAGTCTAAGTGCTAGTGCTAGTGCTATTATATACTAATCATTAGAAATCATTTACCTGCCCCCGTAACTTGATTTTCTGCCTGGTATAAGAACAGTTCTTTTCACAAAATGGATAATAATAATAAAAAATCAAAATGCTCAGTCCTGAGGAATGAGCGATCAAAACAGTGATAATGACTTAATGCTGTTGCAAAGGAAAGGGTTTATATAAGCAATTTGAGTTTTAAAGATGCGGGTCATGAACTGAAAGCAATGTACTGACAATAAATACATTGGGAAATATAATTGTTTTGGTCTGTGTTATATAATATCAGGTTACAGTGCCAGATCAGCTTTATAAAGATGATGTATTTCATACACAAGAACATTCAGATCTACTAGTGTTTCAAAATGAACACACATACATATATATATACAGTGTATATATATATATATATATATATATATATATATATATATATATATATATATATATATATATATATATATATATATATATATATATTCTTACTTCTTCATAGGGTTTATGTGTGTTTTTCTTCTAGCCAGGTTTTCCCTACGTAGCCAAGGTTTTTTTTTTTTGTTTTTTTTTTTTGTAGCTCCAGCTCAGTAGAATCACATCTACTCAGTCCTGGGCTTTTTTCCTTTCTAACACCTAGCAAGCTCTAACTGCTAGGTGGGAGACCTAAATAGATCCCTTTCTAGCTCATTAGCTGTCATCAGTAGGCCACACCCATATCCTCCCTGTAAAGGTACAGTATCAATTTTCTTACTTCTTCGTAGGGTTTATGTGTGTTTTTCTTCTAGCCAGGTTTTCCCTACGTAGCCAAGGGTTTTTTTTTTTTTTTTTTTTGTAGCTCCAGCTCAGTAGAATCACATCTACTCGAGTGTGTATATATATATGTATGTATGTATGTATATGTATATGTATATGTATATGTATATGTATATGTATATGTATATGTATATATGTATGTATGTATGTATATATATATATATATACATATATATATATATATATACATATATATATATATATATATATATATATATATATATATATATATACATACATACATACATATATATATATATATATATATATATATATATATATATATATTCTGAGGTTTTCACGAGTGTTTGTATGTAGGTCTTTGGTTATTCAGGTTTTCTCCCGTGTAAAATTGAAGGTGTCTTGGCAACGTTTCGACGAAGTCTCATTCGTCATCTTCAGGCTGGTGTTCTCGGCTTCGTGCTTCTAGGAGCAATGTGTGTGATCGCAGCTGTTTCTTCCTTTTAACTGCCAGTGGGGTGTGAACTGATTGGGTGGGAGCTTGGCTGTGTTCTGATTGGGTGGAGGTGTGTTCTGATTGGTTGGGGGTTTGGCTGTGCTCTGATTGGATGGGGGGTTGGCTGTGCTCTGATTGGCTGGGTGTGTGTTCTCTTTAGGTGGGGGCTTGGTTGTGCTCGGGTTAGTCTGAGTAGCAGGGGGATTTGAGCTGGTGAGCTGTGTTGCTGTTGTTTGGCTTCGTGTTCATGGCCATGCCATCTCTTCATGTTGGGTGTCAGTCTGTTTCATGTATGGATTGGAGGGGTTTAAAGTGGCTAATGATGCAGCTGTGGTCTGGCTTCTGGTCCGTGGTCATGCTTGATCATCAGTGTGGGTTTGAGTCTGCTTTCTGCGTGGATGTGTGGTGGTTACATCCTGTGTGGCTCTCGTGAGTGTGGGTCTGGCGTCATTCTTTGTGTTAGGGACTCATTTGTCAATAAGGGTGGGTTTCCAAATGGCTGGCAGGCGGGAGGTATCATCTTGTTTATTCATGCTGTGTGGAAGTTTTTCTATCTTGATGGCTTCTCTGATTATTCTGTTCTTAAAGTGTTCAGTTTTGGCAATAGTTCTGGTCTTTTTAAAGTCAATATCATGTCCTGTGGCTTTGAGGTGTTGGACCAGGGAAGAAGTTGGTTCCTCTTTTCTAACTGAGTTCTTGTGTTCTTCAATGCATGCACTTATTCTTCTGTTGGTTTGTCTGATGTATGTGGTGGGGCAGGCGGTGCAAGGGATTTCATATACTCCTTGATTTTCTAACTCAATTTTGTCTTTGGGGTTTCTTAGATGGTGGATATTTTTCGGCTTGTGCAGAATGCTGTCTTGATGCTGTGTTTGTGGAGGATCTTGCTGATTCTGTCTGTGGTGCCTTTTATGTATGGGAGGAGGGCTTTGCCGTTTTCTTGTTCTCTGTCTTGGATTTTAGTGGGGGTTTCTTTTTGGATTAGGTTGGTGATCTTATTTCTTTGGAATCCATTGGATGTTAGTACATTAGTGAGAGTGTGTAGTTCGGTTTTTAGGTGTTGTTCATCAGCTAAGTGTTTTGTTCTGGAGATGAGTGTCTTGGCTACGGAGTTGATCTATGCTGGGTGGTGGTGTGAGAGTGCGTGCAGATAGCGGTTTGTGTGTGTTTTCTTCTGGTAGATGGTGTGTCCTAGGGAGCCATTGGATTTTTTGTAGATTTTTTGTAGTCAGAAGAAAAAACAACAAGAGGAACAAAACAATGGGAAAGCCATCTTGCCCTATATAAAAGGAACAACAGATAAAATTAGCAAAGTACTGCATAGACACAACATCAAAACCATATTTTGCACAGATAGAAAGATATCGTCCATTCTGAGAAACCCTAAAGACAAAATAGAATTAGAAGATCAAGGCATATACAAAATCCCGTGTGCTTCCTGCCCATCAACATATATTGGACAGACCAACAGAAGAATGAGTGTGCGCATCGAGGAACACAAAAACTCAATACAAAAGCAAGAACACACATCATCATTAGTTCAACACATAAATACAACAGGACATAATATTAATTTTAATAACACAAAAACAGTTGCAAAAATAGAACATCTCAATGGCAGAATAATCAGAGAGGCCATTGAAATAGAGAAAAGACCATATTGCATGAATAAACGTGATGACACTTCCCGTCTGCCTACTATTTGGAAACCTGCTCTCATAGATAGACGAATCACATAAGCCTGACGATGGCAGATGAAATTCTGTTGAAACGTCGCTTCTACCCTTTTAGGGATATGTTCACAATTACACGGGAAGAAATCTGAAATATTAACTGTACACACATATATACCTGTGAAAACTTACATAGACAAATATATATTTGGTTATTTGGGTTTTCTCCCGCGTAAAATTTGAAGTCTCTTGGCGATGTTTCGACGAAGTCTCATTCGTCATCTTTTGTCAAACAACAGCAATGCAGCTCACCAGCTCAAATCCCCCTGCAACTCAGATTAACCCGAGCACAACCAAGCCCCCACCCAATCAGAACACACCTCTACCCAATCAGAACACATCCAAGCTCCCACCCAATCAGTTCACACCCCCACTAGCAGTTAAAAGGAAGAAACAGATGCAATCACACATTGCTCCTAGAAGCACGAAGCCGAAAACACCAGACTGAAGATGATGAATAAAGACCTTGTTGAAACATTGCCAAGACACTTCCAATTTTATGTGGGAGAAAACCCGAATAACCAAAGACCTACATACAAACACCCGCAAAACCTCAGAAAACATATATATATTACTGATGCGGAAATGTTGTAAAGAAGAAAATTGTAAAAAAAACTGTTTTTTTAAAAAACTGTTTATATATATATATATATATATATTTATTCTTACTTTTTTCTTCCTTTTCGTAGGTTTTATGTGTGTTTTTCTTTTAGCCAGGTTTCTCCTACCAGGAAAAATCTTGGTTATGTAGGAGAAACCTGGCTAAAAGAAACATATATATATATATATATATATATATATATATATATATATATATATATATATATATATATATATATATATATATATAAAGGTTGGACAGGCATTTGTCTAAAATGGTATAATGTTTCCTGCTTGAGCAGGAGGTTGGACTACAAGACCTCCAAGGTCCCTTCCATCCAAGGTTTTTCTGTTATTCTGTTAATACTCAAAATTCAGGGGTATATGAGGCTAAGAATGTTCTAATCTGAATGCTAATTTGGAAAGTGAAAATTAAATCAGGTCATTTAAAAATGCAACGAAATTAATTTCTTCCGGATCTCTGCTTGAGATTCAGCTGGTTTAAATTATGTACTGGCTTTGCCAAAAATGATCCAGATTAGTTGTTTCTTAACAATCACATTTATATATCTGTTTAAGTAAACTGATTCATTCTTTGGCAGGTGCTTTGGCCAAATTCAGCAGCCAGAAAGAAAAGCTGCTTCTTTGGAAACAGAACATCAGAGAGATACACCCTGTTTTTAAGATCTCTTTTATTTAAACAACTGGCAAGAGGCAAGGAAAAGTGTCAGCAGTGAATCACTATCTTATTGGCAGATACTCTCCCTGGAAAATGCTCACATTAAACTTCATGAAAATCTTGCACAAGGTCAGAAGGGCAGATATTATGTAGGATCAGTATTTTATTTCTCCCTCTCATTTTCCCCTTTAATTCCCAAAAGGGAAAGGGGAAAAGCATTTTTCTAAATCTGTTCCCATTCTAATTTTGATGTCGGGATTGAAATTGATAAAGCTTTTAATTCCAAAGATCTCAAGTTCTCTGAGATCTACCTAGTGGTGGGTTGCTACAGGTTTGCCCTGGTTTGAGTGAACCGGCAGCAGCGGTGGGAGGCTCCGCCCACCTGCTTGGACATCATCAAAATGATGATGCGCATCTGCGCCCACATGCTCCCAATAATGAACTGGTAGCAAAGAAAATTGAAACCGACTACTGGATCTACTTATGCCATTCCTCCACTCTGCTCTGTTTTCATCTTTTTGACACTGGAACTTCAAAGCTGGAGAGTGATGTCTGCAGAATTTTATTCACAAACTGGTGTTGAGATCCTTCACCAATATCAGAATATTTCTTCTAATTTATCCAATAACCTCACAGATATTGTCCCAATCGATTACAGTCTGTGGCAAGCTTATTTTATCTTTTATTTTCAAATCTCATCTAGCCCCTGTGCAAATATGCAAATTGTAGCAGAAGTACAGCAGCTTTTTAGTATTCTTTCAAAAAAGTTGACCTCAATTTCTCAATCATCAGGAAAGGGATCAATGTGTTTATCCAAATAATAGTAGTAATAACATCAATAGTTTATATAAAACTAGTTTGAAAATGAAGGAACATTACAATGGAGGACAGGATTTTCATATCATGTTGCACAATTATCCTCATTACAAACCAGTTTGGAACATTTATGAAATCGATCCTGGTTTAACATTATGAGTAGAATATTAAATCATAGTTCTTTTTCAGTTGTAAAAGTTCAATTTAAATAAATCAGTAATACAGCAACAAAACCAGTGTTTATAGAAAAAAAGAGGGGGAGAAGAGGAATCAGCTATTAGCAAATCATAAATAATTGCCTCATAAGCTATTATCATATCACCAATTATTATCTTGGAAATTGTATGTTCTATTCTTATAAAAAAACAAATTACCCTCAAAATGCTACAAATCTTCTAAAATGACTTGCATAGGTCATCATTTGACTGAAACCCTGCATGCATTTTTTTGCAACCAGACTTGTTGGAACTGCCCTATATAAATAATTATTCATATTTATTCTACATGAAACATACAGAATTTTCATGAACAAATTTAGCAAAGATATTAGCGATGATTGGATATGTTTTAAATTACTGGGTGCCTGAAACACAGTACACTTGTTTTTCTGCTGAAGTCTCTCTCTGCTCACCTCACCCATTATTTAAACTCCCAGATGAACCTTTTTTTAACTGCCCTATTCATCTTCCTCTTGGCTGATATATCAAACAAACATCTTCTTTGGAAAAAGATGCTAATG
Source organism: Arizona elegans (assembly GCA_022577455.1). NCBI lineage: Eukaryota > Metazoa > Chordata > Lepidosauria > Squamata > Colubridae > Arizona > Arizona elegans. The sequence continues at coordinate 12,495,395 of JAKOOJ010000004.1, forward strand.
CGTGAATAACTCAGCAGTGAATACCACACCATGGTGGAGTAAGCAACTCACTCAGACTCTTCCCCAGCAGATGTTGAACATTCTTGCATTCCTGCAAAGGGCTGGAATACTAGTTAACTCAACTCTGCCCTTCCATGATAGGCAGTACCTGATGTTCCAAAGCAGATATTTGCAACTGTTCCATGGTGAAGTTGATATTTTATTTTTATTATCTCTGTTCAAAAACTAGGACTCAGAGTTCACCCTCATTATTCAATCCACCCACGAATTTGAAAAGATTTGATAACAAATGTCAGTGAGATGCTTAGCTGTAAACTATAGTTCCAGTGAAGTACTCATTTCTTAGTAAGCATCTTTTATCTCAATATTTTTCTAGTTGGTCTGAATCCTTTATAAATTTATAATGTTCACAATAATCAGGGCGTAGAATTCCAGCTATGAATACTTCCTTGACAGTATTGGATGCTGCCTAAAACTGAGTTTCCCTTCTTGTAGTCAAATCATCATTGTGTGACTCCTATTGAGATGAAATCTGAAATCAGCTAATTTTCCAAAATGTTTCTCATAAGTGAATTTCCAAGTCAGATACCCTTTACATTAAACCTCTGAATTAATGCTTGTTTCCTAAATGAAAAAGATCTGTGTTCATTGTGATCCTGTTTTCAGCCCACTTTTCATATAAACAAAGACCATAAGAGTTTTATCTCTGCTTTTAAGGGTTCCACAACTGTATTTGAGAATGGGTGACTTTAAATAACAGAATAACAAAGTTAGAAGGGACCTTGGAGGTCTATTTCAACCCCTGCTCAAACAGGAAACCCAATACCCTTTCAGACAAATGGTTGTCCAATCTCTTCTGCATATCCATGAAGCTCTTCCATTACATAGCATAAATTAAAGCTCTTCTGGAATGATTTCCTATATGTATCACAATATACTGGGATAAGAGCCAGCATTGCATAGTGGCTACAATGCTGGATCAGGAATAGTAAATCCAGTTCTGGTACCCTCTTGAACACAAAAGCTATTTGGGTGATCTGGGATTAATCGCTTCCTCTCAACCTAGACCAATGTAACAAAATAACTGATAAACACATCCTTCATCATGTGTCAATGACTTTGTTATATGAACTAGGGCAGTGAAAAATTAAGTATTGCTGAGCACATTGTAAGCCGCCCTGAGTCTTCGGAGAAGGGCGGCATATAAATCAAATTAAAAAAAATAATAAAAAAAAAATAAAAAAGTACACCTTGCAATTAAGCAGGAGAAATGCCAAGAAGGAACAACAACAACAACAACAACAACAACAACAACAACAATACTATTACAGTAAACTCGGACCTCAGCTCACAGAATGTTCTGCGGGGTGGGGTACATTAAGGTATTGGACATAGATGAAAGATTTGTGTTTGAATTGAATTGCAAAATTCCCTGGGAATCTTTTCATTCAATCCTAGCCTCACAGATGGTTGAGAGGAGAGAAAAAAAATGGGAGAGACTTGTATGTGAATCATGTTGAATTTTCAGGTAAAAAGCTGGATCTTCAATGTACAGTGAACTAGTAGCATCAGTCCCTCTCGCCTATAAACATATTTTTTTTCCATTTGTAAACTATAAACAAGACAGACACATACTTCAGAGGATAATTAGAACTACAGAAAAAGGAATTGCTACCAACCTGCCTTCCATTGAGGACCTGTGTACTGCACGAGTCAAAAAGAGGGCTGTGAAAGTATTTACAGACCCCTCGCATCCTGGACATAAACCATTTCAACTCCTACCCTCAAAACGACGCTATAGAGCACTGCACACCAGAACAACTAGACACAAGAACAGTTTTTTCCCTGAACGCCATCACTTGGCTAAACAAATAATTCCCTCAATACTGTCAAATTAGTTACTAAGTCTGCATTACTATTAATCTTCTCATCATTTCTATCACCCATCTCCTTCCACTTATGACTGTATGACTGTAACCTTGTTGCTCCTTAAGATTTATATTGACTGTTTCCCTATGATTATCATTAAGTGTTGTACCTTATGATTCTTGACTAATGTATCTTTTCTTTTATGTATACTGAGAGCCTATGCACCAAAACAAATTCCTTGTGTGTCCAATCACACTTAGCCAATAAAGAATTCTCTTCTCTTCTCTTCTCTTCTCTTCTCTTCTCTTCTCTTCTCTTCTCTTCTCTTCTCTTCTCTTCTCTTCTCTTCTCTTCTCAAATCATTGTTATTTTATTATGCAGGTAAATTTTCTTTATATTTTTCAATTCCCTTCTTTCATCCATTTACCATCTTCCTGCCTTTCTCAAACCCATCCACTCTTCAAAAACAGCATAACAACCATGCAAGGGAGCACCTCAAATACAAGCCACAGACCCAGCAATAATCTAATGGCCTGGTTTTTGTATGCTAGACATAACAGAGTTATATAAATGGTATGCTAACTTTCCAACAGCTGAAATGAGTGTGAATTCTATTAGATTTTAATTGGCATGAATTTTTCACAGAATGAAGGGGAAGTGCAAATCAAGTAGTATGAAAAGAAAATGCTAATATGCTACCTTCTGTGCACTCTAATCCTGGTTTCACACAGAAAGTCCTTGAATAAGATTAAAGACTAAGGTTATATCTAATGGAATAATAAGAAACTTTATGTCCAGATGAAGTTGTTTACAATGGGGAAATCCATGGATGTATATCAGAGAGAGGTCTTAATGGGCTTTCAGGAAAGATCATTCCTAAGTTCTCTGTTGTACAATATTTTTAATTGATTTGGTTGAAGAGGGCCAGCTAGGCAATCAAGAAATGCTCTAACATGGCCTCTCTGTGGAGCCAAAGTTGGACGTGATGACTTAAATGGTTCCTTTCAACATACGAATTGAACAAAATCATGCTCATTTATCTTTGTAGTCTATACCAGATGTTTGTGTCTTGGTTAAATGTATCATATGCTCTTGCTTGATGGAGGATCCTGGAGCATGTAGAATGATGGAAGCAAAATGAGCCTTTTCCCCACTTACCTTCCTGCAGTCCATTGCTTAAATAGCCCACCATCAAGTCTAACAGTATAATGGAATGTGTGGATAACTTTGGAAAATTAGGGGAAGCAATGCTGCTAAGGAAACTTTCACACAAGAGAAAAGGAGTTTCCCATGGATTAACAGTGAAGGGAAGAAATTTAGAAAGGATCCACTTTAAAGGATTAACCATTTATTCTTTCTTCAATTTTAAGATGTTGTTATTGTTGTTGTTTAAGCTAAGTTTTCGAACAGTTTGGGGCTAGTCACCAATCTCCTGCTTTCTGGAAAATGCTAAGACCTCACTCTGCCAATTAGCATGGGAGTCTAAGAGTGTGAAGGCTTTTAGGAAATTTCTTTTCACCTGGTCGTTTTTGGACTTCTGAATTTTTTAACTTTGATTTTTTACTTTTTACTTATACATTTTAACCTTGTTCTTAATTCTGTTTGTTTGGTTTTTTTACTGTGATTTTGACCATGTGTTTATATTGTTTTATCATGTTGCTGGAAACTGCCCAAAATCACTTAGATGAGATGGGTGGTGAAGAAAGAAAGAAAGAAAGAAAGAAAGAAAGAAAGAAAGAAAGAAAGAAAGAAAGAAAGAAAGAAAGAAAGAAAGAAAGAAAGAGGAAGGAAGGAAGGGAGAGAGAGAGAAAGGAAGGAAGGAAGAAAGGAAAAGGAAGGAATAGAGAGAGAAAGAAAGGAAGGAAGGGAGAGAGAAAGAAAGGAAGGAAGGAAGGAAGGAAAGGAAAGGAGAGAAAGAAAGAAAGAAAGAAAGAAAGAAAGAAAGAAAGAAAGAAAGAAAGAAAGAAAGAAAGAAAGAAAGAAAGAAAATTAAAAGTGGTTGTGGAAAGTTTGAATCTTCAGTCTTGCAAGATTCTGTTAATGTATCCTTACAATAAAGTAGAATTAGCTTATTAGTTGTATTTTCTATCCAGTTTATTTGGAAAGGCTGACAAGCAGTAATGTAGTAATAGAATAAGTCTTCAAAATGGAAGGTAGCCTTGGATAGAGGCAAAAGTGTTGTATTATTATTTTTGGCTGCTTCCTTGGATGGATGGATGGATGGATGGATGGATGGATGGATGGCTACAGATAGATGCAGTAGTAGGGGATTTGCAAACAGCAGTGGCAAATCATGTGACCAAATTGGATGAACCTGATAATTTTGCTGGGATTACAACAAAGTGCTTGTGAATACTTGCAGTAAAATAGTTTAGAGTCATGGTGCTGTTTCTCAATGTAATTTGAAACGATATTAAAAACATATTTTCCCCTTATGAATTTCTTTAAGAAAAGTGTGCATGATATAACTTTCACAGATGGTTATTTTTTAATTATTATATGCAAAGGGGGGTATAAGGGGAAAAAAAGCTAATTAAAACATGCATCCTGCATGTACTGAACAGAAAAATTCATGGGACATAACACAATTAAATTATTAACATTTAAATTAGTTTACTTAATGGTAAGGGGAAGTAGAAAATGAAGCATATAGATTATAAATGTAGACCAAATTTCCAAATAATCCTCTAAACATGATTCCTGTAAAGTAAATGTTTGCTCAAATGTACAGAGAGAGGTGATAATCAGGGCTTTATATGACTGTTGAAAAATTAGTCTCCTTTCAACCTTGAAGTATCAATATTCCTGAAATCATAAAAACACAGAATATTCATTTCTCTTCTTTTTCTGTTAATACATAGATCAAAAGGCAATCAATGCTAACCAAAAACCCAGGAGTCTTCCTCTCCCTCCCTCAAAACAGAGAGAGATATTAATATCTGAAATATATTCAGTATATTCAGATCAGTCCAAATGAGAATCACAGTAACAAATGACCATAACAAACCTGAGAGCTGCATTTTGAGCATTATATCCAGTAATTAGCTATATCTATCAATTTCAGTGCAAAATATTATTTTGCTGAGAGTTGCTTGAACTATGAGTTGGGTGGCAAATAAATTTGATAAATAAATAAAAATAAGAAGTTGAATAAACTTCATTTACTTATTTAAAATATTTGTATCTGGATCCTATTTTTTAAAAACACACACAAGAAGTTGACTGTAAAATAATTCATTACATTAATTGTAATTCTGAATTAATAAAAATGTGATGTTCAGACTACAAAATGACTTTGCATCATTATTCACATACCTGATATTCCAAATGTTATTCCAGGCACTCTATGCTCTTGAACATCAAATTTAATGTATTCTCTCAAACATTTATAAATAATGATTATGTGCTTATTATTTTTTAAAGAACATGTTAAATCCTCTTCTTCTAGGAAGTGTTCTACAACATTTATGGCTGCAAACTCATATCTGGGTGTCAGAAGATGTTCCAATTAAGATATTGCCTGACTGCACTTTTTGGTAAATGGAATTTATTGATACTCCAAAAGCAGCAAAATAAATAAATAAATACATCTGATGTTAATTGATTTGTGTGGACTCAACTGAAGTTCTCACATCTTAAAGCTGTTGAAGTTGAGAAACACTGCTGTAGATCAGTCAACAATATCAGATTTATATATTTGATATGTGCTGCATTTCAAAATATGAATTCCCCTGATTATAATTTAACATAACCATAAAAATCAAATCATATTTGGTGTGCTATCTAATGCCAGAGTTCCCTAACTACTAATCTAAGGAAATATGAAGATAATAGTTGGTTCTTCCAACTTGTTCAAAGTGCTAAATTTACCAGTTCAAAGATATTTAAAATATTTTGTGGTGTAGCTAGAAGATTAAAATTTCCTTCTTTGGCTATTGAAGTTCCCTGAATGAAAAAAATGAAAAAAGAGAATTTCCTTAAATAACACTCTAGAAGTCTGTATGAATAGTTTCAGCATATAAAAATAGTTTACCGATAGGCATATATTAAAAAATGCCACATATAATATAAATTATACACTTGCCAAACTATTATTTTAAGATATAAATTTTAACCCAGATGTTCAATTTAGGTGCCACGCATCTATTCTAATCAGCTACTTCTAATGATACAAATAAATTTAATTACAGTAGGTGGCAGTGCTTAGCTGAGCTTGGCTGAGCTTGAAAAGGCTTATAAAAAGTGGAGTTGGCTTGTAAATGGTTAGGAGACCACAAGAAGATCACTTAGAAGCATATAAATTTATAAAGAGAAGCCAGCATGGATTCGTCAAAAACAGATCATGTAAAATCTTATTTCATTTTTTGACAAAGTGACTAAACAGCGGACCAGTGAAATGCTGTGGACATAGTATACTTGGATTTCAGTAAGGCATCCGACAAAGTAGGCCACAACCTATTTCTTGGTAAGCTAGAAAAATGTGAGATAGACAGCATCACAACCAAATGAATTTGTAACTGACTGACCAACCACACTTCCATAATGGAGCTACAACCACACTTCCATAATGGAGCTACAACTACATGGAGGAAAACATGCAGCGGTTCCAACTTAGGCCCAGTACTCTTCGATATCTTCATAAATGACTTAGATGGGGAAATAGAAGGGGAATTCATCAAATGACACTAAGCTGTCAGGAATAACTAACACCCAAGAGACAAGCTCAGGATCAAAAAAAGATCTTGACAGACTTGAACAATAGGCCCTATCCAACAAAATATTGATATGATAGGGGGTGACATTATAGAGTGTTCCAATATTTGAGGGTTGCCACAAAGAAGATTCTCCAAAGCACCAGAAGGCAAGACAAAAAACAGTCAAGGAGAGAATCAACTTACAACTAAGGAAAAATTTCTTGAGAGAACAATTAACAGCTTGCCTTCAGAAGTTGTGAGCACTTCATCACTGGATGCTTTAAAAAGAGACTGGACAACCACTTGTCTGAAATGATATAGGGTCACCTGAGCAAGGGATTGGACTAGAAGACCTCCAAGATCCCTTCCAACTCTATCATTCATTATTTTGTAAGAAAATCTCAAATCATCATGGAGGGAAGCAGTGAAAAAATTTAGCGTTACCAAGAAAATTTCATAGTTATTCTTGAAATCTTTAAGATTAATTGTCCTTGAAAATTTTATCTTTTTATTTCAGTGCATTATTTATCAAAATACTTTTCCGTATTAAATAAGTATCAAGCTAAGAGTGTACCAAAAATCCACAGTTAAACCCTGAGATACATATACATTATCTTCTATTGGAAAGAAATTAGATTTGTAATAATATCAAATTTTCAGTTTCTTTGCCTATAATGAGTAAATCTTATGTAGAATATATTAACCAAGTTAGGTAATATCTAATGTCTGTATATATTAATAAATTTTGTTGAAGAATTATACCTTGTCTATAATATTTAAATGTTTTATGAATTACAGTGATGAATTATGAAACTAGTTGGAGAAACTGGTCAAATATTAGATTTAAACACATCCAGATGAAACAAGAAAAACTTTTGGGGCCAAACTATCTTATTTAATTTTAGCAGAAAACCATGCAGCCATAGTTTTTAGTGTTTTACCTGCAATAAATCTTGCTGTTACCTAATCATACAAAGCAAGTTCAACAGGGGAAAGATCTAATTCATTTTCTATCAAACCCTTAATTTTATCACTTTGAGTAAACATCTGGAAATTTGAAGTTTATGTCTTCAGACATAATATTATGATAACTCTGGATTTATTGGTGCTTTAATGGATATGTGAAAACTTGGTTATTCTCCCAGTTCTCCAAATATCTGCCACTGGCAAATTGACGCAAAGCATGTAAACATATAAGTATATCATGTTGATTCAAAGTATGTAACACTTAAGAGGAATAAGTAGCAAACATAGAAAATAAAAGCTTAATTTTTCTTCTTGTAATGCCACTTTTTTTCTCCTTAGTGTGATATAATTTGTCCTCCTGTACATAGCTTATCAACATTTACCCTTCAAACATAAAAATATTCTTTACTTTAGAGAAATTTCTTCTGGCAAGGAAACACACAACTGAAGCATTGTCAAATACTGCTACTGTATTTACTGTATGTACTTTTTACATTCTGGAGCCAAGCTGAACAATTTAAAAAAAAAACGCAAACAAAATTATTTGTTATGCATAGAAAAAAAACACATAGCTTGGTGTAAAAAAAAAAAAGCTAGTTAGGCATAGTGATCAATTTGCCAGCCTAAAAAACCAGGAGACTAGGACTTCTAAATTTTCCTCAGGCATGAAGGTCAGTTGGGTCAATCACACTTAGCCTAACTCACAACATAGGATTGTTGTTGTGTCAAAAATGAAATGAATGAATTAATTAAATAGGAGGCAAGAGAATTATGAATACTTGAAGGAGACAGAGAGAGAGAAAAAAGAGAGAGAAGGTAGGATAAAAATCAACCTAATAACAACAATAATAATAGTTATAATAATATTTATTTATTTATTTATTTATTTGTTTGTTTGTTTGTTTATTTATTTATTTATTTATTGGTTCGATTTATATGCGGCCCTTCTCCAGAGACTCAGGGCTGCTTACAATGCATTAAGCAATAGCCTTCATACTTTTGTATATACCTGCTTAGTAGGGCTTTCAGCCCGCCCCCACCAACGGTGTTCTTTTTTATACAAAGTCAGCTTATTGCCCCCACAAACCGGGTCCTCATTTTACCTACCTTAAAAGGATGGAAGGCTGAGTCAACCTTGAGCCTGGTGAGATTTGAACTTGCAGTAATTGCAGGCAGCTGGTGTTACTTAACAGTGCTTTAGTCTGCTGCGCCACCAATAAAATATTATAATATATTATTATATATTATAATAATAATATAGTAATAATAATAATGCAGACTCTGCAAAGAAGCGGATTAAACCATTGATCTTATATTGTGTGGTTGCAAGACAATAGCTCAGACTGACATAACTACAAACAATGTCACAACACAGTCGCTCAGATGGTCCACTGGAACTTGTGTCACAACTACCATCTGCCTGTAGCAAAGAACTGGTGGGATTATAAACCTGAAAAAGTGATTGAAAATGAGCATGCAAAACTATTGTGGGACTTCCTAATACAGACTGATAAAGTTTTGTAACACAATACCCCGGATATCACGATTGTGGAGAAAAAAAAAGTGTGGCTCGTCGAGATTGCCATACCTGGTGACAACAGAATCGACGAGAAACAACTTGAAAAAGTCACCAGATATCAGGACTTGAGAATCGAACTGCAGAGACTCTGGCATAAACCAGTGCAGGTGGTTCCAGTGGAACTCGGCACACTGGGTGCTGTGCCTAAGGACCTAGGCAAGCACTTAAAAACAATTGGTGCTGACAAGATCACCATTGGTCAGCTGCAGAAGGCCACCTTACTGGGATCTGCTCGCATAATCCGCCAATACATCATGCAGTCCTAAATGCTTGGTAAGGGTTCGACTAGTGATTTGCGATACGAAATCCAGCATGTTCATCTCGTTTGCTGTGTATACTGTCATCGTCGTCATCATCATCATCATCATCGTGGTAGTCTACATCAGTTGGATGGAAAAGATATCACATTTAAGTTCCCCATATAAGCTTTTGATCATTGAAGTCAACAAGGACCTTTCTCTCAAATGATAGCAGTTGTGCGGTTGCATATTGAAGCCTGCCTTTTTTAAAAAATAGTATTAAATTTAGGGTTTTTTAAATACTTTTTAGAAGTTTGGAAATTTAATACAGTACTAAGCAAAATTACTTTTGTTATTATTCTTCCCCTTTAAAAATGGATAGGAATCCATATACAAACCAATGGTAAAGTTTCCCCTGACTCTCATCTCTGTTTATTAACTAAGGGAGCCAGCATTGTCTAAATATGCTTCCGTGGCCAGCATGACTATTCACGGAGGCACATGGAATGTTGTTGATTTCCTATTGAAGTGGTACCTATTTATCTAGTCACATTTGCATGCTTTTGAACTGCTAGCTGGTAGGAGTTGGGGCAAGTAACAGGAGCTCCCTCCATTGTGCCACACTGGGCTCTCAAAGTTGGGCTGTCTTTAACTGCTGCCCCATAAACAAACAAACAAACAAATAAATAAATAATCTGGCTATAACTGTGCAATGAAAGGTAGCCCTTTTTTAACATGTCTTTTGATCCCATGGACAATACAGACTTTATCATATGATGAGCTTTGTTGTAAAATCTAAAGGGGTAAATGCCACAATCTTGCAGGTGGTAACTTGCTGCTAAAACAGATTATTTATTTTATCCTTTCAGGATGCAGAAAACTTAAATTCGGTGGGCTTCCTAAATCTTGCATGAAGTTAGCAACCTGTGTCTTGAGGGCCACAGATGGCCCTTAAGATAATTAAATACAAGCTTCAGGCTAGTTCTGAAACCCCTCTGCAACCAATTTAGGTCACTGGCAATTATGATTTCTTGCTTTTCTAGCTGCCTGCTGTGCAGAGTGAAGAGACAGAATATCTAAGTGGGAGAGAAAGGGTATCTAATAGAGAAAAATCTTGCACTGTTTTCACTCTGGCCAAGGGTGCTATTTAGCCAGTGTAGTCTGGTTTATAGGAACTAGTTAATCTTTTCTTATACAACTCAACAGATAGTTTGGAATCAACAGTAATACAGAGGCTGGATGAACTGCTTCCAACGAATCACACTTCAGACTCTCCCCACTTAAAAGAACTGAAATATATTTATTTTTAACTCCCCAACCTCTCTTCTTCATTTTCCCTATGAACATCATCCTGATGTACTGTTAGAATCAATTGTCCCAAAGGTGCTTTTTCAAAAGACAACTGGACTTTCTTTGTTTTTCCTTAAAGACATTTCATTTCTCATCCAAGAAGCTTCTTCAGTTCTGATAGGACAGTAGGGAATGGAAGGATGTATATTCCTTGCAGACAGCTCGTCATTTGCATCCTTTTAGAGAGTCATTGAGGCCATTGGGAAGTTAAGGTTAGGGTTAGACACCACCTATCTCCTGTTCACAACACGGTCCTTTCAGCAATTCCAAGACGGTTCTATATTTGCGTAATTCAAGTGACCCTGAGGTCACAGATAAACCTCCAAATGGCCTCAATGACACTCAGAAAGGGTGCTAATGACCAGACAACTGCAAGGAATATAAATCCTTTCATTCTTCACCATTCAGTCAGAACTGAAGAAGCTTATTGTATGAGAAGAGAAATGTCTTTAAGGAAAAATGAGGAAAATCCAGTTGCCTTTTGAAAAAGCATCTTTGGGACAACCATGACCTGTATAACTGAGAATCTCCATAGACAGATTAATCAATTATTAGCTTTAATCTGGCTCAACAATGAAATGTAATCATCACAGAAGTTTAATAAAATAAATCAAAACACATCATGGTTAAAAGGAACCTTGTAAATGATCCATTCCAATTCCCATCCATGTAGGATCTACTACAGGTTCCTCAACAGATGGCCCAAAAATATCTGTTTAAACACTTCCAGCAAAAGACAGTCATATGTTTTCCTTCCAACATACTGGACATACTCCAGTTTCCCAGGGTTTGTCTAGAATGCAACATCAGAACTGGATGCAGGAATTGAGGTGGGATTTGACCAAGGTAGAATAAAAAAGTACAATGATATATCTTGATACAGACACTACGTTTCTGTTGATGTGCCCTTGATTGGCATTTGCTTCTTTTGAATCTACATTATACTGTTATTTATGTTCAACTTGTGATTACCAAGCTATACATGGGTGAGAATCACTTCTTCTGGACTTTATTATTATTATTGCTTTAATTTGTTAATTTATTTTAATAAATTAATTTATTTAATTATTTAATTATTAATTAATTAATTTTTTATTTATTTATTTATTTAATTTTATTTATTGCTTTGAGATTGTAAGTTTTTTTGTGCTCTTTGAGCTTGGTTATTATAATATATTATTAATATATTATTATTATTATTATTATTATTATTATTATTATTATTATTATTATTATTATTATTATTATTAAACAGGCAAGTTTGGCCTTGGAGTACAAAGCAGGGCACAGGCTGATAGAATTCTGTTAAGACAATACAATGGTCATAGCAAACACTCTTTTCCAACAACCCAAGAGACGATTCTATACATGGACATCACCAGATGGTCAACGCAGAAATCAGATTGACTATGTGCTCTGCAGCCAAAGATGGAGAAGTTCTATACAGTCAGTAAAAACAAGACCAGGAGCTGACTGTGGTTCAGATCCTGAGCTTCTTGTTGCAAATTTAGGCTTAAATTGAAGAAAGTTAGGAAAAGCACTAGGTCACTGAGGTATGAACTAAATCATATCCCTGATGAATATACAGTAGAGGTGACAAATAGATTTAAGGAATTAGATCTGATAGACAGAGTGCCTGAAGAACTATGGGTGGAGGTTCGCAACATTGTATAAGAGGTAGCAACTGAAACCATCCCAAAGAAAAGGAAAGGTAAGAAAGCAAAATGATTTACTGAAGAAACTTTGCAAATTTACTGAAGAAAGAAGGGAAGCAAAAGGCAAGGGAGAAAGAGAAAGATAAACTCAGTTGAATGCAGAATTCCAGAGAATAATTAGAAGAGATAAGAATACCTTCTTAAATGAACAGTGCAAAGAAATAGAAGAAAACAATAGAATAGGGAGGACCAGAGATCTCTTCAAGAAAATTAGAGATATGAAGGGAAGATGGGCATGATAAAGGGCCAAAATGGCAGGAACCTAACAGACGCAGAAGGGATTAAGAAGAGGTGGCAAAATTACACAGAAGAACTATACAAGAACGAGTTTAACATCCCTGATAACCACAATGGGATGGTCACTGATCTCAAGCCAGACATTCTAGAATGTGGAGATTGTGGCATCCAGCCCTCTCAATTCCTGGCAAATAGATGGGGAAGAAATGGAGGTAGTGACAGATTTTATTTTCCTGGGCTCCAAGATCACCGCAGATGGGGACTGCAGCCAAGAAATTAAAAGACGCTTGCTCCTGGGGAGGAAAGCTATGGCAAATCTAGACAGCATACTAAAAAACAGAGACATCACCCTGCCAACAAAAGTGCATATAGTCAAGACTATGGTTTTTCCAGCTGCAATGTATGGATGTGAAAGTTGGACCATAAGAAAGGCTGAGTGCCAAAGAATTAAGGCCTTTGAACTATGGTGCTGGAGAAGATTCCTGCGAGTCCCTTGGACTTCAAGGCGATCAAATTGGCAGTCCTAGAGGAGATCAACCCTAACTGCTCTTTAGAAGGCCAAATCCTAAAGATGAAACTCAAATACTTTGACCACCTAATGAGAAGGAAGGACTAACTCGAGAAGAGCATAATGCTGGGAAAGATTGAGGGCAAAAGAAGAAAGGGACAACAGAGAATGAGGTGGCTGGATGGAGTCTCCGAAGCAGTAGCGGTGAGCTTAAATGGACTCCGGAGGATGGTAGAGGACAGGAAGGCCTGGAGGAACCTTGTCCATGGTGTCGCAATGGGTCAGACACATCTTCGCAACTAACAACAACAACAACAACAATTATTATTATTATTATTATTATTATTATTATTATTATTATTATTATTATTATTATTATTATTATTATGTGTGTGTGTATTTCTTGTGCATATTAGAAGTTAGATAAATCCAAGCTTGATTCCCTTCCAAATTCTTGCAAAATTTGGCAAATGTTGAAAATTTTGACCAGGTTTTTCAAATTTCTGCAATGCAAACACATTTGTTTATTGCAAGTTAAAGCACAATTCTAACTTCTTTTGCATTATTGACTTTTAAAGCCTGCAATTTTTAAAATCATCCTGTCAGGTTACAATTCAGATGCTGCATCAGCCTGGGATGAGGGTTTTTTTTTCCAACTGTATATAAAATTCAGGGTTCTAATATCATTCTTCAGCAATATTATTTGCTGTCGAAACCATCAAATTTTCATTCAGCTGAATTAGCATAGCACATTTGTCCTGCCGTGACACAGTAATAATGCTGAATAGATTTCATTCCTTAGCATATTAACTCACAGAGCTCTGTGGCACTAGCAACTGCCTTTTAACAGATACCCCACCATATTGTTTATCATTATCACTGGAAGTATGAATAATGTATTTAAATATATTTAAGTAACAGCTTGATCCTCTTCCCAAGGAAAATTATGTAGAAATAATAGCAGTGCTACAGTATTTGGTCTGGTTATTTCATCACATGTTCTTTCTGAGCATGGAATCGAATCTGCCTCCTCAGGCAAGTATCAAGTTTGGCCTTAGGTAGAAATGGAATTGATTGCCTTGATTGGTGAGTTCCTTCACAAAATAGCTGGAGAGACTATGACTCTGGATATTTCCTGGACATCTCAAAAGCTTTGTTAGCTTTTGTATAATTGGCTGGGGTGGATACAGAAGACATGATACCCTGTTTCCCCGAAAATAAGACACCTCCTGATAATATGCCCAATCGGGCTTTTGAGTGCATGCACTAAAATAAGCCTCCCGCCGAAAATAAGCCCTCCCCAAAAATATTTAAATGCAAAGCTGGAAATCAGGTAAGATGGCAAAAGGAGCCCCATCTTGTTCCATGCATCCCAAAATAATAAGATTTCCCCAAAAATAAGGCCAAGCGCTTATTTCAGGGTTCAAAAATGCTTATTTCAGGGTTCTTCCCATCCTGCTTACAATCTTTTTGGATTGCTGCCTTCTGGTAGAAGATACAGAACAATTAAAACTCGGACCACACATTTTCTGAATAGTTTTTATCCCAGAGCTATAATTGCACTCAACAATGAACTAAAGGGCCACCATCAGTGAACTGTTGGACAGCATTACTTGGTTTGCTGTGTGGATGTTTGGGTGGTTTAGAGGTGGAGAACTGTGGTGGGTGGGAGTGTGTTTGGGGCTTGTTATGTGTGTTGGACCTGGTCTTTGGGTGTTAAGTGAATTTCGTTGTATGGGTATACTGTGTATATACATATAATGACAATAAAGTTATTTATTTATTTATTTAAAAATATAATATTTTTATATATAAAAATATTTAAAAATATAATATTTTTATATATAAAAATATTAAAATATAAAATTATATAAGACAGGGTCTTATTTTTGGGAAAATATGGGTATTATGATACTGTTAAATTATACGACAGATCAAAGCTTGACATCATGTCTGTGGAGATTCTTATTCATCCAGATCATAGTTGTCTCAAAGGGGTTATTCTGACCCAGCCTTAGCAGAAGCAAGAAACAGACTCCTTGATACAAAAAAACCCTCTTTATTTACCTCTTGTGAATTAATTGCGTTCCCCCACCGAAAAGTCCAGACAATAGTTCTTCAAGGAGTTAACTTTATCAGTTCCTTGCGATAATTGTAAGACTGTGAGCTCCCAGCCAAAAGGCTGCAAATTAAGTTCTGGCAAGCAGTCTTTGTGGCACGAAATACAATGAGCAAAATCTTCAGAAATATGAACGGTTGTCTCCTATGACAACCACTTCCTTTCCTTCTATTTATTCCCCAGCCAGAGACCATTCAGTGTCCACATGTGCTTTGCTTCCTGAGTTGACTCCTTATCTTCCATTGATCACCTCTTCTAACTGCTCTGCACATACGTGCGTCTGGAACAGGCCCCAACTGTTCCAGATACACTCCTTCTCACTCGTATCAGCCTCCAAAGGCAGCTGCCTCTCCGGTGGCTGGGAAATGTCGGATGGCCCTGGCTCTATCTCTGTGTCTGATGCAGAACATCCATCAGAGCTTTCCCCAGACTCCAGCACTGGCTCAAGTTCCTCCCCAACCTCCTCATCCAGTGGTGGGTTCCTCCCGGTTCGGCCAAGCCGGTAGCGGTGACGATATGACGTCACTGAACCAGTTCTCTTTGTTCGGGAGTTGGGCCTTCCCACCCGCCCCCCGCATTATTCTTATCTTTTATTTGGCCCCGCCCCCAATCTAGTCTCTGCCTCCCGAGTCCCAGCTGATTGGTTAGAAGGAAAAAAACTGTTTAAATGCTTGCCAAGGGGCTTCAAACCGCTGCCCTACAGCTGATCAGTGTTAAAAGGCAGTGTGGTGGTAGACCAGTTCACTCAAAAAAACAAATGGGTAAACCGGTGCCTCCAAAAACAAATGGGTAGACCGGAACGCTCCAAGAACAAATGGGTAGACCGGTACAGCTCTGCAAGCAGTTAAAAGCCTGGTAGACCAGTACCTCTGCTAAATCCTAAAGAATTGTTACATAAACATCAAACCATGCCCACAAAATAAGCCACGCCCATGGAACCGGTAGTAAAAAAATTTAGAACCCACCCCTGTCCTTATCGTCTGAGTCTGTCGCCAGCTCCCCTGGCAGCTGGAGGGCCACAATAGGTTTTTTTTTCTATTTCTTCAAAAGGCAACCAGATTGCTTTTTCCTTGATGGAGAAGAAAGAAGAAAGTCCACATTTTGGATAGAGAGGACCATTGGTTTTTTGGTTTTTTTTTTAATTTGATTTGTATGCCGCCCTTCTCCGGAGATTCAGGGTGGCTTACAATGTGTTAAGCAATAGTCTTCATACTTTTGTATATTTATACAAAGTCAGTTTATTGCCCCCACAATCTGGGTCCTCATTTTACCTACCTTAGAAAGGATAGAAGGCTGAGTCAACCTTGAGCCTGGTGAGATTTGAACTTGCAGTAATTGCAGGCAGCAGATGTAAGTGGATGTTAATAACAGTGCTTTAGTCTGCTGAGCGACCAGAGCTCCTTTTGAAAGAGGTGTAAAATAATCCATCTGTGTTAGAACACCTCTCCCTCAAAAGAAGGGGAGGAATAAGACACCACCTAGCTCCAATTTAAAATGCAGTCCTTGGAACAGTTCCAAGAAGATTCCACAACCAATAGCACCTTGATTTAGGTGACCCTGAGAGCACAGAGAAACACACAAGTAACCTCAACACCAGGGGCGGGTTTCAAAATCCATTGCTACCAGCTCGCTCGTGTGTGTGTGTGTGTGTGTGTGTGTGTGCTCACACACGCGCAACGCTTCTGCACATGCACAGAAGCATCCGGGTGGGTGGGCGGAGCCTCCCGCCATCACCGCTACCAGTTCGCCCGATCTGGGGCAAACCAGTAGCAACCCACCACTGCTCAGCAACTCTCAGAGAGAGAGAGTGCTAAAGGCCAGATGACCAAAAAGAAATACAATCATTCCATCCTCCTCACCATTTGAACTTATCCTTTCATCTCCCATCCCAGCATTCAAGGTCAACTATAAGTACCTATCCTTCCATCTCCCTGCCATGAACTAATGAAGCTTCTTGGATGAGAAGCAAAGCATTTTCTTTTTCTTCCTCACGGAAAAAACAGCCTAGTTGCCTTTTGAAGAAAAAAGCACCTTTAAGGCAAGCTTGACATCCATCTTCTTTTTCCCTTTTTCCTCATCTTGCCTTGGAATTTTTCACAATCTACTCCAAGGCTGTCAAACTCACAGCCCACAGGCCAGATGCATCATGCACTGGGCACACCCATGCCCAGTTTAGAGAAGGGGGGGAACCATAATACATCACATGACACCACTATGACGACGTGAGTTTGACACCCCAGATCTATTCCAATCATCAGGTTTATGATGGTGCAAGCCTCTGGAAATTGGGGACTCAAACCCTATCAGCCCTAATTAGCATAACCGATATCAATCTTATTTCGAGAACATCTGGAAATTATGTACACAATACTATCATTTTTGTTTTTAGCTATGACAAATTTATCTTTATCTGCCTGGTAGACAAGGGAAAATTATACAAAGAATGAATGAAAAGAATATATATCAAATGGGGCGAATTTAGATATGAGAAGAAATTGTGACTAAAAATAAGTAACATTTAACCAAAATACATTAACATGGGCCCATTAATATTTTATCATCATTTTAATTTCTGTGGGATATCCTTTGGGTTTTATAGTCATAGTATTTTAATATGTTCATTTAATTTAATTTAATAATACTAGTATTTTTAGCTACACTCTTAGTATCTGAGAAAATTCCTGTTATGTTTTATTTCATCAAGGCATGGATTAATCCATTTTTCATGCGTGACGCTGATCTGCCTTAAGGTAGGAAACAAGGGTGTTATAAAAAATTAATCACATTGTTAAAAAAATAATTTAAAAACAGGTTTAAAGGCTTCATGAATGACAAGCAGTTTGGGGAAAAAATTACATGAAAAGGTTTGCAAAACCTGCCCCTCATTTGTCTCATTTTCCTTTTTAAAAATATTATTAATAAAACCAAGAAAAGCCAGGAATAATGATATTATCCATATATTTAAGTTATGTTTTTACGTTATAACACAATGGCACTACTTGAAAATTTGTTAATTGAAAGTTGTTGCTAATGTTTTTTGTGCATAAGGCTAATCTACGTTTTCTTTATATGTTCTGGAGTGTGCTTCTTTTTTTTCTTAAAAATCTGATGAACCAAATTATATGCACATGGATAAAGCCGCCTCCTCCTCCTCCTCCTCCTCCTCCTCCTCCTCCTCCTCCTTCTTCTTTTCCTCCTCCTCCTCCTCCTCCTCCTCCTCCTCCTCCTCCTCCTCCTCCTCCTCCTCCTCCTTCTTCCTAGCATATTCCCACAGGTGCAGGGTCCACTTTTCAGATCATTGAGCCTCACTTTGCATGGTCAGCTGTGTCTCCAAGGTGCAGGCCCGTGGCTTGCATATCTTTGTTGATGGTGTCTTGACATATCTGTTTTGAGCACCCACGAGCCATTGATTTCTAGTTCGTAGGCAGTCTTGGCCACAGTGGAAAATGCTGCTGTCTGGACATGTCCATACCAGGGGTTTTGGCCTTCTTGCATCTTAATGTTGTCAAATGATGTCATTTGTGATGTGGTCAAGAAGGGAGATGCCCAATATCCAAATGGAGCATTCACATTTCCATGTCATGGAGATAGAAAAAGCCTATCTGGTGATCTAAACTGTGATGTAATTCAGTAGTAAATGGGAATTTAACTATACTGACATCAATTGGGAAGCAGCAAGTGGGACATTGAATAGGTTCTTAATGTGCATAACTGACAACTTTATTGTCTGAAAGGTGGATGAGAAACCTAGAAGTCCTATACTTATTAATAGGCATCAAGTGCTTGAGGAAGAGGTAAGAACTTTGGGAGAGAGTGACCATGTCATATGGTAGAATTTACCATAATGCAGGCAAGAGTAGCTGAACAAAGTCTGAAAAATTCCAAACAGAAAAATGCCACAGAAAAAGAAAATCTGTAGAGATTCTCAGTCATCCAGGTCATGGTTGTCCCAAAGTTGTTTTTTCAGGAGGCAACTGGACTTTCTTGTTTTTCTTTTTGAAGGGTCACCCGAGTACTGCTAATGGTTTCTCTCATCTGCAATTTTTCCCCCTCTACTCCCACACCATTCAAAGAGTGTTCATCCCAAATTGTATAGCTAAAAATCTGTAGAAATTCTCAGTCATCCAGGTCCCATGGTTGGCCAAAGGTGCTTTTTCAGGAGGCAACTGAACATTCTTGTTTTTCCTTTTGAAGACGTTTCACTTCTCATCCAAAAAGCTTCTTCAGCTCTGACAGCATAGTGGGGAATGGAAGGATTTTATTCCTTGCAGACAGATGGTCATTTGCATCCTTTTAGAGGGTCATTGAAACAGTTGGAGGTTTATCTGTGTCCTCAGGGTCACCAACTCCTGTAGTCTGCAGTTTTTCCTCTGGAAATCCAGTTGCCTCCTGACAAAGCACCTTTGGGACACAAAAGTAGTAGAAGAAAAAAGAGACACCTGACTAAACAGCATGGTTGCTGAGGGATTGAAAGGACAAATGGGAAGAATGGAAAAAGTAACTACTAGAGTAGAATAACCACAAATAGCCCAAATCTACAAGGGTAGATTAAGGAAGGCTAAGGTTCAGAATGAATGAAGAATTACAACAATTGCCAAAAAATAACAAAGAGGGTTTATTTTGATATCTAAGGAGCAAAGGAGAGTCAAGGAACTGATTGGCACACTAGAGGAAGAAAACGGCAAGAAGGTGATGTTGAGGGTAAAACTGCCCTCTGCAAAGTAGTGCAACGGACCAGACAGCGAATAGATACGTTGCTTAGCAAAACACACAGATACTCACAGACTCTGAACATTTAAAGAAAATTAAATAGTCTTTACTTGTAGTAAAAATAACAAACTTGGCTTCTCAAAACAAAGATAACACTTCTTCAAATAATCACGGTTCAACACAAAAACATACATGCTTACAATTCCAGTTCTCTTCAGTAACACAGACACAGTTCCTTTCAGCAGTTCAACCTTCTAATAGCAGGAGCAGGAGTGAATGAACTTCCTGCCTTCTTTTATGTCTGCTTAGCACAGCCAATTAGTCATCTTGTAGCAGTTAAAGTTACAGAACATAGTTTTCTATATATTACCTACCCAACCGTAGATAAGCATCCAACAAGTGACAGGCAAAAAGGAGAAGGCAAAACTATTGAATTTCTTTTTTGCACCAGTCTTTATGCAAAAAGAAAAAAAAAATCCAGCCTATTTAAAGCAACACTGTGAAAGACAGAAGAGGAAATAAGTTAGTTTCTACACTTAGGCAAGAAGTCACAGATGCACAGGTACAATGTAGAGAGTCCCTGGTTCAATGGTAGTGCCTGTGACAGGGATCTAGATGTCCTGGTGGACCACTGTTTCAGTTTGATCCAGCAGTGTGTTTCAGCTCCCAAAAAAGCCTAAGCAGATCAATGGTGGGTTTCTACCAGTTCGCCCTGGTTAGGGCAAACGGGTAATCGCGGTGGCAGCAGGAGGCTCTGCCAACCCACTGTCATCACAGATGCTCTGCGCATGAGCAGAAGCGCTACACGTGCACTCCCGATTCTGAACCAGTAGCGAAGGTAAGTGGAACCCACTACTGAAGCAGATCCAGGCTGCATCAACAGAGGGCTAATAACAAGGTAAAATAAAACTACACTACAGCTGAATACTGCCTTAGTGAGAATGTCTGGAATACTGCATCCAGTTTTAGTCACCACAATATATTAAAAAAAGATGCTGAGACTCTAGAAAGGATGCCAAGAAGAGCAACAAAGATGATAAGGGGTCAGGAGGCTAAATTCTATGAAAAACAGAAAAGGAATTAGGAATGTTTAGCAGATATTTGTCAGAGGGAGATCCAACCTGGAAATAAGGAGGAATTTCCTGATAGTATAAAATATTCAGGAGTGGAACAGTTTGACTCCTGGAGTAAATATTGGAGGTTTTCAAGAAAAGATTGTCTATGATGATATAAGGACTAGAAGACTTCCAAGATTTCTTCCAACCCTATGATAATAAGAACTGTATGGCACACAAATTAGATGTAGCCAAATTCTGATTGGCATGATACAATCCATAGCAAGATACACTGTGGAAGAAGGTATTGTTTGAAGAAAAAAAAACCACCTGATTTGTTAAAATTACAGTTAAGAAATGAAGACAAGAAAGATGCATGATCTTAATCTTCTTATTAAATCTAGAAACATAGTGTTCTATCATCTTAGTTTTAGATCATGAATATACTTCAACAGTTGATTAAAAAAACATATCTTAGATGAGCCGCAGTGGCACAGTGGTTAGAGTGCAGTACTGCAGGCTACTTCTGCTGGCTGCCTGCAATTTGGCAGTTCAAATCTCACTAGGCTCAAGGTTGACTCAGCCTTCCATCCTTCTGAGGTGGGTAAAATGAGGACCCAGATTGTTGGCGGCAATATGTTGACTCTGTAAACCGCTTGGAGAGGGCTATAAAGCACTGTGAAGCAATATGTAAGTCTAAGTGCTATTGCTATTGCTATCTATTCTTTTCCAGCAGGAAAGTACATTTCTTTCAATTAAAACAATTCACTTTGCTGTGTTCAAAGCTCATAAACCTAAAACTGTTCATAAAATTTCAATTTTCATATTCTAGGAGCTTAAATCATCATCTGCCATATTTTTCTCAAGATTGTATTAACATATATTATAACCAGCACGCTAAAGAGGTCATAACTGGGTATGAACAAAGCATGTGAGTCACACTACCCTTAAGCTTCTTACAACATCATCCTAGGAAAACTGATCTGCAACTTTTATAAACATAATTGAAGAGCCTAATAAATCCAGAACAACATTTTCTCTTAAAATAATTTCATTCTTAAATTATAAAAGGACACTCTGGGAAGTTAATCTCAGCTCCCAGACTTAATACAGGAGACAGGTGTGAAAAGATAGAAAGAAATCTACAGCATGATAATTAGAGGATCCAGAGACAACTCAAAAGAAGTAGGTAGACCAACCTTACAATTTAAATGTCAAGAGTAAAATAAAAGCTTGGTTTTCATTTTTTTTTAGACTGACGTGACCCCTCAGTTTTAAAGCCTCATGAATATTTAATTTCATGTGGAAAGTATTACTGTTTAATTTGCTCCCTTCCTTCCATTTCCTTTTGCAAGCATAGTGGATATTTCTTTCATAAGGAAATATATATATATATATATATATATATATATATATATATATATATATATATATATATATATATATATATATATCATAGTAAATCAATGGGATTTACACCTAAAAAAAACTTGTAAAGTATTATAGTGGATAACTATGTCCCCCATTTAATATCCTCCCCTCCCCTTGGGCTAAGCCTCTATGTGTTGATTTCTATCACAATAGCTTTACAGTTCTATACATTTCTTGATATAACATACTAACTTATATTAAAAATTAACAAATATAAACAATTTCCTTATGAAATAAATATATTAAATATATGATCCATATGCTATATATATACACAAATATACAAATACAAACACACACACACACACACCCCTACATATACATATATATACAGAATAGATGATAGAGAGATAGAGAGATAGATTTATTATTTATTTATTTTGTCGCATTTCTATGTTGCCCAACTCCCAAGGGACTCTGGGTGGCTTACAACAGAGAATAAAACAATGCAACAATATCCCATACAAAAGTTAAAAGAATACATTAAAACATTAAAACGTTAAAACACATACACTCCAATTTGTGGCCGGGTCTCGCAAGAGCACTATAATGAAATCAATGGCCCCAGGCCTGCCTATCTACTAAGATAGATATCTTAGTAGAATAATTTTTTAAATTATTTTAAAATTTTAAGTTCTGGAGCTTGCAGAATATCTGCTTCTTTCTTTAATAGATAGATGATATAGATATAGATAGATGATATAGACATATAGATATATATATAGATATAGATGATATAGATGTGTCTCAAACTACATACAGTATTTCAAGTAGGGCTGGGATCTCAAGGAATATAAGAGGCAATTAACTGTTGGATATTTTCTGAGCTTGGTGATTTTTCTTGCAGACGTTTTATTATTACCAAACTAACTAACGTCATCAGTGCTAGTGGTACTGATGAGTAATGAAACATCTGCAAGAAAATCTCCAAGCTCAGAGAAACCAAAGACCCCACAAGTTAACTCTGAGCTACAAATATTCTGTTTTACAGGGAAGAGTCAACTGGCTGAAGCAGGGAGGTCTGGAAAAAGTGAATCCTTCATCTGTAATGTTCCAAAGGTGCTTTTTTCAAGAGGCAACTGGACTTTCAGGTTTTTCTTTGACGACGTTTTGCTACTCATCTGAGAAGCTTCTTCAGCTCTACCTTGTGCCACTTGGATAACCAAGTTGAAGAAGCTGCTCAGATTAGAAATGAAACGCCTTCAAAGAAAAACCAGAAAGTCCAGCTGCCTCTTGAAAAAAGTACCTTTGGGACAAATATGACCTGGCTGACTGAGAATCTCCATCGACTTCATATGTAATCCAAGTTGAGATCAGATTTTTGGTTATTTTTTTTTAATAAATGGCAGCAAATGGCATTGCTGCTGCATCCTGGAATATTAAAAGAAGAGGGGGGAAATTATACACATATATCCCCAAATTTGTCAGCATTGCGCATTGGAGAAGGATAAAGAGAACTGTTTAAGCGTAAAAATAGCAATTGCCAGTGGTGAAAAATGCTACTTTCCAATGTGCTGTAGAGCATTAGTTTTCTTGTTATGACATGTATTATAATGGATTTTCTTTTAGGGAATTAAAAGCTCAGCTGTACCCTAGCAAAGAGCTGGTAAGAGTGAGGGTGAGACCTTCAGGTTTTACCATTCCACAAAATGGAAAGAATCTCATGACAGCTTTATATTCCTTGACTCCAGCTGTTTGGAAATGCCCTAACTCTTCAATGTGCTCTTATATAAATAAATGGGCACAGACTTTTGATTTTTTTCAACCGTTTGGCCTTCCAAAACTTATGCTATGTGCCAACTTTCCTTTATCTCCAGAAATATGCACCAGAATTTCAACTTCCCTTATCCTCAGCTGTTATTGATGTCTTGATATTAAACCCTTGCTAACACATGGGGAGTTGGTAAGTTCATCATGCTTTTGCTTCAGAGCTGGCCAACATTTTCAAAGCTGAAACGTATGTGATAATTCAGCCACCAAGGTTTGGAACCCTTAGCACCAATCTGACTCTTTCCATCTGCATCCCAGAAGGCCCAAGACAAATTACTCAGTTATCCAAGTGGCGCAATTAAAAATAAAATAAACTAAACACTTTGGTTTACATTGTCCCAGTAAGAGTATTCATGATTTATGCAGTCGTTCTTGTGGCAACAAGTTTTTTAAAGTGCTAATTAAAACTTCTAGTATTTTTCTCACGTATGGCATCACATTACAACATTCTGTGGTTTATTCTTCGATGCACAGCTTTGAGCATGATTAGCATTAATGAGGACTTGTATGAGCATAACAAAGAAAAGCCAGATCGTTCAATAATCCAGTTCCTTCTCTGAATGGAATACTGACAATATCTTGTTGATCTTCCTGCTCTTCAGAGGAACTTCACAGTGAGTAAATAGAAATGAAACTACAGAAGCTCATAATATTATTGCTACAAACACTGTTACCACGCTATGTGGCTTTTGAATCAAGATGTGTTTTGAGGCAGACATTGATGAGGCTGCAGTCCTACAAGGCCTTGGAATGTGTTTTAGGAACCATAAATTTCCTGGAGGTTCTCTTCTGAGTAAGAGAACTCTCATCTCAGCTGTATCTTCTTCAGGCTGCTGTCCCTGAAGGCTGAATCTATCCAACAGAAGGAACTCTGACATCTAAAAAGTCAAGAAAGAGATGGCTGGTAGTAGAATAATTCAATCTAGAGATATGATCCAATGTAGGCTCATACACAAGACAATGTCATTAAATTGTCATTATTAATGTGATAGATGAAGAAAATATACATGAGAGAAGTAATCACATTCACTATGCTGTGAGTAGGTAAAAGTAAAGGGTTTCCCTGCCAATTCATGTCCAAGTCTAGTGAGTAGTCATCTCTCTTTCTTAGCCTAGGGAACCAGAAGAAATTTCTGTGCTCATTCAGTCAGCATGATTATACACCAAAGCACACAGAATTCTGTTACTTTCCCACTGAAGTGATACTTATTTATCTACTTGCATTTGCATGCTTTCGAACTTCTAGAATCTTGCTGGGGCAAGAACGGCAGTTCACCCCGTTACACAGTCCCTGGATCTTGAACTGACAACCTTCCAGTCTTCAAGCCCAATGCTAGGCTGCTGTCTACCATCCGTCCACACACCCACACACTCATGGGAGCAGTTCACCAAAACTGAATAAAGCCAAACTAGTATTATGGGTAACTTCAAACTCCCCCTTCAGCCAAGTAAAATCCTGGGGTGGGGTGGAGTGACCTTAAACTACAGAAAATATGTAATATACTAAACCCGGTGAATAAATATTGCTTAGTTTTTGTTAATAAAGTTTAAAGTTTTAACCATTGCTTAGTTTTTGGATGATAAAGATTCTTAATTCATCTTTTTCAATCTTCTGTTTATTTATTCCTTTGTACTATTGGAACAGAATTTCCAATAATTGTTCTCACCAACTCCTGGTGATCAACAGATGGGATACTTACTATATTTTCATTACTTGCCTGAAGAAGTTGCAACAGAGAAAATAGCTGTTTAACTTCATCACTTGTTTTGGTAGGGGGCAATTTATAAGCATGTCAGAAAATCTATTTAATCCAATCTTACGCTGCCTATTAAAAACTCATTTTACTTTAATACTACAGTATGGTATTTTGGCATGCATGGGGAACAGAAATATATCCATTTTGGAAGCTAGTGTGATAAAACCATACAAGTTTGAAATTTTAGTTAAATTTCAACTGATAAAACTTGCAACAAACATATGCTCTTTCCTTCTATCTACATCACCTTGTTAAAAAGCTT
Organism: Arizona elegans; assembly: GCA_022577455.1. NCBI lineage: Eukaryota > Metazoa > Chordata > Lepidosauria > Squamata > Colubridae > Arizona > Arizona elegans. The sequence continues at coordinate 12,521,656 of JAKOOJ010000004.1, forward strand.
AAAGTTGAAGGTAGTTTAATTTTTTCTTTCTCTCTCTCTTCAAACAATCTCTTAAAAATAGCATAGATGCAGGAAATTATCATATAAACAAAAGTCTTCACTGGTACTTTTCCCAAGTCTCCATGTTCACTGAAGAGAAATAACATTTACTTTGGATATTTATAGCAAGCATTATCTTAATTTATTTAATTTCAAGGACCTTTAAGTTAAGTCGTAGTCAGTAGATGTTTACTTTATGCCTGGTGATATAGGATAGTTCTAGCTTAATAAAAAGAATATTTCACAAGTGAGGAAATAATTGGTGAAACTTGAAATATCACTCCAAAAGTTTTGTACTCTGTGTTCACTCTTATGATATTGTCTATCTGCTGATTTTATTTCCCAATTGTTAGTCTTTTCCAATGCTTCTTCATCTGATTATACACAATTAAATTACACTGGTGGACAAATCATGCTCATAAAGATGACATATAGATGGTCAGCTCCAGCACAGGGCTGCAGGACAAAAATTATTTTAAATGTACATAACTCCCTTTCCAATTTATGATAGGGGAAAAAAATCCAAATTCAATTCCTAGCACTAATCTAATTTGCCCTATCTAAAACCAAGCCTTAACTTTTAAACAGTAAAAACAAAGCATAGCAAACTACCGGTAGATAATTGATGTTTGCTACATTTTCCATTATTTATGTATCTATTAGTCTTAAATGTCTGTTATTTTATTATGCAGTATATCATCAATCGCTATAAATATTGTGTACTTTTTCTCATTGGTGTCAGGATATTATTATATTCTGTGGGAAGACAGATGAAGTGACTCCTCCCATAATGTGAGGAGATGCTCACAGTGTAACAGAGAAGAATACTAGCACTGGTAGTACTTCCAACAGTTCAGTTTAGATCAACAGCACCTCCAAGAGAATGATAAATATATTGAGTAAGAAGAAGGTAGAAAATGCTAATTCTTTTTCTGTGAAAGAACAAAAAACACACCACCTTTTTAAAAAATGTATAACATTATCCAGTTGGTAGCATTGCTGTGTGAATATATCCAAGGAGCAATATCTAATGAGATTGACCTGTCCCACTTCCTCCAGCAAAAAAAAAACCTACTTTGGATCCTGTCTACCAAAAAATTTCACCTAGGTCCAGGACAACAGCTTTCTCTGCTGTGCCCCCCACCCCACCCCCCTTCCTCTGGAATATTCTCCTGTTGGAAGTTGGTCAGCTCCTACACTCCTGGCTGTACAGAGGAGGTAAAAACTTGGCTCCAGGCTCTCTCCCACCATATCACCTGTCCTCTTCCTAAATTTGAGTGCTCTGCATTTTGTTTTTTGTTTTTTAAAAAATATTATTCCAAAAGTCACCCAGAGTCACTGTATCAGTGAGATAGGTGGCATATAAGTTTAATAGCTAAATAAATATTGGTAAGTGATGATAGATAGATAGATAGATAGATAGATAGATAGATAGATAGATAGATAGATAGATGATAGGTAGGTAGGTAGGTAGGTAGGTAGGTAGGTAGGTAGGCAGGTAGGCAGAAAGGGCAGGCAGACAGGCAGGCAGGCAGATGATAGTAAATAAATAGATACTGTAGATAGATAGATGATAGATAAATAGAAGATAGATGATAGATAGATATAAAAGACAGACAGAATATGCACACTGTCCTGATTCAAGTTCATTCCTTTTGAATGTTACATACAAGTGTTCAGAAGAGGTCAAATCTGGATGTTTCATCTTAAAATTTTTGAAATGCACATCCCCAGAAGTCCTTGGACCCGGAATACTATTCTGTCTACAGAATAACAGAAAAAAATATAGGAATTTGCCTTAATGAGTTTGTGGTTTAAATTTTAACAAGAAATTTTTTTAAAAAATTGACAATTTAATTCATAACGGTATGAACGCAAGAGGAACGGTAGGAAAAGCAAGAGAACTTCCCTTAATAAGAAGGAAAGTATGCACAAAATATATGATTGTGCAAGATCTTCTAAAACTTCTAAAAGAGTAGTTTTAAAACAGTAGATAACTTTGCCAAATAGCTCAATATAATGAAATAAAAGTAGAAATAATTAAATAAGTAAATAATTAGCAAAAGTGGTCAACAGGAGTCAGGCTATGGGCAATTTGGCAGTTAATTAAGGACTTCTCTGCAGGAAAAAAATGTCTCTGGCAAGGCATCCTGGAACCTATTAATTTGTCATCAACTTTCAAACATCTTTCAGCCCACGGTCAGTTAGAGAAGATTTCATTTTAACTCTTGTACATCATCATTAGTAGCTTGATGGGAGCATTATTTTCCAATCTCCGAATCCACTGATCCTCTATAATAACTTAAATTGGTGCTCATAGTTCTGTTGCATGTATCAGAAAAGGTGGATTTTTTTTCTCCCCTTTCATATCTTCTTTTAGCATAAAGTCATTTTTATCTTGTTAACCTTTACTTCTTTTAGAATTATATTAACTTTCTTTATTGGAAGTTCCAGAACGTGAAGGCAACTACAAATCCGATGTCAGAAGACATTATCAGATCATTTTTATGCATTGGTCGCACAAAAGAATTGACAAATGGTAACATTCTCTACACTGGCAAGAAGAAGATCTTGAGTACATTTTATGGACTCTGTGTTCTGTATGTCTTCCTTACTCCATCCTCTTGGGCACTTTTTCTTCGTCCACCCCCTTCAAATAGGGACAATAGATTGTTATTTCTCCTTCTCAGAAATAACAATCTGAGAAGGAAGGTACCACTTTAGTATTAGCGATGATGATGAGGATTTAAATCTATAGGTCACCCATCTATCAATAATTTGAGACTTTGTGTGCACTCTTGTATATATGCACATTCAAGTATCTGCTGGCTTTGAGTTAAGGCAGGGCCGTGGCCCATCACCGGTCCTTGGGAGATTTGGAATCGGGCTGTGGAAGTGGTGGGCAAGCATGTGTGTGTATCCCACATGTGTGCACTTCAGGGGTGGGTTCTACTTACCTTTACTACCGGTTCGCAATGGGACCATGCACACACTTGTCTGCACGAGCGCAAAAGCTTCTGCGCATGCGCAGAAGCATTTTCATGATGTCAGGGTCAGTGGGCGGGGCCTCTCACCAGTTTTACTACCGGTTCTATAGAACTGGTGCGAACTAGGGGCAACCCACCACTGGTGCATTTGCCCACTGCTCATGTGTAACCATCCCCTCTCCCCTCACCACCAGTCCACAAAGCTGGAAAGATTGTGGAACTCTGAGTTAAGGTACCAGACTTAACCTGAACCTGGGAGACTTTAAGTTCTAAGCCTGCCTTATGTATGAAAGGCAATTGGTGATTTTGGGTCAGTCACCAAAGAAACTGTGAGTTCTAATCCCACTTTATGCATGAAAGCTGGCTTGGGGACTTTGGCCTAATTATTCATGAAAGCCAGCTGGGTGACTTTTGGCCAATCTCTCTCTCTCCCCCTCCCTCCCTCTCTCTGTTTTTTTTTCTCTCTCTCTCCCTCTCTCTCTCTGTCTGTCTATTTCTCTCTCCCCACAATCTACCTCACAGGGTTTTTGTGAAGAAAGGAGAAGGAAGGAGTAATAGGTAGGCAGGAGTAACAGGTATGTACACCACCTTGAGTTACTTACAACAATACAATAAAGGCAGGATTAATAAATAAATAAATAAACAAACAAACAAATAAATAAATAAATAATATGGCCTAGCACCCCGTGTTTTTCTTGGACAAAATAAAGTTCTACTCTTTGATGCTCTGACACTAAGATTAGAATAGATAATTTGGATGGTAATTCAGTCCTAGTGCAAAGACTGCAAGTATGGTGTGTGTGTGTATGTGTGTGTGTGTTCATGTGTACGTGAGTAAGGGAGAAACATAAGCTCTTTTTCAGCTGTTAGGCTTGAGGTAGCTGATTGGGTTGCCCATCTGCTATTTTTGGCTTGAAGATGAACTTACCTGCCTCAAATAAGATTCATAGCCTTGAACGTCATGTCTAGCTCCAGGGTAAGTCTTCCCCCCTTCCTGTTGGACTTCCTCAGAAACTAAACTTCAGAAATATAATATGCAATCCAACAAAGCAGAGTCATTAATAACATTCAGTCACACACATAGATACACACATTCACAGATCCATTCACTGAGGTAAAGGGTTTGGTATTGCATCAAGAATGCTAATGCACAGTTCCTTTTATGGACTTCAAATGCTGAGAATTCTGTCGTTTTTCTTAAGCTGTCTCATTTACGTCCTGCTTCAGGCATAAAATATGATGTTGTTCAAGGTATTATCTAATCCTTTGTCCTTCTTCTATTGCAGTGATCAAAGACACCTTGATACTGGAAAGGAGAGCAACTTTTATTGCCACTTTTCTTTATCCCAAACACACTTTAAAAGTGGTTGGCTTCACAGTACAAGGAAGTGTGAAGTCAATAATTTTTCAACTCTATTCACTGGAAAATATGTTGCTGAATGGAACATCACCTGGGCAATTCATCATCAAGAAATTTATTCTTTAAACAAAAACAGTGGAGGAGATATAACTTCTCTGCATCATCCCCTTCAAGAGGGATCCCCAAGGATCAGCTCTGAAAATTTAAATGTCAGCAGCATTCTTATCTAAATGACAGATAGAAAGAAATAATGTTCTCCCTTCCTTGTACAATATGCTAGGTTGATATTTTCCTGAATTCTCTGCTGTTTCTTTACGTGTCTATTTATTTACATTATTCATAAGCCACCAAATAACAAGACATTCTCTGGGCAGCTCACCATATAAAAATAACAAATTAAAAAATACAACAGTTCAACGCAACCACAAAACAACATAAAGAGCAAAACAAAACAAAAACAAAAAAACCCCACACAACTAAATAAAATAAAATAAAATGCAGATCATGGAAAACAGGAGAGAATAAAAACCAACAGAGCAAAAGCAACAATAAATAGAACATGATTTTTAAAGGCTTGAGAATCAGCTTTTAAAAAAAATAATAATAAGAAAGAAAGAAAGCCATTAAGGCTATGTCCAGGTTAATTATCCTAGGGAAGCAGGGATGTATGTAGGAAAATTTTGTTTAGTGAAAAGATTGCAAAGAACAAATTGAACCTAACCCACCCAGCAAGCTTAACAGTCCTGATCCAGTCCATCACCACATTAAATAGCAACTTAGCACCTTTTCAACCTCAGTAGCATATTATGAAAAATGAACCAAGTATTTGGGTCACATTATGGTAGTATCTCTGTACTAGAAATCTCTGGATAATCTTTTAATAATATAAGACCAAAAAATAGCAAGAGCACTTAGATTTCTATACTGTTTCATAGTGCTTTACAGCCCTCCCCACACTCTCTCTAAGCAATTTATAGGGTTAGCTGCATATTGCTCCCAACAATCTGGGCCCTCATTTTATGGACCTCAAAAGGATGGAAGACTGAGTCAACCTTCAGCTGGTCACAGGGGTGGGTTTCACTTATCTTACCACTGGTTCACCATGAACGTTCATGCTTTGTGCATGCATGCTCTGTCCATGCATGCACCCAGCATGTGCTTTGCATGTGCTTTGATTGTTTGTGTGCCTTACACAATGCACCCGACCTTGAAAACGTGCCTAAATAGCATGACTTGGAGCCAGGATGGGTGAGTGGGCCCATCTGCGATCTTTGCTACAGGTTTGCTCAAACTGGTACAAACCAGCTGAATACACCTCTGGCTGGTCAGGATTGAAGGAATTCAATCCCTGGCAATTGTGAACAGAGTTAACCACTGTGCCACTCACAAACATACTGGAAGAATCCATGAAACAAGTCTATTCTCTTTGTATCCCAGAAGGGTACAGCAGGGGTCAGAAATCCTCAGTCTAAAAGTCAAAGAGGGCTCATTAAGTGTTTTCTCCATTCCCATCCAATTTCCTTTCTATGAACTTCTTCCTTCCAGGAAAAAATACTTTTTTCCATACAGAAAGAATAAGGAAGCAATACTTCTTTCAGGAAGCAAAAATAAGGAGTATTTTTAATATGGTACAATATGGTAATAAGGGTACAATCATTCTCTCTCTCTTCCTGAATAGAATTCTTTCTGACCTTAGAATTCTTGATGAATATATCTTTTCTTTTACGTACAGTGAGAACATAAGCACGAAGATAAATTCCTTGTGTGTCCAATCACACTTGGCCAATAAAATTCTATGGTTCTATAAAGGAAGGCTACCAAAGTGGGGTGGAGACATGAAGTGGAAGGTGGGATGTCCCTCAGTAGAAATGTCCTGCAGAGCTGACCTTGTATCAGAGATGATTAAGTTTCCTAGGAGTCTACAAGGTACTTGGCAATTTTTTCTCATTCTACTAATATGTATTATATTGCATATAGTATTAATTTGCCCGATTCAAATTAATGTAACAAGTAGCAATGAGGATGATGCTCTCAGGAAAATGATAGTAATACTTAAATATACTTAGTATTTCCACCTGTGCCTTGTTTTAATGCAAATGATCTTCTCTGGTAAATGAATCTATTTTAAATGGGAAAATCAATTCAAAGAAAGTGTAAAAAGATTTGGTTGCATCTTTAAGCAAATTGGCCTATTTCATGCTTCTCTGGCCAACTGATGCATTTGTGGAGCATTTATTCTATGGATAATGCTCAAACGCAGAGTTTATGTTTGTAGTTTTAATAAAAGATATGTTCTGTACATGTGCCTCTGTGTGTGTTTGCATACCCACACATGTGCATGTACACACACACACACACACACACACACACAGAGGGAGATAGAAACCTAGATAGAAACAGATACCTTAAAATTCATATTTTCAGTTCAGAGATGTATGATAATATTGCTATTCGAGCACAAAAACACAAATTCGGTATAAAGAAGTGCATGACAATAATGCCAATATTAAGTTGCTGAATAGTTGAGGTGGGCAACTTATAAATTACATTAATTAATTAACTAACTAACTAACTGATATGTCCTGTGTGAGCTTTTTTATTGAGAAACCTTTTGTATTCCACTCAATTCCAGGCACTCTAAATCAGGGGTGTCAAACTCTGTTTAGATCAGGGTTCTGTTTGATCTTGGGTGAATGGGGTGGGGTGGGCATGGCCAGGTCAATGTCGCTCATGCCTCCGGGCGCCTTCTCTGCCAGAGAAAACAGGCTCCCAAGCTCCCTTTTTGTCTGCAACTGCCTCCTGCAACCCTCTGCCAGTGAAAACGGAGCATGGGAGGTCCGCATGCAGTCCTGCCAAGTTCCATTTCTGCTGGCAGAGACACTGCATGCTGGTCCTTTGCTGTTTCTGTGGGCCAAATCTGAGCACCCTGTGGGCCAGTTCCAACCCGTGAGCCTTGAGTTTGATACCGCTGCTCTAGATAATTTAAAGTTATTGTCAAACTAACAAATTGGCAACAACCAACTATGAGTAAAGACAATAAATCATTTCATTGAGGCAGCCCATCCTCACCATTAAATCCGAAGGCCTTCAGGAACTCATGAGTGTTGAGACTGCCATGGATTAAAAATAGACTGATCCATACATATGCTTAAAAGAATGTAGGGTAGCCCATCTAAGAGCAGCTCAGGAGCTCCTTCTTGGCGAAAAGAAAGTCAATATCCAGATTCTCTTCAGGAAACTTGTTTATTTACATGACTACTAATAACACATCTCCAAGGTAGATTAGACTACTCTAAACTAATCTTATGTGGGTCATTATTCTAAAGCCACAGTAATAAAATCTTGCATGTCTGAATGGCTTTCTTCTCCCGTCCTTTTATCTTCACGAGAACTAGCCTTGTCTGAGATGTTTACTCACTCTACACTCTGGCTCTGGACTCAGGCCTATTTTATCAGATCATTTCCTTGGTAGCAGGTTTTCCTCCTATCCCTCAAGGTAATTCCCTCTTCCCTTTACAACCATAAATAACTTGGAAAAAGTGACATTTAACCCGAACGTTATTAACCCTCATCTTCATAGGGCTGTATTAGTGTTTCTCAATCTCAGGAACTTTAAGACATGTGGACTTCAACTCCCCCAACCCCCCAATTTAGTGGATGGGGAATTCTGGGAGTTGAAGTTCATATATATATATATATATATATATATATATATATATATATATTTCCCACCACACATCTCCTTCCAGTTATGACTGTATGACTGTAACCTTGTTGCTTGTATCCTTACGATTTATATTGATATTGTTTCCCGATTGCTTATTTGTACCCTATGACTATCATTAAATGTTGTACCTTATGATTCTTTTCTTTTATATACACTGAGAGCATATGCACCAAGACAAATTCCTTATGTGTCCAATCACACTTGGCCAATAAAAAATTCTATTCTATTCTATTCTATTCTATTCTATTCTATTCTATTCTATTCTATTCTATTCTATTCTATTCTATTCTATTCTATTCTATTCTATAGCTTACAGTTCCTCACATTGAAAAACACCGGACTATTTATAGAGAGCATCTATGTGTTTCAATACATTCAAATAAAACCTATATAAAGATAACAATGTAATTCGCAATGTGCGACAGACTTGGCCAATAATGCTTCAATTTTAAAGTCCAGGGTTTTACTGGACAGAACTGCAGGTGGTAATGAAGCCAGATTTCAGAGGCAGCCATTTGGTTGATCAGCACAGCCTTCACGGTAGGAGATAAAGATTTATTCCCCTTGGTTATTAGATTGATTTCTAAATCCGATTTGATTCCTCTTAAAACTCAATGCCAGAAAGAACATTGGCCAAAAACATAAACTCCACCCATTCCTTAAGTAGATTTATTCAGATCATTAGCTACTGGCGAAAAGCAAATTAGCCAGATTCTGCTTTTTGTTCTTTAAAAATATCCGTGATTAATAGAAAACAAAACAAGCATGGCTAACTGAACGCTGAATAGAGGTGGTTCCATGTTTGTGCCTATTTCGTGACTTATATTTGTTTCACAAAAATGGAAATAATTCAGGTTAGCCGAGGAGCTGTCCAGCATCAAGCACAGCATGCAAGAGGTTGCTTCAATACAATCATAGTTAGACTCCAATTGAATAGTTTTTTAAGCAAGGTTGAACAAATGAATGAATGATCCATTATAACTAAAGCAATTTAAAATAACCCACAAAGGGTAAAATGTCCAGACAATAAACAACCAACAGTGCATAGTAAAAAGAGATATTAGCATACTAAAATAAATAATCTCATAAAAACAGTGGGACAATATTTTTGAGACAGAGGGGTTACTTGTTTTGCTGGAGAACCCCTATTATCTGCTGCTATATTCTATAGCTCATTGCACAAAACATTGTTCCTTGAGAGGTTAAAGCAGCCCTCCTGTCTGCAAGTTAAAAGGGTGAGAAGGATTCATCTGGGTAGCTAAGAAAATTCGCAGAAGGAAGCATCGTAAGTTTCCTGCCGAGATCCATATAATGTTTGAGGCATTACAGAATCACGCCCAATTGTTTCAACCACTCATGAGTCATAAGGACAAGTGAGACCCTCATAGGGGGCTCTATCAAGTCTGTTTCCCAACCTAGCAGATGGAAGGCTCTTCAATGAGGCCTGAGAGAAAGCAGTTCCAAAGTGGTGACATATGTGGCTGGCTGTAAGCCATCTTCTCTGTGTTCCCATTAGGCTGTGATTCAGAAAATATTTTCTGCTCACAAGTAGGACCTGGGGATATCTGATGTCCTGCCAAGCTGGCAATGCAACTCTGGGCATGCTGTGGCTGGAAATGATACCAGTAAATCTTTAGCAGGAGAATGGAACATATCGAGAGTCTGATTAGTTGAGAATAGTTTTAGAAGGAGGGGGTTTTTTTTGGTCTTTCAAATTCCCTTCTACCTGTCAAGTGATGAATGTATCACAAGGAGAATGCAGAGAATGTAAACATGCATTCTTTCACAAATATGTCAAAAAGGAAGGCTTAACAATTCATTTACATATGAGGAATGCAAGAAAACAACGCACCAGGGTTGCAAAAAAAGGGGGGGGGATTCTGTATGTGTTTATGTGTGTGTGTGTGTGTGTGTGTGTGTGTGTGTGTGTATCTGTTTGTATACACACACACATACATACACATGCACAGATTGAGTGAGTAGGGGGATATTATTCATAAAACGATGTACTGGCAAGTACCAAATCTCAGCCTATATGGTAGGTCCATTCCAGTCCTTCAAATTTGTTTATTTATTAAGAAATTTTATAAGGCCACCCAATTGACTCAGGGTGACTCCAGGCAGCTTACAGAAATAAAATTCCAAATACAAAACCCAATAAATGCTCTGGCAACAACAATCAAACCAACCACTTGATGGGCTCCATAATATCCTATGTCCCCAGCTTGCTAGCAAAACCATCTCTGTAGGGTTTTTGGAAAGAGTATCAAGGTGAACACCAACCGTATCTCTGCAGAGATGATGTTCCACAGGGAGGGAACCACCACAGAGAAGGCCCTTCCTCTTGGTTTCCCTAGATGAATCTCCTTAAGAAAGGGAACCAGAACATATCCTGCTTCCCCATTCTGGCTTGTTGGGTAGATGTAACTGGCAAATGATGGCCCCTCAAATAACCTGGCTCAAGGAATATCAGGAGGGCTTTAAATATGACTACCAGCACCTAGAATTGGATCTGAAAGTGTAGCTTCCAGAAGATACATGTGCAAATCTAGACTTGCACAAAACCATGCAATTTGGCACATTTTAAACCTATTAAGCTGCTGAGCTTGTCAATCAAAAGGTCGGCAGTTCAGCGGTTCAAATCCCTACTGCTGCATAACGGGTTGAGCTCCTGTTACTTGTCCCAGCTTCTGCCAACCTAGCAGTTTGAAAGCATATAAAAAAATGCAAGTAGAAAAATTGGGACGACCTTTGGTGGGAAGGTAACAGCATTCCATGCACCTTTGGTGTTTAGTCATGCTGGCCACATGACCACTGAGACATCTTCGGACAGCGCTATCTCTTTGGCTTTGAAATGGAGATGAGCACTGCGCCCTAAAGTCGGGAACGACTATAGGAAAACCCTTCCTCTTGACACTTTTTATCCTCCTAGCATTCCAAAAACACATGGTTTTTTTCACAAGTATTAGGAGAGTGTGAGTCTAGAGCTCCAAAATATCTTCTGTGACTGTGTGGCAGTTGGGAGTCTCTGGGAGTTTTCTGTGTGGGGTCAACATTTTTATTGCTTTTAGCATTGCTGGTTGCATGAGATGAGCCACTATATAAATCTTTTACATAAATAAATAAATGTTAAGCAATGTCTAGTACTAATTATCCCCAATGTCAGATTTTAATTTTTACATCATTAGAATCTAGGGAAGCACTGTAACTTTTTCTAAGCACTGAACATCTCATGGAAAGAAGATATATTTTAATAGCAACAGCACTTAGACTTACATACCGACTTCTGCCACCAACAGCCTCCCACCGGCCAGTTCGCTCCCACAGAGAGAGTCTCCTCAGGGTGCCATCAGCCAAGTTATGTCAGTTGGCAACACCCAGAGCCCCTGCTCTGTGGAATGAACTGCCCCTGGAAATGTGTAAGATCTCCAACTTCCGTGTATTTCACTGTGCCCTCAAGACCCTGCTGTTCTGCCAAGCCGGGCTATCAATGTAATGATTTTTAAATTGGGGTTTTTAAATTTTTGGGGTTTTAAATCTGAGCTGAAATTATGTAATAATTTTAATTATTTTTAACTGATGTCTGTCTTTGTGTTTTTAATAGGCTGTACACCCCCCTGAGTCCTTCGGGAGAAGGGCGGTATAGAAATAAAATTATTTATTTTATTTATTTATTTATACCGCTTCGTAGTGCTTTACAGCCTTTTCTAAGCAGTTTACAGAGTCAGGATATTGTCCCCAACAGTCTGAATCCTCATTTTACTGATCTAAGAAGGATGGAAGGCTGAGTCAACCTTGAACTGCTCAAAATCAAACTCATGGAGTGAGGAATAAGTTAGCCTACAACTCACTGCATTCTAACCACTGCACCCAGAGGTGGGTTTCAGCAGGTTCTGACCAGTTCTGGAGAATCAGTAGTGGAAATTTTGAGTAGTTCGGAAAACCAGTAAATACCACCTCTGACTGGCTCCATCCCATCTATTTTCTGTGTCCCAAGTCCCAGCTGACCAGGAGGAAATGGGGATTTTGCAGTAACGTTCCCCTGGATTGGGGAGGGAATGGAGATTTTATAGTATCCTTCCTCTGGAGTGGGGAGGGAATAGAGATTTTACAGCATCCTTCCCCTGCCATACCCACTAAGCCACACCCACCAAGCCAAGCCACACCCACAGTACCAGTAGTAAAAAAGATTGAAACTCACCACTGACTGCGCCACCATGGCTCTTATTTGTTATCCTTATAATGATATTTGTCTGGAAGATTTCATTGAACTTTTCTCAAATTGGCTGGCTTGCTGGATATTCATCTTGGATAATTGCTAGCAGTAAATGAGAGGAAATGTTCACAGCATCTGGAATTAATAGCAATCGAACCTTCAGCATTTCTGCTCCTACGGTCAGTCCACATCCAAGTTAGCTATTGATTGCCATTGACAGATATCATTGAAATAGCAATGAATAGTTGACCAGACATCAATATTTCTTCTCCTTCTCTCTTCCTGCTGATGATGAAGAGGGTTTTAATAAAACTCATAGCCTCACACCATCCTAAAATGGCTGATGGATCACTTCCTTTATTTCACAAGCTAAAGTTGTACCAGATTACAGCAAGTTTAAGCAATGTGATCCAAGTGACAGAATTAGAATTAAACCAATAGCGAGCAATATTTCAATTTAATTGTAATTGTGAGTCCCCTCTGGGAGAAGGGCAGTATACAAATTAAATTATATTAATAATGAAGTAATTCTAAAAAAGGTTCTCCTGTACAGTTGTGTCTAACTCTAGGGGACAGTGGTCATTTCCGTTTCTTGGCTGATAGAGCCAGTATTGTCCGAAGACACTTTCCATGATCATGTGGCCAGCATGGCTATATGCCAAAGGTGTACTGAAAACTGTAATCTTCCCAAAATGGTACCTATTAATCTACTTACATTTTCATGCTTTCAAACCATTGGGTGGGCAGGAGCTCACCCCATCACATGATGCTTTGGTCTTGAACCCAGGCTGTCAGCTTTCCAATCTTTAACCACTGAGCCATCATGTCCCCTGCAATTCTAAAAATAATAATAATACCGAAAATGAGGGGTCTTCAAAAATATTTGAGGCATGCAAGATCATTCGCATCTGTAAGAAGGCATTTCTGGATTGTTTTTAAGGGACAATTTCTTCCCTCTTTCCCTACACATAGCAGCTATTTATTGTGAAATGTGTAATTATCTATTGGAACTGAGCCCATTTTTAATGATCTACAATAAACACCAAAAATGAACAAAGAACTAATGAAGAAATAATATTCTCCCCACTCCAATCTCCTTTTTACCCTCGCTCAGTCTTTTCTGTTTGCCATTGCCTGTGGACACAGTTGGTTTCATATTCTGATTATCTCTAGACATTTAACACAGGGGGACTTTTGTGCATTCAAATGGCAGTCCAGACAAGTGCTGTCTTGATGAGCTTGTCGATTCTCCAGTAAATATAACAAAGAGTTCTGTTTGGTTGGGAATAGGAAAGCTGCCAAAAAGATATTTGGAAAGAAATATCTTTGAAGCAGGGTAGGGTAGGCTTTGAATTCTCAGTGAAGAGCCAGAGCACTGAATTTTAATTGCAGGCTGCTGGTATCAGAAATGACAATCATGAGTTTGCACACCTGGACAACTTGCACTCTCAGACAAAACTTTTGTCAGGTTGTGTACCTCAAAAGGGGGAAATGATGCATTCGTTTTTGGTTTCAGAATAGAACTACAATCCAAGAAATCAATTTAGTAGACTGCTATTGAAATGCTATTTCTGAACTACATGATCATGCTGTCCAAAGTCACTTAGGTGGTACAGAAATGTAATAAATAAATAAAATACAATAAATGTACCATAAGGACCACCACAATATAAAATAACTCCATTGATTCCTATCCATGTAAAACTGGCACTGGCACTCCCGGTTTTATTCCAAACTTTTTATTTGTTGGATTTATTCTGTTATTTAGTTGTTACTCTGCCCTTCAACCCATAAGCTAATAGAATAAATTAATGCAGGAACATTTTAAAACATTTTTTTTTAAAAGACAACCTCTAGATCAGAGCAAATATGAAGCTTCAAACTGAGTTGATCAAAATGTATTGAGTCATATTTGAAAGTTTATTGTCACTTTAACAAGATTTTAAGAGACCCACTTGAAAATTCATATCCAAGGAATGCTTTGATTGAACTGTTTTTGTCAAATTTTGGAACTTCATAGAATCCTACAGTGATGAATACTGTAGTCCAGCTGCAAACCAAAAGAAAAGGACATATTTAATTGCTCTCCTAAAAATAAATCTATGTCCAACAGAACTTCAGAGGGAATCTATTATAAAGCTTGAAAACATAATACAGAGCTTTCTAAAATGTAAACAGTCTTAAAGTTGTTGGTCAGTTATGCTTGGGCTATAACTCCTGTTCCTTTGTAACTAGAGAATAGCTAGTTTTTTTCAGTTTGTAGTACAGAAAAGTTTGGAAGCTAATTGAAATGACTACTTTTTACCATTCTTTGCTGCAGGATATAGGATATAATCTCCAAGTGATGAAGGATGACGCAGTCCAACAAGTCATTTCAGGACACGAGTGCCAACAGTCTTCACTAGTTTCATTCATGTTTCTTTGGCCTGATGTAACTGAAATCCAAAATGTGTTGAAAAGGGCAAGTGGTATGGATGAGTGAACGCTCCTATATATGATCTCTGCCACTATCCTATAGATATATCTAGGATAGGATTTCTGGAGGCAAGTTGTTCCACTGATTAATTGTTCTAACTGTCAGGAAATTTACTTAGTTCTAGGTTGCTTTTCTCTTTACCATCAATTATTCTCCAAAGCACCAGAAAGCAAGGCAAGAAACAATGGATGGAAACTAACCTAGGAGAGAAGCAACTTAGAAATAAGCAGAAATTTCCTAACAGTTAGAACAATTAATCAGTGGAATGACTTGCCTTCAGAAGGTGTGGTTGCTTTATCACTGGAGGTTTTTAAGAGGAGATTGGGCAACTATTTGTCTGAAATGGGGGTTTCCTCTCAGTGATGGGTTGCTCCTGGTTCAGTCCGGTTCTTGTGAACCGGTAGTAATGGCAGCGGGAGGCTCCACCCACCCGGCCAAACATCATTACGGATGATCTGCACATGTGCAGAAGCATCTGTGCACGTGCGCTCCCATTGCAAACCGGTAGTGGAGGTAAGTAGAACCACCCCTGTTTTCTCCCTAAACAGAGGGTTGGACTAGAAGACTTTCAAGGTCCCTTCCAACTCTGTTATTCTGTTATTCTTTCTCATAAGCAGTTGCCAAGGTGCCCAGTTGTTTCTCATAATTGCCAAGCTGCCCATAGATTTTCTGGATTACCCTTTGGAAAAAAACTCTCTTTTATGTATAACGCACTTAAACTCCCTTTTCTGGCATTAGATTTGAACTCTAGAAACATTTCAATTTCCTCCAGTATGTTTAGGTACGAAATGATTCTCTGTTAATTTCAAGAATCCAGGACATGTGCTAATAGTTGGGACTCCTGCATCTGTAAATCATCTGTTTAAATTTATTCCAGGGTTCATTGCATAGGGATTTTCCATGTTCTTCAAATTAAATGTTTGATTTTTTTTGGCCTGGCACACTCCTTCCTTTTGAAATGCATTCCCCCCCCACTTAATAATGCATTGTGTGTATAAGCTTTATTTGTGCAGTCAGACGCGTGAAATTGACACCTATGGAAATGTACCTGAGTGCAAATGTCTTTTGCTGCCACCTCTAAAATAAACATAAAGCTGGAGTTTATCTGGAATAAACCTTTAATTATGCATCACTTTCTCTCTTGTTATTTGCTTAAGCATTTGCCATCCGTGCAAAACTGACATCAAACAAACCGTTTGTGTGTCTGTTTCCTGGAGGCACTAGTAATTCCCCAATACACTGGAGATTCATGAACTGCAGTCATCATTTTGCCAGCATCCTTTATGACCCTGTCAATTGATTAGCAAACCATGGGTAGCTCTTCTAGTGATTAAGAAACAAATTATACTCCCCCACTTCCATCTTTGACATGTAACAGGATCTGTGGTATTTTTGTCCAATTGCTAAATACTCATTTTTGCATTGCATCCCTCGTATTGATTAATCCTGCCCAAATCAGCCTTGATTCAATTTGAATTGGAGATTTGAAGAAGGCATGGCTTGATCCAAGCTTGTGATTTGAGACTCAAGGGGAAACAGATGTAAACTGAGCTACTTTGAGATTTGATTTGAAAAAGATTTGCCCTCAGGTGATACCTGAATCTGCTTGTGTTGATAGAAATGGATGAAAATAGCAATTGTGAATAACAGAATAAAAGAGTTTGAAGGGACTTTGGGGTCTTTTAATTCAATTTCCTGCTCAAGTAGGACACTCAATACCATTCCAGACAAATGGCTATCCAATCTTTTGTTCAAAATCTCCAGTGATGGAACACCCACAGCTTCTTGAGGTAATTTTTCTCACTATCAAGAAACTTAGTTCTAGGTTGCATCTCTCTTTGGTAAATTTCCATCCATTACTTCTTATCCTGCCTCCAGATATGTTGGAAAATAGGATGACCTTCTCTTCTTTATGACAGTCCTTTAAGTATTGGAAGATTGCTATCATGTCACCCTTTAGTCTTTCTTTTCATTAGACATACCTCTTTCCTGAAATCATTCTTCATACGTTTTAGCTTCCAGTCCCTTAGTCATCTTTCTTCATCTTCTCTTCAGTCTTTCAGCATCTTTTTTGTATCATGGTGATCAAATCTCAATACAATGTTTGAAGTGTGATCTTACCAAATGATTAGAAAGTAGTAATAAGACTTCATGTGATATTGATTCTATCTTATTTTGATGCAGCCTAAAACTGTATTAGCCTTTTTGGCAGCTGCAGCACATTACTGGCTGATATTTAAATGGTTTTTTATTAGGATCCTAGATCCCTTTCACAGTTACTGCTTATGAGCTACATACCACCTAATCTTCACCTGTGCATTTGGCTTTTCTTGCTTTTCTCACCAATAAATTGCATTTTGTTGGATAGGACCAACAAAATGGATCTGGATCTTGGGCCTATATTCTAAAGTGTTGACTATTTCACCTTAACTTGATGTCTGCAAATGTGTTGATTTTTATTCTCTCATCTAAATAGTTTATGAAGATATTGAAAATGACTGGGCCTAATAGAGAGAAGAACCACATTGCATGCTTCTCTTCATGTAAATGTAGCTCCATTAATGACACATTAAGTGTGGTTGGTCAGCCAGGTATAAATACATCTGGTGGAGATGCTGTCTAACCCAATTTTTTCTATCTTACCAAGTAGGAAGTTGTGGTCTACTTTATCAAATGTCTTACTAAAGTCCAAGAATAATAGGTCTACAACATTTCATTGGTCCACTAATTTAGCCACTTTGTCAAATAATGCAATAAGGTTTGTCTGACATTATCTGTTTTTGAGAAACCCATGTTGGATTCTAGTTACAACTTTGCTTGCTTCTAGGTGTTCACAGATTCATTGTTTTATTTTATTTTCCAGGATCTTCCCAGGATCTTCCCAGATATCAATAATATAAGGTTAATGATAACTGTTGAAAAGAAAGCAAAGGCCTATTACAATTAATAGGCACCAAAATAATTGGAACACACTTGAACTCCATAGATATTGACAACTTCTCCATCAATCAATTCCAAAAGGCAGCTTTATTTGGAACAGTTTACATCCTGTGACAATAACTGTATCACCATCAAACATCCACATCTGCCTATCCAAAGTGCTTGGAAGGATTCAATAGGCAGACAAAAATATGAAATCCAATCTGAACATCTGGCTGACTGTGCAGCAGACCATAATGATAATGATAATCATTCATGATAATGATAATCATTCATGACAATCATTAATGATAATGGTAATGGTAACTCTTTTGAAGACATTAACCTCTATAAATGACAAGTCTCCACTGAAATAAATTTTTGAAACCCCACTACCACCACACACAGACACCCATAGACACAGTTTTTTAACTGTGGTAGAAATAACAAAGATGAGAAAAGACAACACACAGCAGCCTCAAGTTGTGCTGGATCAATTCAGTATTTCAAAATAAAAACGTAAAAACGATTTTAAAAATTAGTTTTTTACATTTCCAGTTACATATCAGAGATCATTTGGAATGAAATTAAAGAATGGCCAAGAATGTTCTTGTGACAAAAGATAGCTTTTCTTCCTTCGTTCGTTCCTTCCTCTTCCTCTTCCTCTTCCTCTTCCTCCCTCCCTCCCTCCCTCCCCCCCCCCTCTCTCTCTTTTTGCTTGAACTTGGATTTGGGGAAAATGGGTATCTTCTGGCACTATCTCCTAACCATGGACATATTTTAGTTACATTTAACTGTGAGTTATTCACAATATTCTATGTTGGTTATTTTGTTGGCAAGAGCATTAGAAAAGTATTGTTGGTCCAGGGACACATGATGCCACAGATCAGCAAGCCACAGAGAAGAAGGCTGGCACAGAACAAGCAGCTTTTGAGGCCTTATGTCATGTCAGTAAACATACACTCGCTTCAGAACACTGAAGTGACATAAAAGTGTTGGTTTAGACCGAGAGAACACACTGAATTTGTTAACCCTGAACAAGTGGTGAAATTCAGTTGGCTCTATCTGGATCGCGCAATCTGGTAGTGCTGCTGGCAGGAGGCCCGCCCATCCACTCAGACGTCATTACATCCCATTTTTGACCCTCTGCACATGTGCAGAAGGCTCTGTGCATGCGTGGAGGAGGTGCAGTCGCTCACATTTGCGAACCGATAGCGAAGGTAAGTAATACCACCCCTGCCCTGAACTCAGATTCCAAGAAAAGATCAATTTCCAATTGTTCCTGTTTCAACCAGCATAGAAGAGTAACATGCCAGTATCACAAGACAGAGTAAAATTGTGCTGCACCATGCTAAAGAAGGAAAGAGCTGACAAAATAAATGAAGCCCAAAATTATGTTAACCCTGCTACCCCAAAACAGCTCTGATATATTTAGTCTGAGATAATAAATCTTATTGGACGTCAAGTTATGTCAGTGTCCGTGATGCTCATCTCCCAGTATTTTCTATACATGGAAGTCTAGTTGCAACACTATCTTGTTCCAGCTTCTCCTGAGTTCTGGTGAAGTGAAACACAGCAGCTTTAGAGGTGCTGTTGTGCCAGCAGTCAGCAGAGCTGACAGCAGATTTGGACAGTGAGGAGGTTGGGGAGGAACGTGGACCAGTCCTGGAGTCTGAGGAAGGCTTGGATGATGGCTCTGAGTCAGAGGCAGAGAGTGGGCCAAGGCCATCTGGTAGTTCTTTCCTGCTTCCAGAATCTCCAGAGTCAGAATCAGCAAGGCAAAAGAACAGCGTGAGCCTGTTCCCAGTATGCGCATGCACAGAGCTGCCAGGTAACAGGAACAATTAAGGAAACAGGGTTGACTTGGGAGTAAGGCTTGGAGATGATTGGCCCCTCCTATAAGACATAAAAGAGAAGTGAATGGGACATGAGCTTTTGCAATTAGTTCATCTGGCTGATTCAAGATCTGAAAATTCTGTTTGTGACTTTATGCCAAGTTTGGCCTTGCCCTGCATCTGTAAATTAGATCTTTGGCAGCATTCCACATGAGATAGGTGGGTGTTGATAATCTTCCTCTGAAAGACTGTTTATCAAGCCTTGCGGGCTGTAAATGAAAGTAATTTACAGCTGTATGAATTAAAGAGATTTTCCGGGACTAAGTTTGTGGTGTTTAATTTCTAAGGAAGCCTAGGTCACAACAGGTGATTGCCTTCTGCATCTGTCAATGCAACTTCCTGGCATTTCCCTATTGATGCTGTTGATATTCCTATTCCATCTCCAACTTTTTTAGGGTCTTCTCACTATAACACCTTTGTGGTAGTCTATATAAGAAGCACAATCTTCCCTCTTTTACTCTTCAGAAAACTAAGGACGGTTCTTTGTAAAACACTTCCCATTCTTGGGGTCAGAGAAATATTTATTGGTTATCCAATGTATGTCTCTTCTGTCTTCTCCAAAGGTTCAAACCACTCCCCTGTATCCTTTCTCCTTTTGCAATATTTTGCCAGGTAGTGGGTAGGTCAAAATTTCCACAGATGTTAGAATTCCAAATATAGAAGGCAAGGCAAGAGTAAGAGCCATCACCAATATAATGGGAAGATAAGCAGGTCTTGAGTCTGGCTCAAGGAAATAATTTGGAAAAATATCTCAGCAAGAGTGAAGATAAAGTTAGGAAGGGAGAAGCACATTCAAACTTGCAATATTTTATTACTACAGCTATGCAATAGTAATTGAGGATGTCTTTGAGAGACAAAGGGAGGAGATTTTGCCCAGAGAATGCTCAAACAACAGAGGGGAGAATTCCCAGTGACTTAATAGTCAGAGAAAGACATTTAAGAACTTCCCCTTGTTATCCAGGTAGTTAAAAGTGGCAGCATCTGACTTGAAAGATTCTGTTGTTGTAACCTTACAATAGACATGCAGTTAGTACTCATGGCTGTGCTTCTTTTATGGACTACATCAAAGGCTTATCAGTGAAAAGATACTGGGAAGGTTGGAGAAGAAGATGAGTATATGAGCAGCGTCTCAGTAGGGGGGTGCTAGGAACTTTGGTAGAAGTGTACATCAAGACCAATTGCTTGCTAAATCAGAATGGCACCATAACAATACTCAGTCCTATGAGTGGCTTTCTTCACTTAGATTAGCAAAGATGTTTAAGGATAAATCTGCAAAATGTTGCAAATATCATCAGATATTGGTTCATACTATCATATGTGGTGGATATGTCAAAAAGTGAAAAAATATTGAACAAAAATACATACATGGCTGGAGAAATGATAAAACAACATATAGATTTGAAACCAGAGACATTTTTGTTGGGCAATTTACCAGACAAGTATAACAAAGGAAATGCATATATGATTTTACATCTGTTGACTGCAGCGAAAATAGTATTTGCACAACAATGGAAAAGTGAAGAGATCCCAACAAATGAAGACGTGATTAGAAAAATATTAGAATGTGCAGAAATGGATAAGCTAACACTTACAATTAAGGAAAAGAAAGAAACTGAATGTTTTTTTGACTTGGGACTTATTTTATCAATGGCTAGCTGACAAAAACAGGAGCTAGAAACAGGGAAATATATGGAAGGATCAGTGATATAAGGAAGATATGTAATTTAACTTGGTTAAACAAATATTATGATGATTATTATTAATACTATTAATATAATTTATATTAATGCAAGGAATATTGTTGTAAACACTTTGATTATTATTTCCTAAAATGATTTGTGTTCAATTGAAATTGGAATTTTTGTAGGTTTTAAAATAAAATAAAAACTTAGTCCAAACAAAAACCCAAAAACTGTTAGGAACATGGATCCTATTTTTCTATTTCTCCTTGTCTGTCTTACCACTGTGTTTATAATGAGAGTTAGGCCTCCAACTGGATGCCCTTACTGCTATAGTTATTCAATGAACAGAATTTTTAAAAAGATCGAAGAATTATCCCAAGAATGTCTATGGAGATTCACAGATCCCAAAGAAAGATAGTTATAGGGTTATACAAGTACTGGATAGCAGATTGGATCTACTCCCAGCCCATTTTGTTAATTGATTCTGGTTTGTAGACTGGAAGTGGACTGTTTCTCCTGAGAACATTTGACATACATATTCAGGATGAGTGTAGTGATTAAATGTTCCTGGCAATATTTATAGGAGAATGATAAGATAGAGTAGCAGGAATCTAAATTTGTCCATTCTCTTTTTCCTCCTTAAATGATTTTGATGTCAAGCCGTTTCCAATGTCTTGTTTTTTTGGCTTTAGATCAAAACTCCACAGCAGCTCAGAATAAAAATATATCAGATGTGTGTTCAAAATAGCAGAGCAGATTAACAACATATCTACTGTGCAATCCTAATGAGCAATACTATATCAACCTCATTAAAAATTGCTAAGAGCCTAAGGAAAACAAATACAACTTTCTAAAACTGGGCAAAGGTGAATAAATCTCACATTACTAAATAGAGATTTCCATAATTCAGGAAAAGAGATGTATAGGTAAATATTTGTTTCATAATAGATATTTTTAAATAATAGACATATGATCCTTTTAATAGTTTTCGTACATTTAATTGGATTGCTTGGGCATTCCTTATGTATTGTAGCCTGTCCTTTCTTATTTCTCCTGTGCTAAATTGTAATGTCCACACAAGAAATATTTGATCTCAGGCACCTTCTGGGATATGTGTACATGACCTACTAATCTCAAAAAAATCATTCATTTTCTTTTCACATAACTATTCTACTCACTGCCATGTACTTTACTGTCACTTTAAACATATGCTAGTTGGCATACATTAAAATGAAATTTTGTTCCATACAGCTCTCAAAAGATCACCATTTCCAATGCACACTACATAAACATGACAGAATAAACAAACAAACAAACAAAATTATGCATATATTTACATATCCACGTATATTATATGACACAGAAAAAAAACCACAGTCTACTTCAGTTGTATACATGTTCATGGCGAGAAAAACTAATCTTGCCCTATGCCATCAGTTGGATGGCATAGGGCAAAGATGGCTAAACTTTTCCAGACCGAGTGCCCAAAGCGTGTCCGCACCCCCAAAATGCAATGTGCACACAACCCACGCTCATGCACCCTGCATATGAGCGTGACCCCGTGCATACGCCCTGCCCCTATGCAGCCCCACACATGCGCCCCGCCCCAATGTGCATGTGTGTGCACCCTGCATGCATCAAACCCCTGTGCATGCATGCACAGACCTCTATTGCCCCCTACACATGCATGTGTGGCCCCATGCATGCACCCTGTGCATGTGCACATGGCCCTCCACATGCACCCTGGCCCCATGCATGCATGGGAGAGTCTCGAAGATCAGCATGCACAGCAGAGCTGAGCTGGGGTGACGGCTCATGTGCCCACAGAGGAAGCACTGTGTGCCACCTCTGGCACGTATGTCATAGGTTTGCTATCATGGGCATAGGAGAACAAAGTTGTTACAGAATCTGGTAGAAATACTTTGAAACCTCCTCCCAGAAGGGAGAAACAGAACCAGACCATAAAGTGGGTATGTGGGGTCTCTAACAATGCTTTGAGATCTAACCACATAGCGCTTATAAGTAGCATCCTGAAGAACAATAAAGTGCCATGGAATAACAACAATGCAAAAGCAGGGGATGAACACAATAACACTTCTCCCACTGTTTCAATGACATTCTGATTTTAATTATGGACTTAAAATATTAAGGTCTTAAAATCTCAATGATTTACGGCTGTGCCTCACCAAGTATCTGAGTTTTACCTGTAATAGGGACAGCACTTATGAGAAACATTCAGTGGTGGGTTGCCGCCGCTTTGGACCGGTTTGCAAAAACCGGGAGTAAAACCGGTGGAAGGCCCTGCCCACTACCCGGATATCATCATCAGCAATCTGCACATGCGCAGAAGCAAGGCACGCACGCGAGCGAAGCAATCACTCGCACACACAATCCTGTTGTGAACCGGTAGTAAAGGTAAGTGGAACTCACCCCTGGAAACATTGTTTTAGGCTCCAATCTGTTACATGTTAACCTTGGAATAAGCTCTATTGAACTCATTAGGAGTCCAACTGGAATAACCAAATACACACATGTGTTGCTGAAGCAGACCTATATTTTTCAAACACTGCAAGCAAATTCAAACCCGGAATGTGGCTCATAACAAGCTTCACCAGATAATTCTCTCTTCTTTATGAAAAAGCTTTGAAGTTGCAGCAAAACCCTCCTTTCAAGAGTAGCTGTTGGGATTGAATAATCTTGTTTATGTGTCTTTTCTACTTTTGAAAACTCTCTACATCTAATAATTTCTTTTTAATTTATCAAGGGTGGCAGGAGAAGGCATGTCCTTAAAAAGCAACAGGCTAATTAGAACGCACAACCTTCCCAGCAGATACTGTTTTTATTCTACCAGGAGATAAAAATAATTAGCCTTCTATAGACCAACAAAAATAGCAGAATCTGAAATGTTGAGAACAAGGTGAACAACAGGGTTCAGATGTCAGTGTTTTGCTTCAGCTTTTAAGTGCATTAAGAGCTGGGGAGGTTGTAGGCAAATGTGGCACTATTGTGTTTTAAATTTGCTCACAAAGACAGTGGTGTTCACCTTGATTTCAAGAATGCTGAATCTAAATAGGATGGATTTGAAAGTAACAGCTAGAGGTGGAAATATGTACAAGGGAAGCAACAAAGGGATCATAAGGTTGGAAAACAAAATCGTCAAAGTTTTGGAGTCTTAAAGACACCATAAAACATGCATCAAATAACAAAAACTTTGGAAAGAGAAAATGGATAGATGAGATCACTCTAATAAATTGTGTTTCTTCTCAGGATTAAGATTAAACCTATCCTAATGACACAGAGTTGCTGATGACTTCTTTCCTTCATATTGGATGATGCTTTATAAGGGGTTGTCCTTGAAAATAACTCAAGAAGTTGAAATATGTCCAAAACACAGCAATCCAAGGAAGCAGAATTTGTTGTTTATTTATTGAAAATTGATATGGCTGCCAAACTCAAACATAGTGAGTCTGGGTAGCTTACAAAAATAAAACCCCAATATAAAACACAGTAATTTCCCTTCCACACAACAATCAAACTAAGCACTTTATGGGCTCTGTATCCCCTTGGGATCTCCTGATGGTAAAACCATGTTTTCAGGACCTTTAAAAAGAGTGTCAAGGTGGGGCCAGTTTTATTTTCACAGTGATAGTATTCTACAGGGAGGAACCAGGGAGAAGGCCCGTCTTCTTGGTCCCACTAGATCAATGATGGTGAACCTATGGTATGTGTGCCTCAGGCAGCTTGCAGAGTCCTCTCTACAGGCATGTCAGCTGTCGCCCCAGCCCAGCTCCACTGTGCCAAAATGGGGCATGGGGAGGTGGGGTACATGCTTGAGGGAGTGGGTTGCATGTGCATGGACACGTGCACATGCACAGGAGAAATGTGTGCATGCAAGGGAGACATGTGTGTATGCGCAGAGACATGTGTGCATGCATGGGGACACATGTGCTGGGGGCGCTTGCATTGCATTTTGGGAGTTCTGGCACACGCATGCACTTGCACACCCAGCACCGAAAAGGGTGCACTAAATGGGTCTCCTTAACAGAGGATCCATAACATATATTTCCTCTCTGCTCTGGTAGGTATGTTAATTAGGAGCCAGTCCTTCAAATAACCTGGCTCCATTTTTTTTTTTTTTACCATCCTTTAGTTCTTGCACTGATATCAATATAATTCTGGGCAGGATTTATGGTGCTGGTTTAACCGGTAAATCCTAGAGGCATACATGCTCCTAATGGACCATCACTCTTGTCCAGAATCAGGATATCTTTTGTATTCATCCTATAAAGGGCTTGCTGAAGTTACCAACACATGCAAGATGAAAAGATTAAGTGCCCTGAGTTGCACTATTTTGATTGCAGCCTCCAGACCATGGAACACCTTGTCCCTGTGATACAAAAAGTCAACACCTTGCATGATTTATGCAAGAACATTTTTTTTTTCCATAGAGCTTTTGGCATGGAAAGTGGGTCTGGTTTATTTCCATAACTTTGTGGCTGCAATTAATTGGGAACTGTCTTATTTTAGTTTGATTGAACATATTGTATTATAAATTGCCTTCACTCATTGGCTTTAGGGCAAAATAGAAATTGTTGCATCCATATGTCTATGGAGATTCTCAGTCATCCAGGTCATGGTTGTCCCAAAGGTGCTTTTTCAAGAGGCACCTGGACTTTCTGGTTTTTCTTTGAGGACATTTCGCTTTTTATCCAAGAAGCTTCTTGAGTTCTGACTGGATGGTGGGGAATAGAAGGTCAGAGATGAAGATATTTCTTGGATGAGAAGTGAAATGTCCTCAAAGAAAAACCAGAAAGTCCAGGTGCCTTTTGAAAAAGCACCTTTGGGTTGCATCCATATATATAAGAAAGGGCATGTTCCTTCTTTTGGCCTGGCTTTTTCTCCTTGTTGAAAAGAAGGAAAGGGAGAAGAAATTGTTCTAGCAGAAGAGTCCCTAGGACAACCTTCCCAAATTGTCCTGATTACCTAGTGGGACCCACAGATGGTAAGTAAATGAATGAGTGAGACCATTGCTGGAAAAAGGATGCATGGCCATTTCTAACACATTATGCATCACTTTTAGGAATGTACACAGTGGTGTGTGTATGTCATAAAAGTCCAAATGATGTGTATATGATCAAAATCCTGCCCTGCTTTAGATATTGCCTAGGGCAGTGATGGCTAACCTTTTTCAGTCTGTGTGCCCAAAGCATGTGTGTACGTGCGCACAAGCATGTGCACACACCCAAACCCCTAAAATGCAATGCATGCATGTGTGTGCAACTCCCCCATGTGCCCCACCCCCATGAATGCACGTTTGAGCCCCATGCATGCACACATGTCCCCACACCCATGCAGACACGAGCCCCTCTGCATGCACCCTGTTCCCTACAAATGCACAGCAGAGACCCAAAGACCAGCTGGCCAGCAGGAGGAACACATGCATGCGTGGCAGAGCTGAATTGTGGCGACGGCTCATGTGCCATCAGAGAGGGTGCTGCATGCCACCTCTGGCATGCATAGCATAGGTTCGCTATCACGGGCCTAAGGCAATATTTCCCATACCTTGACAAAATGAAGGTGAGTGTAGTTTAACTCCCAGAATAGATATGCTGGCTATGGAATTCCAGAAGCTGATGTCTATACACCTAGAAATTTCAAGGTTGGAAAAACCTGGCCTAGCAGAAACTACAGTACATGTAGTTCAGTTACTCAAGTTCTTGGGACTTGTCTTATTCATATCTGTTGCAAGACCACAGATATAAGTTATGGATTCAACCATACAGTTTCAGTTGCCATCTTGATCTTTATATATATATTTCCCCTGTGGACCTTTTTTTTTTTTACTTCTATTTGTTGAATATTTATTTTGTGATTGAAATAAAGTCCAGAGAGATCACAATATACAATGTCCAAAATTAGCCAGGACCTCCTCCCTTATTCAGACTGATGCTTGAAATGAAAGAATGAATGTATGACTCTGTGTATGATCTAAAGACACCTTGCTTCTGTTTTTCTTAAAAACATGGACATTCATAAGCAATTATCAGAAAATCTTCTTCTAACATCCACTTCGTTTCAAACCAAAATAAGCTAATATAAGTTTGGTGTGCAACCCAGGGCATGTTTTCAAAGGAACCAGGTAAAAATAGACTCACCACCTGCTTTGGAGACTTGTGTTCCAAATCACTTCTCATTAAACAAGGAGGGAAGCAGAAATAAAAGAGCCTATTTTAAATTAATTATCAAAGCATAAAAGCAGGCATTTTCCTCTGAAGTCTGCCCATTCTCAGGCATTTTCTCTTTGCCCTGTGATATACTCCTTTAATTTGATTGGTTATTTTTTGGCAGGATTTTACCTGCAAGGTTTGCCAATATCAACTCTTCAAGGACTGTTTTGTTTCCTTTTTTTTTTTAAAAAAAGCTCAGTTTAAGGGAAAAAAACCAAGAACAATTGACTTGTTCACAAAAAATTAAGGACCTTTCTCATTGGACCCATTAAGTTCAAAGAAAGTTATAGGGATGAGCGAATAAGCCTCTTTCATTCCATGTGCATTCAGATGTAACTTATTTTAAAATTTTATTTTGTTCTACAAGTCTGCATTTCTAAATGATTTGTACCTCCCATTCACATTGACGTCAAATTCCAGTATGTACTTTGAGCCAAAAGCTCTGCTGAAACATTGAGGGAAAAAAAATCAGGAATATCAGGCAAAAAAGGTAGAATATAAATATTTTAATGTTTGGAAAATCATTCCAAATTATGTAGTAGTCTGATAAATACTGTATATTTCACATCAGTTTAAATTGTGATATATAAAAATCAAATTCCATTTAACCCCATTAAGGGCTTCCATTAAGACCACACTTAATTTTTATAATATTATAGCTGATCAAATAATCAGTCAGATGTTTAGACTGGATATGGCATTTCTACCTAATCTAAACATCTGGCTGGCTATGTGATGAACCAAAATAGGATGATGGAATGGTGAAATATTATTAAACAATTAATATCTTGCTAGTCCATGTTAATCAACATGTAATCAACTTGAATCAACTTCAATCAACTTGAATAGTTGACTGGATATAGATGAACTTGATAACTTGGATTGAAAAACAAGAAAATGAATGAAAAGGCACCATGGTTGGCACCCAAAAAGTGATATTGTTCATCTGTATTTGCCAAGAGCTGAAGGGGACAGAGGACTCCTATAGATGAAACAAACTATGGAGGAAGCAAATGGCTTGAATGACTACATTTAGAAAAGACAAGAACTCTTGCTGAAGGAAGTCTGATTTCTTAATTGGAAGAACAAGTCAATTCAGGGTCAATACTTGAAGAATATATATGAAAAGCTGTTTAAAAAAAACCCTTATGGAGTTTATTAATATCAAGATTGTTAGAGAAAGAAACTGAAGGTTTCATTTTAGGGGGTTAAGAACAACCTTTGCCAACTTATTTTCACAAAGGTGAACACTCAACATGTAATAAACAATAGAACATGCCAGCTTTGTAGTAAAAAAAGATAAAACAACTGACCAGTTGATCAGTGGCTGCAGCAAAATTTCACAAACTGACTACATGAATGTGTCATGAATTGCCAGAATTATTCATTGGACACTTTGCCAGAGGTTTGAATCTGAATGTACTATTGGGATCATCAGGTTGAGAAGGTTTTTGGAAAATGAGCAAGTTGATATCTTATGGGACTTTAAAATCCAAATAGACAAGGTGTATTGTTCATAACATGCCTGATATAACAGTTGTTGAAAATAAGAAAATCTGACTCATTGATGTTTCTATACTGAGTGATGCTAGGATTGAAGAAAAGTGATTGGAAAAATTATAAAATACTAGAGCTCCGGGATCAAAGCTGAATGATTACGGAAAAAGAAATTTGTTGTTATATCTATTGTAATTTGTTCCCCTGGAGCAATACCTAAAGAACTTCCTTAATATCTAGAAATGTTGAATTTATCAGACCTGAACACCCTATTTTTTTCAACAACAGCAACAGCAATAACAAAACCACAAACAAACCCCATCCCTACTTGGAACCTAACCCAGATACCTAGGTTCTTTGGAGGGACTTGCTGATGGCCAACACCAGCTAAAGAACTAAGAGCTGTGACTTCACATTGTTGTGAATAGATAATAATAATAGTCCTAGCGCATATTTAGAAACACTATGTACAAAAAGTATAATTGAACTGAGTATTTTAAAAAGTATGAATTAAACCTAGTTACATTTAGTTCAGTTTATTTAAGATTTAGTTGCATTTAGTTAAATTTACATACATTTTTGTACAGGAAGTTGCAGTGGCAATAAGCATACTTCAGGAAATGTAAATAAAAACATGTTCTCTAGGAATACTTATGTACATAGAGAAATGTATATAAGACTTCACATATTTTTAAGGCTCATATATCCAAAATCTATACAACTGTGAACGTTTGATCATTCATTCATTCATTCATTCATTCATTCATTCATTCATTCATTCTGTGTGGTTGTGCACACATTAGGGGTTGTTAAATCCATTTTCTCTAAGATGACATTTAAAATCAATTAAAACATTCATTTTTCAAGTCATTTGATGAGTTGGCTTCATGTAATGCTCAATATATGTTATTGGAGGAAGCTGCTTTGTGTTCTTTGGAGAGCCAAAAGGTTTAACATTCAGTATTAGAGTAAATGAAGCTTGAATGCTCATTAGAAGCCAGGATTATGAAACAAAAATGATTGTATTTTGGACACTTGTGTAGGCTAATGCCTCTATGGAAAAGAGAAGAATGTCAGCAAGAAGAAAGAAGGAAAGGGGAAAGAAAAGAGAAAGAGAAAGGAAGAGAGGGAAAGGAGAAGGGAAAGGGAAAGGGAAGAAAGGAGGGAGGGAGGGAGGGAGGGAGGGAGGGAGGGAGGAAAGAAGGAAAGGAAAGGAAAGGAAAGGAAAGGAAAGGAAAGGAAAGGAAAGGAAAGGAAAGGAAAGGAAAGGAAAGCTTGTCAATGGACTGAAAACTGGAAACCATAGGAATACCCCTTTAAGAATTGTGTAATGTGGCAGAGAGACAGGTCAACCAGAAGAGCTTTTATTCATAGGATCATAAGAAACTCATCCATTACTTAACATAACATAACACTATGCAAACCCTAATTTACCACCAGGCCAGGTTTGGATGAATTTAGAACTGATGATAGGATTGGAAATATAAGATTAAGGATGTATGAATCCTTCATTTACTTCAATTTTAAGTTTCATTTGCCTTTCCTGTGCCTTTTATAGCAAAATCAGGCCCAACCTTAACTTAATCATCATGAGTCACAAGCTAAAAATTCTATTTTCCAGTTGTAGAATGTTATGTGCTGCAGCAATCATAACCAAACAAGTCTTCCTTAATAATTTCCCAAATGTTTTTTCCCTCTTTCTCTTCCCATGTATAAATCATTTAATTTCATTGGACACTCAATGTGTGGGAGAAATGCTGAATTCCATTCAGACAATTGTATTCCCAGATCTTCTCCCATGGGCGTTCTCCTTTTTAGCTGTTCTACTTTTCAAATATTTGTTGTTTCTGGGACTTCTTATATTTCTCCCCTACACACAAGGCTGCCTGGGGAATTCTGTGAGTTGAAGTCCACAGATCTTAAGGTTACCAAGTTTGAGAAACACTACGTTCTGCCAAATATCTATGAACATTCTCAGTCATTCAGGTCATGGATTTTCCTTGAAGACATTTCACTTCTCATCCAAGAAGTTTCTTCAGCTCTGACTGATTCTCCAGTCAGAACTAAAGAAGCTTCTTGGATGAGAAGTGAAACATCTTCAAGGAAAAACAAAGAAATTCAGTTGCCTTTTAAAAAAGCACCTTTGGACGTGCATCAGGCTGTTTCCAGTTCTTAAAAACCTTCATTAGTGGTGGAAGAAATAGTCTATTTCTAACCAATTTCAGTTATGTGTATATCTAATAGAAAGTTCATTTCTTTTAATTTTAAAGACATAAGAATTGCTTTTTAATGATAACACGTATGCATTATTATATTTATTTTCCCTAAACTGTTGCATGAATTTTTAAAATGTATTTAATGGCATCACAAAATAGGGAGAAATGCACTTAACAATGTTCTGATTCTTCTATTAGTTTGGGAGTTGCAAATTGGGTTGATATTCTCCAATATCATGAGGCCTTTCACTCTGCCAGCCTCTTAGTATGGATGTAAAAGATTTGTATGCCACTCTTTTTTTGCCAAGGCATCTTAACCAATTGTCATTAAAGCATCAACTGTCAGGGGGAAAAAATGAACAGCACACACAATAATGGAGGACACTGAAAAAAAAAAAAAGAGGCAAAAGCAGCAACTGAGTAATTCAGCAATCTTCAACTGGCCTCCAGATTAAGAATTGCTAAGAAGTTTTGGGAGACAAACCAGGTATTCCGGTCAATAAATGAAACCACCAAGATAAATGATTGCAGGTTGATACAACCAAGGTAGTATTAGATCTTCCATTTATAGAGAACACTCCTCTACCTGAAGATAATTCTATTAGAATTCTTGGGAAAGCTTAAATTCCATTCTGTCAGCCTTCTCAGATGGACCAGATGGGAAAAACAATCAGAATAAACTAATTCTACTTTATTGTAAGATTTCATTTTAACAATGAGTCTGATATATAAATTCTTGTTGTCTCTTCTACAGACTAAGATGTTAGAGTTTCTTTCCCTGTCTGTAATGCAGCTGTGGGCTCTACTCTCTTTTATCAGATCATTCCCTAGGCAGGTCTCTTTCCTCATCTCCCCTCATTTCCATTACACATTCACTACTCAGTCTAAGTATTATTTCTACTTTGGGTGTTCCAAAGATGCTTTTTCAAAAGGCTTTCTTTTCAAGGCTTTTTCCTTGAAAATGTTTTGCTTCTCATCCAAGAAGCTTCTTCAATTTGGGATGAGTTCTGGACTTCTTGGATGAGAAGTGAAACATTTTCAAGGGGAAAAAAATCAAGAAAATCTGATTGCCTTTTGGAAAAGCAGCTTTGGGGCAATCATGACCTGGATGATTGAGAATCTCCATAGACATACATCCAATTTGGGTTAATTGTATTCCCTTCAGACCTACTTTAAAGTCTTGTTGTAGGAATTTTTTAAAAGGGGCAAATACTATGTCCCAATCTCACCATCTTGATCTTCAGAATAGAAATACTTTTTTTAAAAAAAGCAATACAACGAGAAGCCTTAGATTAGAGCTTAAAAGATAATAAATAAATTAATTGATGTCTACACTAAGAATAGATTAAAGAGAAGAGGATAGTTGTAAATGTAACTTGCTAAACAAATATTAATAAAGCACCAATGGGGGTTGTGACTTTTGGAAAGGGTTTAAAAGAACAGTTGGCTTTCCAAATCTTTTGCTAAGCCAAGATGGTGTCAGTCACTAAGCATAATGTAATTCAATCGCTGATTACAAAGTTAATGATGCATAAGAAGGCAGGAAAGTAATAGATTTAAACCCTTTGATTTTTGTTCAATGAAGTAAACATTGTTGCTTTTGAAATGTCATTATAATAAATAGATTGCCTATTTCTACCAGGAAGCCCCTCAAATGACTTTATTCCTTCTGACCATTTCCAGGATAACTTTTCAATGCCACAAATAAATCAGGAAAGAGCACACCTGGATTGTGACCAAATGGAATAGCAATATATATATTTAAGAAAAAGAATGCTATTGTGGATTGCATGTATTCAAAACATGCCTTCACTCAGATCAGGGAAACTAAATCAGTGTAACTGATCTACAGAGTCCTTTTAACAGGATTTACTTGCCATGGTTCAGGTGCAAGAAGTAGTTGATAAAGAAGATCCCAGATGAGATTCTGTAGCGCCACATTTAGAAAATTGTCAATATATTTCAAGTGCAGCTGTATTTGTTTCATCTATTGGCTCAGAAAGTATGTCTACAGTAAGATTATTGTAGTGGGTGAACTAAACCAAATCCCCCCCCCAACCCATCAAGCACAATATTATATGATACTTTTGAAATAAAAAAGGACTTCAAAGTTTGAAGGGTAAGACTTCCAAACAGCAATTGGTGAAGATCAATGATGGACAAAGATTGTTGCATTCATTTGTGGAGTTTATGGAATCCTTGAGGTGAACAGGTTGGGGGCAAAAAGATTTAGACTGATTTTTCAACCTTTAACATTTTCTGTTCTTGAGTTTGTTAATATCATCAAATTTGCCAAGAAAGGTTGATTGATCCTTATCAACAACTTGGACTTTCCTGTACATTTGACAAGAAGGAATTGGTTATGCTCTGAAATATTTGCAATGAGATATTTAGTTCATGTTTTGTTTGTTGCAGTTAACTGAAAATACAATGTTTAGCAATAAACATGTGTCAGCCTTCTATATAACTGCTTATTATACACAGTTAGGGAATCACCGAAGCAGACCTGCATTACTATTCATATATTTCCTCAGCCCTAGCATTAACCAGTCCTGACCTTAATATAATTCCTAAGAGCAGATATGACTGGAATTGCTCTACTTAATCCTTATCTCTTAACTTAAGTAAGTGTGCAGAGGCCAACCCTGTTGATCTTTACAGGAAGGATAAGAGACCATTGTAATAACCAGGAATCTCCAGAAACTTGTTAAACTTTATCAAAATAAGCATCTGTTTCAATGAGATTATAACAGAATAACAAACACAGAAGGGATCTTGGAGATCTTCTAGCTCAACCCCCTGCACAACTAAGAGACCCTATGCCATTGCAGACATATGGCAGTCTAGTCTTTTCTTAAAAGCCTCCAATGTTGGAGCACCAGAACTTCTGGAGGCAAATTATTCCTCTGATTAATTTAACTGTCAGGAATTTTTTCCTTAGTTCTAGGTTGTTTCTTTATTAGTTTCCATCCATAGCCTCTTGTCCTGCCTTCAGGTGCTTTGGAGAATAGGTTTATCCCCCTTTTCTTTGTGGCAGCCCCTCAAATATTGGAAGACTACTTCCATGTCACTCCTAGTCCTTCCTTTCACTAAACTAGACATACTCAGTTCCTGCAACCTTCAATTTATAGCCTCTTCATGCACTTACAGGTACAGTAATCCTTGATTTATGAAGACAATTGAGTTCCAAATTTTCATTGTTAACCAAGACAATTAAGTGAGTTTTGCCCCATTTTACTACCTTTTTTGCCCCAGTTATTAAGTGAATCACAGCAGTTCATAACATGCTTGTTAAGTGAATCTGGCTTCCCCATTCACTTTGATTGTGTTCAGTTTAGATTTTCCATTTTAAAGTTTTTAAAGTTTTTATTTTCAAATCTGTTAATCTAGGCAATCAGAGATGCTTATACTTGAATATGCTAAAATCACACTGCTCTCTACCCGTCAGATTTTTATAAGAGTGTGAGAAATCACAAGAAGCAAACTAAATGCACTGTGTTGTCCTGGAAATCACAAGAAAACAAAACAAATCCAGTAGCATATGAACAAGATTGGTTCCATATGTAGCCAATCACAGAAAATCAAAATAAGAAAATTTTCAAAAAAGAACTGATAACAAAATTCATATACAGCTTGGACATATCACACAGTTGGTCTAAACTGGTAAAATGTTGCAGAAAAGATGACCTTTTCTTTGCTTATCCCAAGAACAGGCAATTGTGGAAGTTAGATTAGAATTGTGTAGATGACCACATTCTCTATGCATTTGCCTGATTTTGATCTGCCCTGTGATTGATGACAGCCTTTGATCCTTGAAGCAGATACTTGAATACCATTTATGGAAGAATTAAAAGACCAACAGTATTCTCAGTTGTAGTTCATTTACAGATCTCTCATCCAATGTGCTAGTACTTAAAACCCTGCAACAACAATTTTGGCAGGTTCTCCTGATGGAGCAACAATTAAAAAAAAAAAGATAGTAGAACTGAAAGATGTAAGATGTTCATTTCTGGAGAAGTTGATAATCAGCTCAAACCCTAAGAAACATCTAAATAAGTTCTCATTTGTAAGTCATGAATAGAAGGAATGGAAAGCACAAAATATTAAGAAATAGCCCACATTTTGAATATTTGTGAAGATTTTTTGTCTTACATTGTCAAGTCATCTTACCAGAATTGATGGTCTCCAACTTCTAAGCATTATTCATTCATGACCCTTATATTATTATTATTATTATTATTATTATTATTATTATTATTATTATTATTATTATTATTATTATTATTATTATTATTATTATTTTCCTTTTCTAAGTTATTCTGATATTCAGAACAACATGCTTCTGTTGAATCACTCCATAAGGTTACTTGAAAATTCATTAGTTAATATACATTTCTTGTAGAGCTGTGCAATGCTCCAATTTTTATTTGGAAGAGATGTTTTTGGACCATGTAAATGCACAAACATAGCATCAATCTGGAACTCATTTAAGCTATCAAATCCACTCAAATATTTATAGCTGTATAGATGTATATTAATATAGAAACAGAACGAGTTGGTCTATGTCAAGAATGGGAAATTTGCACTTCGTAATTGTGAGCTGAGCTAGATCTTTTACCATTGATTATGCTGGTTGCAATCATAAGGAGCAGCAATTTAGGACTATAAATTAAATTCAGAAAAATGTTAATTCAGCAAATATCTTCAAAAGATAATATTCGGACAGAACAACTTGATTGAGAGAACCCAATGATGTTGGGATATTCAAATGAACAGTTTATAGTTTACTTTATTATCATTGCACATGGTACAACTAAATTAAATGCCGTCTTCAGTGTACATTTTAACTATAAAGATAAAAACACAAACATACATCCTTTACATTCTATATAATTGAAATTGAAAACCAGATATTGCACTGTACCATAGAATTCAATATGGTTATTGCCCTGGGATAGAAGCTGTTTTTCAGCCTATTTGTCCTTGTTTTTATTGACCTGTAGTGTCTGGCAGATGGTAATAGTTCCAAAAAAGGGTGCCCAGGATGAGATGGATCTTTAAGAATGCTTTGAACTTTCTTAAGGCAGCGGGAGCTATAAAGCTCTTCCAAGGAGGGAGATGGCAACCAATCACCCTCTGGATAACGTTGACCCTTTGGAGTGCTGTCCTATTTGCCACTCCAATTGACAAACCATGCACAGATGCAGTAAGTTAAAATACTCTCTATGGTGCAGCAGTAGAAGGCCACCAGCAGTGGCCTTCATCCATCATCTTGCTGGCAATCGACCAATAATGTGGAAATGTGGGAGAAAAAAATTCCTTCCTTCCTTCCTTCCTTCCTTCCTTCCTTCCTTCCTTCCTTCCTTCCTTCCTTCCTTCCTTCCTTCCTCATCTTCCTTCATTTATATTTTATCTTGTTCTCAGTCTCACCTCTAACTTCTTTCTCTGTCTCTCCCTTTTCCCATTGTCTCATCCTAGCTTCCCACCATTCCTCTCTTCTTCCTCCATTTCTCATTTCTCCTTGCTGACTCTCTTATATTTCTCTTCTTGTCATCTGGCACCCATCTCTCTTTCTGTCATCATTTCATACATTTGTTCTGTTTTTCTCATCTCTTCATGATATTTTTCATTTCCTCTAGTTATCCCTGTTTTCACTATCATGTCTCCTTATTATCACTTGAGTCATTTCTCCTCATTGTTTTGTCTGCTTCTCTTTTCTTATCCTTGTATGACTCACCTTTCCTTCAGGTCTGGCTTTATATTTTTCTTGTCTCCTATTTCTATCATCACTACCATCATATATTTATTTATTTATTTATTTATTTAAAATTGATAGTCACCCAACTCTAGGCAGCTGCCAATCATCACCATCACCATTTAATTTCTTCTCTCTGACTGATCTTTTTAATAATTATATTTTCTTCGTTTTTCGTGATAAAAACATATTTCTTCCATATATTCTCTTCCAACCAAACTTTCTTTGCAACACCTCTATTGGAATTCATGTAAATCTATCACTGTATTGGGTCCAAATTTTTCCCAGGATAAAGATAAATTAGATGATCTAGTCCACACATATCAAAATTCAATCCTGCTCATTAATTCATAATAGGCAGCAGTGAAGGACTGCAGGAAATATCAGTATAAAACAGAAGAAAAATATATTGTTGTTTTCTTCTTCCAAGATTGCAATCTTCTCTGTAATCTCATGGGGGGGGGGAACCTCTGATGCATCCTAAATTCCATGCAATATAATTGATATTACATAGAAGTGATCAATGCATGAAAGAAACCAGCTCCCATCTGCCAAGTGCCTTCAGGATGGGCAATGAAATAACATAATACATATAGCAAGTGACCATGATGGAATTTCTATTTCCATCATTACACAGTTCACTAAATTTCATTTGATCCTAAATGCATTTTTATTTATTTTTATTTTATTTATTAAATGTATTGGTCACTCATTTTACCACAGGCAAATCTGGCTGATTTACAAATTTAAAAAACCCTAACCCTAACCCTATACAAAACACACACACAGACACACACACACACACACACACACATGCATGCATGCATGCATGCATATACATATATACATGTGTGTGTGAATAAATACTATCAAAATACAAATCTCAACTCTAGCTAATAAATCGGGAGAGAGAGTAGGATGACTCAGAGGGAGATGAGGATTTCTGTTATTAATCTATCAACCACTTCCAATGTGAAGCTGAGAGGTCTCCATTGGACCTCCAAGCTAACTCTCAGAGTCAGGGCTTTAGGATCTTACAGGAGAGTTGGAGCTGATCTCATGGCAAGATGTTCCAAAGGGCAGGAGCAATGGCAGAGAAGACTCTTCTCCTGGAGGGATCCAGGATGGTACCCGCATCATGTCTCCTCTGCCAGCATGGGTGAAGCAGGCCAATCCCATTGAGATGAGACAGTCCATTAAGTAGCTTCAAGTTTTGATCTGTAATTGTTCTTTTACACTTTGTCCAGAAAATATGTTGAATATCTCTCTCTCCTTCTCCCTATCCCTATCCCTATCCCTCTCTTCTCTTTCCTCCTGTTTGCTCCTCTCTCTTTCTCCTCCCTCTCCCCCTCTCTCTCCTTCTCTCTTTTTTCCTCTCTAGCTGCTTCTCCCTTTCCCCCCTCTTTCTTTTCCTCTCCCTCTCTTTTCTCTTTCTCTCTCCTTCTCTTTTTTTCTCTCCCTCCTTTCTCCTTCTCTTTCTCTCCATCTCCCTCACCCCCTCTCCTTCTCTCTGTGTGTCTTTCTACCTGCCCCCCCTTGTCCCCTTCTCCTTCTCTCTCTGTCATCTTCTAATCTTTCTGATTCAATTGATTGTTGTTTCTTATAACCTCTATGTCACCATTTTCAAGCTGCCTATATTTCAATCATGTTCAAATGTCTCATTCTTTGACCTCTTGTGCCTCGCATAACCGGAATAGTCTTTTTATTTTTATCCTAATTATTTGAGAAACAATGATCTCTTTCACGTCTCTTTCAATTTCACTGTTATAGGTTTGGTTTTCTTCAGCAGATTTGTTATTTTTATGGTCCTCTTTGGCCATACCAAATGTTCCATTTCTCCATCTACCTGTCATTATTTTGATAGTGAATCATAACAATTTTAGAAAATAAATATTTTTTAGAAATGCTAAAATTATATAGAATATTATGTTATACAAAAACAAAAAAACCCCACCACTATTTGAACCTATTTTGCAGAAATAAGAAATGAATCAATGAGCTAGGTATCTCAATGATTGAAATTTGTTTTATTCCTTTGAAGAAGTTCACATGTAATTACATTTTGAAAGATGGATATATATAAGGACATCTTGTTCCTTAACAGAGAATCAAAAGTAGCTATGACTACAGCAGCTTCAGTATGAAATCACAATCAGTGTTCTCGACTTTAAACCATCCTTTGAAAGAAGAATCTACACAGCAGATTCATGCTTTTGTGCAATGTAAGTTAGGTTAAGGATGGGCAACCCATTGTTCCTGCACTGCATGCTACCTCAGATCCCCTTTGGGCTACCTTATATAGACTCTGTTTGAGCCTAGATAAACACCCCAAACTCCTTCCCTTCCCAGAGAATCTGATTCCTGTCAAATTGCATTGTTCTTTGGCAGCATAAGCAATGGGGGAGGGGGAGAAAGACTCCCAGCTGCTGAAATGTTGTCTGATTTATGGCACAGAAAGTCAATGCCAGAATTTTACACTGGATTTAGAAAAGAATTGGAAGCCAAGATGCATAGTGTTATTTGTTCCCTAGCACTGAGTCCCTCCTTGGCGTCTAGTTAAAATTAGACACCATTCTAATCTACATAATGTTAATTGCTGTTAAATTCAGTTGGAATTCAATGAGATCAATAAATTGTAACTCATTGACTTCAACCCAGCGGTTGATTTTTCCTAAGTGGTATTTTTTTTTAAAAAAAATTAAAATGTTATGCAATCTTGACCATTGTCGACAAAATAAATGGCTATTGAGCGAGATCCAAAGGAATCCTTATTTTGTTATTCTGTTTTAATGGAAATTTATGTTCAAACCCTGGGGCTATTTATTTTCCTAATTTCTGATGGGTTTCAAGTGGAAACCATCCCAAAAGAAAAGCCATGAAAAGAATAATTCACTGAAAAAAGTGATATTCCCATGGCAGCTTCTCTTTTTCTTGTATTTGTTACCTTTCTCCATCCATCACTTTATTGTCAAAGCAAAGTAGGGCACAGAATGTGTATTTGCCTAATCATCTTTCTTCCCCCCGCCCCTCCTCTTTCAGTTTAAAAGATTGGGAGGTTTTTAAAAAAGTTGGATGAAAACATAGCCAAGATATTGCTAGTATTTTCATCAGTTTATGTTGGAATTACTTTGCAGAGAATTGTTTAAAGGCATAGGTGTGCCCTTGGTAGTCACAATTCTGTCTGAAAATGCATAGATCACTACTGCACATACTTATGCACATATATCAGATTAAAAAGACTACAGGTGAACTCTGTAAGGCATGTACCGTGTTTCCCCAAAAATAAGACCCAGTCTTATATTTTTTTGAACCCTGAAATAAGTGCTTGGTCTGATTGGTCTGACTTCAGAGGAATTCTAATAGAGACGAATAAACAAGCCACA
This sequence comes from Arizona elegans, assembly GCA_022577455.1. Lineage (NCBI taxonomy): Eukaryota > Metazoa > Chordata > Lepidosauria > Squamata > Colubridae > Arizona > Arizona elegans. The sequence continues at coordinate 12,562,035 of JAKOOJ010000004.1, forward strand.
ATGAAATGATTTATTTATCCACATTTTTCAAGAATGGTTGAGGAACAGTAGGCAATAGTAACTTTTTTTTTTTTTTGTAAATTAGGAAATTCCCAGATTGGTAAAATGAGGACCCAGATTGTTGGGTGAAATATGATGACATCGTAAACCACTTAGGTTAGGGCTGTAAAACCCTGTATTTGATTTAAGTATTATTACTATTGCTGTAAGCATGTAAGAGAACCTTTCTTGCCCCCCCTTTTTTTCATCTGCTATCATGTCCAGAATACTTCTCCAAGTGAGGTCATACCAGGGATTCATGTAAGTATGTTAACATAGGAGCATTGATATAAAGTCCTTTCTCATCCATTTCTAACATGGAATTCTTGTTTTGTTTTCAACAGTAGCCATGCAGCAAAATAATATTTTGGTACTATCTAGTATTATTCCAAAATATCTTTGCTTGTCAGTCATTACCACCAAGCACTGACCACCTTAATATATGTGCCATGTTTGGATCTGTGCCAATATGAATGAGTCCAATCTCAACATCCTAGTCAATGTGGGGTTTAATGTTTTATTTATTTAGTAGATGGCATCTACAGAGATCATGCAGTCACTGATATACGATACTAATAAAACACATTATGCATACAAACATAAGTAAATGTTTAAGTAGAACATCAGCAAATTAGATAAATGATAGATAGATAGATAGATAGATAGATAGATAGATAGATAGATAGATGAGATAACTAGATGATTAGATAGCTAGATGGCTAGATAGATGATTAGATAGCTAGATAGCGAGAGAGAGAGAGAGAGAGAGAGAGAGAGAGAGAGAGAGAGAGAGAGAGAGAGAGAGAGAGAGAGAGAGAGATATGGGGCACAATGGCTGAATGGTTAAAGAAGCTGAGCTGAGCTAGAAATCTGACAGCCTGGGTTCAAGACCCGAGTGCCATGCGTCAGAGTGAGCTCCTGTTACTTGCCAACCTAGCAGTTCAAAATCAAAATATAGTTGGAAAAATATGTTCCACTTTGGTGGGAAGGTAACAGCGTTCCATGCATCTCAGCCTATGGTCATGCTGATCACATTGTTAGGGAAGCGTCTTCCAACTGACCAGGAAAACTTTACCTTTTTATCTTTATAGACAGAACAACCTATGAAATAAAATATTAAATTAAGGTAAATGTGGGGCTGATATGCTCTATAAAACAAAAAATCACCTACTTATGTGTGGTAGTTCTGGATTAAGTTTCTCATCAAAAACCTACATAGGTTTAATTGGGGTTGCTTGAAGAAAATATTAGCAAATGCCAAATATTTCCTTCTAAATTGCTTCATAATCATGTGGTTTTTTTTTTTTTTTTTTGAAGAACACAGTTAAGTCTCTATTAGTATTTTCAGTTCTGTTATGAAAATGCAACTTAATAAAGGGCAATTTTGACCATACCCTTGTTCAGTGCCTGCTCTTCATAGCTGATACAGTGAATGAGAACTGGCACTCCTTTCCTTTTATTGCTGGGTGTTGCTTAGCAATATATTACCCTGACATTGAACAAATGTGGAATAGTAAATATTATGGTTTCATCTAACATTTCGACTGTGAAAATAAACTGCTTCCAAATGAAGTTCAGAGAACAGATCCCAGGGTCAAAGACCACTAGAACAGGCTTTTCGCAACTGCCACACTACCTTTCACACAAAAGAGAAATTATTTATTGGAACATGCTTCCTTCCAACCCTGGTGATTCATAGCATGCCATTCTCTGGAAAATTCCACCCTCCGCTTTTAGCAGATGTGAACTGAACTATATGTGCATTGGGTATTGCATGGAGCCCTCTGGATGAGCCTTCAAAGTGACAGCCTGTCCCACTTGAAAAATGACAGATCTTTAATACGCTTGTCAAGTGGACATGATAGAGCAAAGCAACATCTTCACAGTTCTTGGCCGGACAGATCCAAATGATCAAATCTGGGTGAAAACTGCTCAGGTGGGCTCTTGGTACTTTTCATTTGAATGAGTTTCAGCCTCTTTCCTGTATGATTTATGTGAGTGTCCTGTCCGCCCCTTTTCTCTTCTTAAAATACCTTTCTCTCAATCTGAATTAATATAAGGGGTTTGCTTTGCTTGTTGGATGTTTTTAAAGCTTCTTTCCTCCTCCATGGCCCATCAAACCAACCTTTTTTGCATTTCAAATTCATCTAAAAATATCCCCCATTAAAATAGCAATCATCATTAAAATTAACTCCCTGAATTTGTCGGTTATATTTTCTCCCCAGTAACAGGCATGCTGTAATTAAACATATTTTTAGATTAAACCTGTAATGTAAAATATGAGCACAAAGATAGGCACTGTGATGATACACCATTAAAACACAGGGAATGAGAAACAGAAACATGTTTCTCAAATGTAATGAGTTATATTGATCACTTTATTGTAATGTCATCACCTACAACCAGCATTAAATATTCTGGGACAAGACTTAGTTAATCTGCTAGTCCTGTTTGCGGACAGACTGCCTTTTATCTCAATACAACAGAGATAATTGAGATTTCAATTTCAGCAATTCTTATTTTTTGGCTTCCCAGCTGTATAGTTACTGTATTGGCTTTATAGTTAATTCAATGGTAGAAGATGTGGAATGGCTCAGAGAATCCAATAGACATCACAACTGAAAGTCATGAAACATTACCAGGGCAACTATTCTATTATTTCTATTGACTTATCTTTGCCCCTACCTGATTCCTATTTTAGTGCAGAAGATTCTCAAAACGCGTATAAAATTCAAACCAGAGACTCTTCTTTTAGGTTTTTTGAACAAGCAACCTGAAAAAAAAAATCTGGAATTTTACTGTTGTATATGCTGACTGCTACAAGAATGCTTTATCTGCAAAAAATGGAAAGGGATGCTAATTCCCTCCATGGAAGAATGGCTGGAAAAACTGATGGAGTTGGCAAAGATAATCAAATTAATAGCTTTAATCAAAGAAAATAATACATCTAACTTTGATTCTACTTGGAAACCAGTTCTAGATGTTGCACTCGAAACAGAAAAAAATAATGAAATTCTGGTATTTGCTGATTAGATAAGTTTATTGTCATAGAAATGTCTAGCATATATTAAGTACACAAAAGGAAAAAGTTGAGGCTGCAATTTTATTGCCTTTATTCTACTGCTCTGAAAAGAGTTGGAAATTAACACTTTTCTTCTACTTCCCACACTTCTCTTTTCCTCTTCTTTCCCATTCAAATTTCCCTATTACCTTTATTTTCATTCCTATTTTATATTTTGATAATTTCCAATAGAAGTATACATAACAAAACTGCCTTCTCTACTATCTCTGGAATGCAAATAGTGGAAACCTATTACCCAGCAAAGCCCAGTTGGGAGTTATATACAGTCTGGGATATTGAGTGTCTATGAATATTTTCAGTCATCCAGGTCATGGTTGTCCCAAAGACGCTTTTTCAAGAGGCAACTGGACTTTCTGGTTTTTCTTTGAGGACATTTAGCTTCTCATCTCATCCATCTTGAGTTCTGACTGGATGGTGGGGAATAGAAGGTCAGAAATGAAGAAATTTCTTGGATGAGAAGCAAAATGTCTTCAAAAAAAATACCAAAAAGTCCAATTGCCTCTTGAAAAAGCACCTTTGGGTTGCATCCATATACAAGAAAGGGCATGTTCCTTCTTTTGGGCTGGCTTTTTCTCCTTGTTGAAAAGACGGAAAGGGAGAAGAAATTATTCCAGCAGAAGAGTCCCTGAGACAACCTTCCCAAATTTTCCTGATTACCTGGGGAAACCTACAGGTGGTAAGTAAGTGGATGGGTGAGACCACTGCTGGAAAAAGGATGCATGGCCATTTCTAACACAGTATGCATCACCAATGTGCACAATGGTGTGTGTATATCACAAAACTCCAAATGATGTGTATATGATCAAAGTCCTGCCCTTTCTTTAGATATTGCCTAGAGCAATATTTTCACCAAACCTTAGGAAAATTAAGGTGAGTGTACTTTAACTCTCAGAATAGATATGCTGGCTGTGGAATTCCAGAAGTTGATGTCTATTCACCAAATAGCTCTTCAGCACCTTTGGGACAACATGGGAGATTGAGTTTTCCCATCCTTTCGCCTTTGTTACCAGCCTTCCTTTCTTTACTGCTTACCATTATCTTGTATTCCCAGATCTATTCTGATCCACAGAATCAAGCTAATCTCTCTGAAACAAGTCTGTTGGAATTTCCTATGGGGGTCCCATTAAATTAATGCTCACATATTGACCAGGTTGGCAAATCAATACTTGGGGTGATTATTTCTCCATAAACTCATCCTTCCCCCAGAAAAAAAAAATATGAGGAGGGAAATCAATGGTTCAGTTTTCCACCTGGAAAAGTTTCAAGAGCACTTCCCAAAGATCTGATCTCATCTGTCAAGTCTCTTGGTGCACCGCCCTTCCCCCCAAAAAATTGGCAAGGAACAAGATATCCTCAAGTCGCTAGTGCAGGTGGTTTAAATGAGTATCCCAGCTTAGAATAATATTTTTTCCAGATGCTTCCTAAGGCACAAGCTACTCTGACCGCAAACCTTTAGTTTCTGAAGTTTGATGCACAAAGAGCTAATACAGCCCTTTCTAATTTATATTTGTGATGAAAAATCTACTGTCCATTTTTCCTCCTGTCCCTGGAGCTGCTTCTATGGACTCTTGTGATCGATTTATTTATTTAGCGTATGCGATATCATATATGAACTAGCAATATATATTAACATTTCACATCAGTTAGTAAAACACAATAAAATATAAATATTAAAAAGATCTATCTTCAATTACCAAGGTCTAGGCCATCTAACCATTGTAGTGTAACTTCATTTATATTTTAAAAAAATCAAATACTGGACCGGTACATGCCCTTCAGTTTACAGCTGGCCATGATGTGATCTATGGTTTGATGTGGGATCCTACAGTCACACTGAGGGGAGGATACTATGCCCATTTATACAGAGAGTCCGGGCAGATGCCATGTGAGGTGCGAATTCTATTCAGGATTGTCCATTGCTGACGTTCAAACCCTGGTACCTTTTTTGTGGGGTTTTTTAATGTCTACACATTCATTTGGCTTTCCTTTGCGAATCGATGTTAAAGATGTTGGACAAGATCTTATGCAAGTGTCAATGGCATTCCCTGGATTTGAGCCTTCTGGTTGATAAATGAGGAAGGTTTGAGTGCACTGTAGGAATGAGTTGTAAATAATTTTTCTGTCTTTTTTCTGTATTCTGTATTTTTCTGTATTTTCCTGTATTCTCTCACTAGTGCATTTTGCCTTCATAAAGCTGGCAGTGGTATATAGCTCAGAACAGGAAGCCAGTAAGTCAGAGTGGTTTTAATACATCTGGTTATAATGTTCATGGTGTTATTTAGTCTGGCATCTATCATACTATACTAGTATGGCAGCTTTTAAGCCATACAGAGGGTCATTATTCTGCTGCAGAATAGATCTAGTCTATGATAGTCTTGTCCTGATGACCTGAAAATGGCAGCTGAAGCTCCCCCATTTAGTTTGGGGTGTGAACAGAGGTGGGATTCACTTATCTTCCCTACCGGTTTGCAGATGTGAGTGTGCACGCCTTCCATGCCAGTGGTGGGTTCCAACTGGTATTACCACCAATTCTCTTTGTGCACACGCTTTGTGCATGATCACCATGCACCTGCTCTATTCGCTCGCACACACACTGAACTTGCGCTCCACGCAAGCGCATTAGATTTCTGCCCAGCTGGATGCAACAATCCACTCTGCTGTGCCTATCAGCTGGGCTAAAAAATGACAAATAAAGGTAGGTATAATGTGGGGGCGGGTGGGAAGGCCCAGCTCACAGTCATAGAGAACCAATTCGCTGACGTCACATCATCACCACTACCAGCTTGCCCAAACCGGGCCGAACTGGGAGCAACCCACCACTGTTCCACGCATGCTCAGCTTTCCGTGCATGCCCTTTGCTCACACGTGTGCCTTCTATGCATGCACATGGCCTCCAACACGTGGCTAAATAGGATGGCATTATGTCCAGGCGGATAGGTGGGGCCTACCACAGTCAGTGCTACCGGTTCACTCAGACAGAACCGGCTGAATCCCACCACTGAGTATGAAGCTAGTTCTCCTCCTTGTGGTGCATCCTGGATAATGCAACTGCACGAACAAAACAAACTAGCAACTTCTGGCAGCTAGACCACTCTGTAGACTTTCCTGGCTCTCAAATACATGACTCTTGTGAAATACACCATCTTTCTTATCAACTATCTTTTCTGCAGTCAGCTCTGGAACTCATGTCACCATGTTAAAGAATGAGATGAGTTTAAGTGTCTGCGATGCTTCAGCAGCCAAGCTTTCGTTTCACTCTGCCCTCCTGACCCAGGAGAGCAAAGGCCTGTTAAGATCAGGTCCTTACTGGCAGTCAAAATATGACAGAAGTTGAATCAAAAATAGTAATCATATGTAGAAGTGACCTTGGGAGAGAGGGGGAAGAGAGTGCTGCTAAGGAGGCAGTCAGGTAAAAGGCAAGGTAACCCTGGATAGTGTAAGCAGCTCAGAAGGAACCCTCCCTAGTTTCTTGGGCTGTAAAGGGGTTGCCGGGCAAATGGACTTTCAGTTTCTATTAAAGTAACCTTACTATAAAGTACAGTAGCTCATCTGTTGTATTTCCAGTAGGTCTACTTCGCAAGGTTGGCATCAATCTTGCAAATTTGAAATTATATTTGTCCCCACCATCTCCTTTACATTCCACTAAATTAAGAAGGGTCCCTTCTGAACTCCTTTCCCATCACATTCATGATGTGGGTTATATTGCATTTTATATTATGTTCCCTTGGGTGCCTCTTTCCCAAGGCCATTCTCACATACCATCGCACCTTGGTCCTGTTTGTTGCAACAGTTTTGCAGAGGTAGAGAAGGAAAAATGTGTTATGAGGGGAAGCATTACTTTGACTTTGTTATTTAAAAAAATATTGTGCAGAGTAAGATAAGGAATAGCAGCTGCCCAATATTGTCACGGCTTCTCAAATTGAATGCCTTGAATGTTTTTCTTTTTTTAAAGTAGGAAGCCCATAACATAAAAGAAAGTGAGATTTCTTCTAAAAATGAACGAGCTGCTTTATGGGGAAAAATGAGGAGGAAAGTAGGTATCTGAAAGATTTCACTTCCTTTCCCTTCGCTATCGTTTGAGGAATTGCAATACTGTCATTTCAAAGCCAAAATGGTGTAATTGAAAGTATTTTTAGCTCACCCCTGATGTGGGGTCAAATAGCAATTTAGAGGGCCACATGCTTCACATTCATGTATTAGATTTTTTTTTTGTTTTTAAATCAAACTCAGATTTGGGAAACAGAGAACTGTAGTAGATCATTTAAGCCATTGAGTTCAGTTGCTGTTCAGTGCAAAAAATATATATATATGAGTGAGCCACATAAGCTTCATAATTTTTTCCTGCTATTTCTGTTATTTGGCTGATCATAGCTTAACATTTATTTATTTATTTATTAGTTAGACTTCTATACCGCTTCATAGTGCTTTACGGCCCTCTCTAAGCGGTTTACAAAGTTAGCATATAGCATATTGCATTAGCATTAGCATATTGCCCCCAACAATCTGGATCCTCATTTTACCCACCTCGGAAGGATGGAAGGCTGAGTCAACCTTGAGCCGGTGAGATTTGATCTGCCTATCTTTTGAACTAGCAGTCAGTTGAAGTAGCTGCAGTACTGCACCCTAACCACTGCGCCACCTTGGCTCTTTAAATTATCACTTATTAAATGTTGTAAAGGAGCTATATAAATTGTGTGATCCAGGGCTGCAGCTGGCTCAGAGTGGAGACAGGAACATCTGGGCATGTCAAAAAAAAAAAAATAAGATGGAGACTGTGACCAAGTGATTAAATTCACATTCTTTTTTGATATGCAGATGGACTTGTATGCAACCATTTGTGGCGCTCAAGAAAGAACCTCCTTAACCATCCAAATATTTGGCCCTTATTTTGCATTTTGGAGAATTGGGGAGAAGAATCAAGAGAAAACTGGACCATTCAACTCTTGTAACACTTAGGCTGCTGGTTTTGTTTCTCAAAACTCCCATGTTCTCATGCATGGTGGACCTTGGCTCCATCCTCTTTGGGAAGGACGCCTCTGTGGCCCTTGAGAAGCTGAATTAAGCCTTGTATGAGAGAAGCCCTGAAGCCTTAATTGCAAACAATTCAGGATTCACCACTAGAAGACAAGCTTTGTTGATTTTAATAGGCAAGTTAAAGAAAAAGTTTACCTTCCTTGCACTGAAACCAAATTATTTAATTCTGCTTGGATCATTATGCAAACACTTGCCACACAGTTGTCTTACAAAATTGGAATCGGCAAGGCTGACAAGATGTTGAACATTAGCTGAATTGTGCACTTTGTCTCATTTCTCCACATTATATAGCACTGATTCATCAATCAACAATCTTTGGATTATCTTCAGAGTTTGTCACTTGATAAATAAGCAATGTAAGGGAATTTAACTGAATTTTAACTGTAAACATGCAGTGTCAGTTGATCAACCAAACTGCTCAATGAAGCTAAAAGAGGATGGAATACAACTTTGTTTCTTTGATTTCAGCAGAGCATGTTCAGCGGAAAAAAAGAGGATTCCCTGTTTCCAGGGAGTGTGGGAATCCCTGGTCATCACTAACAGAGTGTGGTAAACAGATTAAGAGATTTCACAATCAGTGGATGAAGTGACACAGCTCAAATTATCTGCGCAGTGGTGGCTATAACAGCAGGGTGATGTCACCATTTTGGTATGGGCGTTCTGGTAATAAACAAGCCAACTCTTCAAACATGCTCACTGTGGGGCTAGAGATATTCAAAATCCTGTTTTGAGATCAGCACTGGCTTGACTCAAGAGCTCTCCCCAGAGGAAAGTCAAGCATCACAAACTTGACAGTTTGTGATATTGGATATTTTCCCAGCTTCTTCTCTCACTTTTTAAAAAAAGGTTAGAATTCTGGCTCATGAAAAAATGAAGATCAAAAATTGTAAATATCTTGATATTAAGAATGTTCTTGTTAGAAAAGAAAGATTGGGAGAATGTGGGACTAAAACTTTATATGTGCAACACAGAGAACTCTTTAAGGGCCTTTATCAATAAGGATACAGACTTAATTCTGGAAAGAGAGCACTGGTTTTCAATTAGCTCAATAGCTTTGAGCTATGCTTATGAAAGCACAGTGAATACCAAAATTTCTAATCATAAATTAGTCTAATGTGTTAGATGATTCTACCTACTATGAATTGTACAAATCAGTGTAATTGAATTAACTTCACAAACATGATTATATATACTATAGGTAAATATATCACACAAAGATAGCTGTCCACATGTTGAGAAATGTATTGCTGGATTTTCTCTTCTTCCAAACCCTACAATTTTGGGAGGTAATTTTCAAGAATTTATTTTCATCATAAAAGCATCTTCAAATGCTCAAGGTAGTAACTGAAACCTTATATCCAACTCTCATATAACTGTTGTGGTGCGTCAGCTGGGGTCCGTAGCTGGGGCAGAACAATAACATTATGATCAAGGCATATCTATTCAACATCAAACCCAAGTAAGGATCAGTGGTCTTAGTTGATATACCACCATGTAGGCAAAAACAGCTACAACCATTCATTTAGTAGTTATTCAAAGTTACAATAACACTGAAAAAAGTGACTTATTGCTGTTTTTCACACTTATAACCATTCAGGCACTGTCATGTATTAATGATAGTTATGCTGCCCAGGGGATGTGTGATTACCATTTGTAACCTTCCCATTTACCTTCCAACAAGCAAAGTCAATGGGGCAAGTCAAATTCCCTTAACAACCACATAATTCACTTAACAACTGCAGTAATTCATTTAACAGCAAAAAAAGGTCACTAAATGGGCAAAACTCACTTAACAACTGCGCTGGTTAGCAATAGAAATGTTGGACTCAATTATGGTTGAGGAGTACCTATATCTCCTCTGATCAAGTTGGGGATTCAATTAAAATCCTTCATGAGCAGAATTACCCAAGGAAAAATCAATATAGAAATGGATGGGGGAAACTTATTTATCAAAACATATTGGGTCCCCGGGTTGAGCAAACTTTTTGAACCAAGGACATATGTGGAATACTGAAAGAATACAGTAGATTTGAGGAGCACACATTCCCAAAATGGCTGCACTGAGGATCACAACTAATCAGAAACAACTTCTTGACTGCAACATATTTTGCTTCTTATCTTTAGGACAATCTTTAGGACTCCAAAGGCAATGCATCAAATAATTATGAGCCTTGCATTGTTTTCCTTGCAACCTAGCAGCTCCCTATGATTTGTGCAAACACAATACGATTGCCAACTTCTGCTGTAGGTACTAGAAGCTGGACCATTTAAGTTGGATAGGAGTACAAACTCCTAAGGTTGTACATAGCCCTAAAATATATTATTTAGAGATTTTGCTTACTACTAACAAAATGGATGAAATAGATCTCTTGCAGGAGGTATTGAAAATTAAAGTAAGATAACAATGTAAAATGAAACAATACAAGAAATAAAAAGGAAAAGAACATATAAAAAGAAGTGGGGAAAAAACACCCTTCCCACACACACACAAAAAAAATCCTCTTTTAATGACCCAACAAAATGTAACAAATTGTATACTAAAGGCTTAAGTTACGTTAAAAAAAATAAAAATGAGACAGGAACAATAAAATTAAAAAATTCCAGACTTAGCATAATCATTACACCCAGTGTGACACTTGGCCACTACAAGAATATAAGGACAGATGTCTGGCCAACAAAAGATTGCCAAATCCTGGTGAAGAAGAAGCAAATAAAATACAAAGTTGATATATTCATTTGATAAATCCCCTTTTTCCCTCCAAAATCCTACTTTGGCCATAAATAATAAGCTAATCAACCTTACATTGTACTTTAAAGGTATGGGCTGTTTGAAGAAAGCATTTTAATAGTTACATGCTTTTCCTGTATGTTTCTCTTAAATTTTAAGATTAAAAGGAAGAACAGGGAAGAAAAGATTATGTTTAAATAGAGCCATTGGTTGCTGAGAAGATGTAGTAAGCAACTGCAAGTCCTTCTCTTCTTGGAGAACATGTCAGTGTCATCATCAGCTCATATTCTGTCAGTCAGATGCTCTGGAACACTCTTCACAACTAAATAAGACATGGAGCTCCTACAGATGATTCATGAGATCCATATCTCTGCATAATCTGGAAATTAGAGAGGCAACCGACTGGAACTTATTAGTTAAATGGGAGAAAATGACAAAGAAAGGCCCTCTAATGAACAAGGAGAAGAATGTATGTACATGTTAAATATTTTCTTCGCTGTAATAATCCCAATTGTTTCACTGTATTGCTGGAAAATATTGATCCATGGCTTGATAAATGAGCCGAGGTGGCACAATGGTTAGTGTGCAATACTGCAGCTACTTCAGCTGACTGCTAGTTCAGCAGATCAGCAGCTCAAATCTCACCGGCTCAAGGTTGACTCAAACCTTCCATCCTTCCGAGGTGGGTAAAATGAGAACCCAGATTGTTGGGGGCAATATGCTATAAAGTATACTGTCTTTGGTGTAAGCCGCCCAGAGTCCTCGGAGAGTGGGCGGCATAGAAATATGAATAATAAATAAAATAAAAATAAAATAAATAAATTGCTTTTAAGGTGACACACACACACACACACACACACATACAAACACAAACACAAATATGCACACTTGCTTCATAAGGCCTAAAGGACGTTCTGAGACAAAGGATTATATAGAGATATGCTTATGTCTTGCACATATGTATTTACAGACACTCATAATGGAGAACATTGCTAAATTTAATTTCTACTTCTAGAAATTGCTCAGCTACCAAAAGACTTTTTGGTAAATTCTCTTAATTGTTAATTTTCTTTGTTATGGAATGGGAAAATATCTGGGTATCCTGTATTAGGATAAGAGCACTCAAGATTTAGGTTGATTTTTCCAACAACTTGTTTGCTTGGGGGCGGGGAACATAGATGGAACCAACAGTTTAGCTCCTATTATCTGTTTGAAAGAGAGAGATATCTGCAAGCAATAGCAATAGTACTTAAACTTATATATCACTTCACAATGCTTTACAGCCCTCTTTAAATGGTTTACAGAGAGTTTACAATCTGGGTCCTCATTTTACTGACCTCGGAAGGATGGAAGGCTGAACCTTGAGCTGGTGAGAATCAAACTGCTTTGGCAGTTGGCAGAATTAGCCTGCAATACTGCATTCTAACCACTGTGCCACCTTTCACTCATGCTTCAACTGGAGAGTTAAAGAAGATACCATAAAATTGATTGGGAATGCCTATGGATTAGCTTTCCTGTTCACACTGGATTTGCAGTAGCAATCTTTGGCTAGTATTCAGTATGACTTCCCCTTAGAATTTGTGGAGGAAGAAGATGAAGAGAAGGGATGCAGAACAGGAAGTACATGCAATTAAATGTCTCATGCAGACAAAAGATAACATTATGTTCTCAAAAGTCATTATTTTCAAGAAGCCTGATGATGACGATACATGTGTCAGAGGACAAAATAATTAACATAAAAAAAGAAAAAAAGAAACCTTGGGGATTTTAAGTCCACAGCTCTGTAGCATGTGGAAAGAGTAGAGCATCTGCATGTTACAAATAGAGGCAAGGATAAAGCTTTTGATTAATTAAACACAAAATTGTAAGGGAAAAATGTCAGGCTAGAATTCTGTCTTGATAATGTGGCAAGATTCTGACTCATATGCTTTTTCTAATCATATGTTGCTTCTGTTTCATCAGCTCCAAATTCTTCACTTCTCGTCAAAGTGAAATAAGACAAGAAAGATATCCCTTACTCCAGATTATGGGAATGGCCACGAGCATAGAGACAAAAATTGTCCCTGATTTGACATTATGTTGTAATAGGTGGATAGGGATAAAACCTTTTCACTTTCTCCTGACTGGCATCTCTGTGTATGGACTAGGCAAAAAATGCAAGATGGCAGCCATAATCATACAAGTGAAACTCCAACCATATTTTTTATGTGAGACATACAGAAAAGACATTTATTATGCAGTTGCAGCTACCTTTTTTTTTTTTTTTTTTTTTTACTTTGGGGACAATCCTTAGCCAGGTATTTCCATGTTTTCCTACCAATGAACTGAAAAAGATAGTCCATTCTCAAAGGCGAACAGATATCAAAGATCAAACCATCCATTTCTCCTTCTTTTTAGTAACATGGTATACCTCTTTCATAATTTAGGTGGCTGAGATAACTGCACACTTTGGTAGTACAATTCATGAGGTAGAAGCCCCAGAATAAGCCCAGAAACTCTCAATTATAGTAGGTTGATCGTGGCTATCATGATACTCTTATATCCTTCAGATTGAGCAGGACAGCTTCACATGATGGGCTCAGAGGTAGTTGCTACTTGTCTACCTCTGAGATCTAAAATATTTTACTAGAAGAGTACTCAAATCTTCTGCTCGAAATAAAATTCCCTATACCACCAGGCTTGAAATTTTAGCTCTGGATAGCCTCGAACTATGCCGTCTACATTCTGACCTATGCTTAGTTCATAAAATTATTTACCAAAATGTTCTACCTGTAAATGAGTACTTTAATTTCAACTGAAATTACACAAGGGCTAACAATAGATTCAAACTCAATGTAATTCGCTCTATTCTTGATTGTAGGAAATATGACTTCTGCAATAGACTAGTAAATGTCTGGAACACTCTATGTGATCCTGTTGGTAGTCTCTCTAATCCCCATACCTTTTACCTTAAACTGTCTACTGTGGATCTTTCATGTTTCTTAAGAGGTCCCTAAGGGGGCTTGCATAAGTGCACCTACGTGCCTACCATCCCTGTCTTACTGTCCCCATTTATATGTAATCATTCTATGTATTTATGGCTATGTTTTGCCTATTTATATTCTTCTATTTGTGCCAATTTTTTTCATGTGTCCATGTCTATGTCTATAATGATACTTATTTCCTTGTACTTGCTGATAAATAAATAAATAAATAAATAAATAAATAAATAAATAAACAAACAAACAAACAAACAAACAAACAAACAAACAAATAATATGACAAGTTGATCAGGGGTTAGTTCTACTTACCTTTACTACCAGTTCGCAATGGGAGCGCATGCCCGCTTGCTTCGCTCACATGTATGCGTACTTCTTTGCATGCGCAGATCGTCCATTATGATGTCCGGGGTGGATCTTTTACTACCAGTTTGCAAGAACAGAACAGAACCTGGAACAACCCACCACTGAAGTTGATCAATTGAAGAGACCATGGAAGTCTCTAATCCAATCCTTTGCTCAGGCAAGAAACCGTACACCATTTCAGACAAATAATTGTCCAATCTCTTTTTAAAAACCTCCATTGTTGGAGCATCTACATCTTCTGGAGGCAAGATGGTTCATTGATTATTTGTTCTAACTGTCCAGAAATTTCTCCCTAGTTCTAGGTTGGCTCTCTCCTTGATTAGTTCCAATCCATTGCTCCTTGTCCTGCTTTCAGGTGCTTTGAGAATAGGTTAACTCCTCTTCTTTGTGACAGTCCCTTAGATATTGGAACATTGCTGTCATGTCTCCTCTAGTCCTTCTTTTCATAAGACTAGACATATCCAGTTCCGGCAACTATTCTTCATGTTTTAGTCTCCAGTCCCCTAATCATCTTTGTTGCTCTTCTCTGGACTCTTTCTAGAGTCTCAACATTTTTTTTTTTATGTTATGGTTAAAATTGGATGCAGCATTCCAATTATGGTCACCACCATATATATATATATATTTAAAAATAATTCAATGTAGAGGTTTTTTAAGAAAATAAATGCCTTACAATATTCATAGAGCCTCCTAAAGCTTTGACAATGGGAAGAAGAATGGGTGAAATGTTTCATTGTGAATGACAATATGCCATCAATACAATAATCAGGGTCAGTCCAATAGTCATGAGGAAACCATCTGTGGAAGCAGAGAGGCATGGGAAGGAGGAACAAAGAGGTAAATCATGTGAATTCCTTCCTGAAGAATTTCCACTAAAATAAGCTGCATTGCAAAAGAAAGAAATGGGGCTTGGTGGACATAAAACTTCAGGGGAGGAAATCGTTTGCCATCTGGAAAACAAACAACAGCACAAAGCCAACACACTAATCGAAAACATACAAAAATCTCTGTTTTTTCCTTTAGTGGCTGAGCTAAGTAATGAACAGCTGTGAGAAATTGCCACTGGTTTTTGTTTTGTTTTGCTTTGTTTTTTAGGAAGTAGATTCTTATTTTGGGTGGAGAAGGGACGCCCACAGCTTTGAGTCACATGAAGATCTGAAGGAGTTCCCTTCTGAAGTTGTTCCATCTTACAGTTTTCTTGGGAAAATTCTTTTTTTTTTTTTTTTTTTTTGAACTGAGGTGGGTGAACTATAGTCCTTGGAACCCATGTGACTTTCAATGTCAAAATCTTCCTTAAGAAAACTGGTTCACACCTAGGTCCTATTCCGAAAACTCCTTTGTCCTTTTCCCCTTATTGAACCTGAAAGTAGAATGTCTTTCAAATAAGAGAAGCCTCTTTTGGGCAGGGAAAGAAAATCTATTGAGAAATCACAAAGCTGCTTTTAAGAAAATGTCAGTTTAAAACTTTCCCCCATGAATCTATGATGTAGTACAGAATAAGGAAGGGATGAGGGTGTGTAAGTGTTTGTGTGAATGTGTGAATGACAGAGGGAGAAAATGATAGAAAGGCAAAAAGATCTGATTCACACAGCAATGATGTGTTTCCCCCCACCACCCCAACAGAAAAGAAAAAAACATTTCAGCTGTGAACTTTAAGGTCAATAGTGATGGAAGGAAACTTTTTGCCTTAAAGCACCCTGTTGCTTTATTTTTGCAGGCATTTCCTGACCTCCCAAAGAAAAACATCTCTCAGAGACATTTCTACTCATGATATAGTTTCATAGCAGCCTTTGGGAAGACTTTGGATCATCCTTCTGTTATGACACAATACAAATTCCTTACTTCTTTCCCACACTCAGATGAAAGAACAGGGGCTGAATATTGCCTCCTCCCCTGCCCACCCCCCCATGTGAAATAATTGTTTTGTAAAGAGTCACCCACTACTCTTAAAATGTTCTTTGGCTATCACAAATGACACTTCTTCAACATTGTTTACAAGATAATGGAATGTCCAGGATGAGAGGCTGCTTAGAGAGGTCACTCATATTGGTCAACCCTGTGAGGGAAGGAGGAGGAGGAGGAGGAGGAGGAGGAGGAGGACATTATTTGACTCTGCAAATCATTTTATGTGAAAGAGGTTCAGGATTCCAGGTTGAGAATTCCCGGCCCTCTCCCAGATACCTGGACATAGCCAACAAAATGAATCAAGGTTAGAAGTTATATCTTCTCTGGTAGATTCTCTAGATTGCTACTGCTTTCTCCTCCTCCTTTTAAAGGCCCCATACCACCAAAGGTACCCTGCTTTTTCAGGTGTGGTGCTTCATACCTGTTTCTGCATTCCTAAGATTGCAGGAAAAAAAAACACTTAAGTCTAGATGGGCCTCAAGACAGAATTAAAGAGGGCACCATTTTGTTCTTTAGATCAGACAATAAAATAGACTCTGTTAGACATACTATTTATAATCATTAGGTTATACAAATTTTGACTCTGCTTGTAACTAAAATAAATTGTTGAAGTGCTCCACTTATATTTTTGTATTTGGAAACATGCATGAAATGCAATTTCATTTCAGTCTCAAATTGAGCAATGGGATGACGAAAATGCAGGAGAAAGTTCTGTCATGATATTGTTATTATTATGGTTAATGACATAGTCAGCCAGATGTTTAAACTGGCTTGGCATTTTTATCCATCTATCTAGTCCTTCCCAAGGAACTGGGATAGAGAGATATTGTTCTTTAATGTACAAATGTAAGCTGTTTACAGTATATCTGTCTTTTTCAATTGGTGGTGATTTTTGTCAATGTCAAATGGTGCTCCACTTGTTTGGGGATAGGAAGGTGCCTATCACTAATGGTATTATATTTTCTTTCTTTTGCCCCAGATGTTCTATTTGCAGGACTTTCTATCTTTTGATTTTTCCAGTTCCTCCTCCTCCTTCTCCTCCCTCTCCCCTCCTCTTCCCCCTCCTCCTCTCTACTAAGCAGGCTTTCCATCATCATGTCAAAGAGGAAGAGAAAAACAGGAAATTACTAATCATTTTCCTGTATTTCAATCCCAAGTGGGGATTCCTAGTGGATGATTACCTTTATATAATCTGTAAATGTAAAAAGAGAGAGGTGGTGGAGAGGGAGGGAAAGGGAAGGAGAAAGAGAGAGAGGGAGAGGGGGAGAGAGAGGGGGAGAGGGAGGGGGAGAGAGAGGGAGAGGGAGGGAGAGAGGGAGGGAGAGAGGGAGGGAGGGAGGATTCCATGCTGAGAAAAGTAGAGAAGATGTAACTGTATATCTGTGTATATAACTAAGAGTGAGGGTGAGCTACCCTTTGTGATGGAGAGTAATATCTCTAGGAATAACATTTCTCAGCAAATCAAACAGAATATGGAACATACTCCTATGAAAATTCCTGAATTAAAATAATACCTTTTTTAAAGACAGGGTATCAACCACAAAGGATGTGAAAAAGACAGGCTGCTCTGTGAAATGTTAAATAATAGATCAAACAGATAAACTATTTTTTTTAAAAAAAAAGCAACAAAGAAGCATTAACTTACTAAGACATTTTTGAGTGATTAAAATAGATGTAGTCCTCAATTTATGACCACAGTTGAACCCAAAATATCTTTTGATAAGCGAAACAGTGGTTAAGTGGTTAAGCTGGGCTGGCTTGATTCCATCCTTTCGGTTTTAATTTGGAATTGGTTTTAACTGAATTGTTTTAAATTGTGGGCCAAAATTATTTAATGTCTTTTAATCTATTTTTTAAATTTTATATGTTATGTTTTATCTGGGCTGTTCACCGCCCTGAGTCCTGTTGGAGAAGGGCGGTATAAAAATAAAATAATAAAATAAAATAAAATAAAATAAAATAAAATAAAATAAAATAAAATAAAATAAAATAAAATAAAATAAAATAAAATAAAATAAAATAATAAAATAAAATAAAATAAAATAAAATAAAATAAAATAAAATAAAATTAAATAATAAAATAAAATAAAATAAAATAAAATAAAATAAAATAAAATAAAATAAAATAAAATAAAATAAAATAAAATAAAATAAAATAAAATAAAATAAAATAATAAAATAAAATAAAATAAAATAAAATAATAAAATAAAATAAAATAAAATAAAATAAAATAAAAAAATAAAAAAAATAATAAATAAGTGAGTTTTACCCAATTTTATGACCTTTCTTGCCACAGTTATTGAGTGAATTACTGCACTTGTTGTTAGGTGAATCTGGATTCCCCACTGAATTTGTTTGTCAGAAGGTTGCAGAAGATGATTACATGACCCCAGGACCCTGCAACCGTCATAATTATGAGTCAGTTGCCAAGCATCTGAATTTTGATCACATGACCACGGGGATGCGGCAAAGTCGTAAGTGTGAAAGATGGTCATAAGTCACTTTTTATAGTACCGTTGTAACTTTGAATGGTCACTAAACAAACTGTTGTAAGTCGAGGACTAACTATATAGATTTGGATCTAGAAATGCAGGACATATCAGGTTTAGAAACTTGGCACTCAGCATGGATCCTGCAGCCTAAAGAAAGTTCAGGAAGATTGATCTCAACTGCTATGGTCCTGACTGGGACCATAGGGAAAATGGAGTCCCATTTTCTAAGCCTCATAGTTCCCCTCCCTTCAAAACTGCATCATTCCAATTCTTATGGGTATAGTCCAGTGTTTTTCAAATTGGGCCACTTTAAGACATGTGAACTTCAACTTTCAGAATTCCCCAGCCATGTTTAGTAATAGCAATGTCACTTAGACTTATATACCACTTTACAGTGCTTTGCAGCCCTAAGTGGTTTACAGAGTCACCCTATTGCCTCCAACAAGTTGGGTCCTAATTTTACTGACCTCAGAAGGATGGAAGGCTGAGTCAACCTTGAGCCTGGTGATATTTGAACTGCCAAATTGCAGGCAGCCGGCAGTCAGCAGAATTAGCTTGCAGGACTGCACTCTAATCACTGCACCACTGTGTTTTCTAGTCATCTCAGAATTCTGGGACTTGAAATCCACATGTCTTAAAGTGGCCAAATTTGAAAAACACCAATTTAACCAGTTTGATCAGTGTTCAGGTTACTAGAACTACAATCCAGTTCTTTATAGAGCAGTAGATTCCTCTACAATTGAAGAATCCTGATACCCAGCCAATGATGTTCATTCCTCAGCTTGCTTCCATCTACAAGGATTCCTTTCTAAATCCTCTGATTAACAAATATGCCAACACATTCTCCTGCTCTTCAAAAAGAAGCCAAGGTAACCAACCGATCTAAAAATGATTCTAGAACTCACTGTTCTTTTCTCATCAAGAATTTGGAACATTGTTTAACCAGATTATTTGGGGCCATGGTATTCTTTCTTGGAAGAACTATTCCAGCTGCTATTTCTTTCTCTTGTTGGTATTGCTGCTAGAAATAGAGTTCTGGGACAGCCCTTCCTCCTACACGCCACATGTTTTACAGTAAAAGATGACTCTAATCTCATCAACGCTGCCAATCAGGTAACCTAAACTGAAGGCTACAGTCAGAGAAGGTCACTGTGTATTTTGAGCTCTGCAAGTCACTCTGACTTGACTTGAATAATGCTACCTAGTCATTTATTGCCTGTAACTCATCAGCAGGTTTGAGGATTAGGATTATTCTGGTAATATGGTTCCTGCCTTGTATGTCTGGCTCCAATTTCTTTTAACCTCCAGAATGGCAGGAGTTGTAATTCCAAATTCCTGGAGCTCTCAAATGCTTCTGTGGGAAGGAGTGCACTCAAGATAATGGCTGCAGCTATGTACTCGATACACCATCTCTGTTTGGTTGGGCATCACAATAGTTGGCACCACAGTTATTTTTTTAAGCCTCTTGCAGATGTGACTGAGTCAAGTTCACCAGGTTGCTTACTTCTTAATTAGGGTTAAATCTGGTTTAATCACCTTAATGCAAAAGGGTGCATGTGAGTGATAGATGTAACAAGATCCAGGCACAGTTCCTAATGTTCCCATATAGGCAAAGCTAAGTTGAAATTCCCCAAAACACATAAGAAAGCATCATTTTCTCAGTTACATAAAAATGCCATTGAAAGGGTTGTTGTTTTTTCAGAATATTCTCTTTTTCTTTTTTTAATGTGGCCTATATTTCCTCTTCCTTCAAATATAGTATCCCAGAATGAAGACAGGTTTATGGCATTTTGGAGGATGCAAATGGCTGATTTCTCCAAATGATCCATTTCTCATGACCTCAACCCCCAACATTCTTGGAATTGTGTATGTTTGTGGGGGGGAGGAATGAAATAATTTTATGTTCGCTGATGGTTATCAGCATCCTTAAGTAAGTTTTGTATAACTTCCATCTAAATAATTTGCAATTTGCATCCTGCAATTTTGATAGACAAGTTGAAGTTCTTAAGTTTATTAAATGATTGTTTGCATGTAACTGAAAGTTAATTTTGAAATTTCAAAAGACATTTTTGAAGAGTCTTTACATTGTAAAATTGAGAAGATGGAGCAGTATGTTTAATATGGAGTAGATTTAATAATAGACACTAGAAGTTCCCTTGGAGAATGAATCAGACAGGTTATATAGTGTGTCATTGATGCAATGAACATAAATTTGGGCAAATTCTTGGAAACAGAGGAGGATGGATGGCCTAATGTGCTATGATCCATGGAGTTGTGAAGAGTTGGACACAACTTAGCAACTGAACAACAAGATTTAATAGTTGAATTAATTCTAATATGTGTATTAAAATGGATCCTTTTATTCTAGTTCACTCTAATCAGAACTACATATTCATTTTTATTATGTAATCATTGATGTGGCTTCCCCCCCCCCTATTTTGGTTATTATATTTCACATACATCCCCAAAAAGTATACAGAACCATAGATCTATTGCCTCGCTGCCAACCACTTACTTTGTACTCAAGTCCCTTCCTGTCCTTTGTAACTGGATAAGAATTGTTGCAGACACCCCCAGGAGCAACAGGTAAATTAGATTTTTAATTGGCCCACAGCTCTGTCACTTGTCAGCCACTTTGAGAATAATTTAAGTGAAAAGTTGCATAGACATGATTGGAATAGTAATAGCGGGTATCAGATTGAGAAATAATGTAAGTTTACAAGAATAGAGGCTAACCAAGAATACAGGCCTAATTAGAGCTTTGTATGAATGCTGCCTGCCTAGCAATTAGATGGACCTAAAGAAGTTTGGTGAGATTTCTCTATGAATGATGTTGCAGCATTTTATCTAGTTTGCTGAAAGTTCTTTTGGGGACATGAGTGTTTGTTTGTTTAATTTACTTTCTTCTAAACTAGAAGAAACTAAACCTCTGGAATATATTGATGTATTTTTTGCTCCTATTTTGTCTAAATTTCAGCTTATATATTCCAGCACACAGTTTCTTTAAAATTAATTATAACTTTTATTTCAAACTCAGTGTATGTACAATTGCAGAGAGGAATTCTAGAATAGGAATTGGTTGGATGAGAGCTAATAGTCTCTCATATAAATTATCCCAGGCAGAAATGTTCTTGTTTAATAGGAAATCTGATGCTGACTTTATTTTGTACAGGTAACATTTCCTTTGAAAAATCAGCATTCCAAACCTAGACTTGGATCTGGATGTGAATTTGCTTTAGATAGCTAGGAATATGCTTGCCCAATTTGGTTTGGTTTTAGAGAAGATTCTTTTTTTTTTTTTAACATTTTATTGATTTTTTTTTACATACATAAAATATAATAACAATTCTGTTTAACATCGGTTTCGCAGTGTTTGTACATAAATATAGGAAAAATATCTGGTGTCATTTATACTATACATTTCTATTTAATTTCTACACTTTTTACTCCTTCCTTGATTCTATCATTTATCCATTCGTACCATCTTCCCCACACAGTATCATAATCTGAATTTTCATCATTATTTATCTCGTGCGTTAATTTACTTATCTCTGCACACTCTAATATTTTGCTAATTATAAGGTCGTCTGGTGGTAGGTCTTTCTTTTTCCAGTATTGAGCGTATGCCAGTCTGGCAGCTGTAGTTATGTGTATTAGGAGGTGGACCTTTTCCTTTCCATACCCTTTCTTTACCATTCCCAGGAGAAATATTTCTGGATTCAAATTGATTTCTTCTTTAATTATGTCTTTCAACCATTTCCGAATTTTGCTCCAGTATCTTTTTGCTTCGGGGCATGTCCACCACATATGAAAGAAAGTGCCCTGACCATGGCCACATTTCCAACAATTTGGGTGCACATTGGGGAACATCTTTGCTAATCTCGCAGGTGCTAAATGCCACCTATGGAGCATTTTGTAGTGGTTTTCCTTATACGTGGCTGCTCTAGTTAGTTTATAGTTTTTATTCCACGCCTCTTCCCATTCGTTAAAGTTTAAACTGTGCCCAATATTTCTCTCCCATACTCTCAGTTGGTTTCTGATTGTGTCCTCATCCCTGTCTTCATCTAATAAGTAATTATATAGCTTAGCCAAAGCTTTTTTCCCTGGTCCCATCAAAATTTTGTCTAGTTCATTGTATCCTAATTCTAAGCCATATTCATCCTTATCTTTCTGGTATCTTGATTTTATTTGCAGATAGGTCCACCAATCTAGGGTTATACCTTGGTCTCTCAGGGCATCATTTGATTTAAGGTTTCCCCCTCCGTCGACGATGTCTTTGTATCTGCACAGTTTCTCCATTCCCCACCTATTGGGGTAAATCAATGCCTACCGTGGAGAGCCATTTTGGGACTTTTGTATAGTATCTCTGCCTAATCCCCGCCCAGGTTTGTATTAGGGAGTCCCTAATTTTATGTCTGTGGAAGTAGGTTTTCTTTTTCTTATCTTTGTCCCATAGATACGCATGCCACCCTCTCTGTAAGTTATGGCCTTCTAGAATTAGAATTCTCTTGTTGTCCAAAGTGATCCATTCCCTTATCCATATTAACTTGGCTGCTCTGTAATACGTTTCCCAATCCGGGAGTCCAAATCCTCCCATATTTCTTTTTTCCTGTAAGATTTTAAGTGAGATCCTCAGTTTTTTCCCCTCCCATACAAATTCCCTAATGTTCTTATTTAATTCTAAGAAAAAAAATTTCTCTAAATTCACTGGTAAATTTTGATATAGAAATAGGATCCAGGATGTTCATCTTAATTGCCTCAATTTTGCCTATAAGTGACAATTTTATCTTTTTCCATCTATCCAAATCTTGTTTTAATTTATTAATTAATGGAATAAAATTATCTTATTTTAGAGATGAACACCTTTTGGTTAACCAAATTCCTAAGTATTTTATTTTTGGAACGATCTGTAGACCCAAAATTCCTTCTATCTCTTTCTTCTGCGTCTCAGTTGCATTCTTAGTTAATATTTTAGTTTTAGATTTGTTCAATTTAAAGCCAGCCACTTCTCCATATTTTTTTTTTTTTTTAGAGAAGATTCATTCTATTACGTAGCATTATTGGGGCCTTGGGGTTCATTTAGATTACTTTGATTTACTCTGTGCTTGGTTGTCTTTAAAAAATGTTCAAAACAGCAGTTAGCAGAAAGCTGCTGGCTATTAGTAGAATGTTGATAGTCAGAACTTTTTTTTTTTTTTTTTTAAATTGCACTGAATTTGAGAGACCCATGTAGTAATAATCACCAGCAATCAGTGATAGTAATTTTGCACTCAGATCCCTGGAGACTGGAGAACAAGAATCATTTGGATTTCTATAACGATCTTTATTACTAGCAGAGTCATGTAACAGAATCTTGAAATCCTGCCTAAGCAATTCTCCAGATCGGTTTATACCTAATGTAATTAATACAGAGTTGATTTTCTGATTCTTTCTCATGCTCCCTTCTCACTTGCACTCACTTGCTGTTCTGTAATGGTCCTCCTCCTCTGAGTCTGCTGGGCAGTCCATCACAATTATATATGGCTGTATCTCCAGAACTAAAGACAGTGTGTTTTACATAAATATAGACTGATAGGAAAGAATGAATAATGGAAGAAGACTTTTGCCCTTCTGCTCTGTTGTGAACTTCCTCCTTAAATTATTATTCTCTGACCCCATTCTCTTCAAGTTCCAAAATTGAAATTCCCACATTTTTTATTTTTATTTATTTATCTATTTATTAAAAATAAATGTCACCTGTTTCATTGTCCAGGGTGAACCAAAGGCCAGAAGGCTGGAAACAGATCTCACTTTCAGAGGTAAGATGTTCCAGAGGGCAGGCCCAGGGCAGAAAAGGTTGTTCCCCTTGATCCCCCTGGCTGAAATTCCTAAGGGTGACAGATTCAAAAGAAGGCCTCTTCTGTGAGACAAGTGCGGTGGACCAATCCCACTGGAACAAATCCTCAGATAAACCTGGTTCTATGCCATGGAGGCTTTAAAATTGATAACTAATACTTGGAATTGGACCCCAAAGCAAATAATGTAGGTTACATAATAGTGGTTACACACACCATACAAGATTGCATCTATAGAAACTGTGGAATATAGAGAAAACTAAAGCCTTACTTAGGCAAGAAAGACCAAAAGTACACATATAGACTAGGTGAAACAAGGCTTAATAGCAGTAACCTTGAGAGGGATCTTGAAGTCTTAGTGGACAACCAATTAAATATGAGCCAACAGTGTGTGACTACAGCCAAAAAAGCCAATTCAATCCTAAATTGCATTAACAGAGGGATACAATCAAGATTAAGGGATGTTTTCCTATCACTCTATAAAGCCTTAGTAAGACCACACCTAGAGTACTACATCCAGTTTTGGTCACTACACTATAAAGATGATGTTGAGACTCTAGAAAGAGTGCAGAGAAGAGCAACCAAGATGATGGCGGAACTGGAGGCTAAACCGTACGATGAACAATTGCAGGAACTGGGCAAAGCTAGTTTAGTGAAGAGAAGGACCAGGGGAGACATGATAGAAGTGTTCCAATATTTGAGGGGTTGTCACAGAGAGAAGGGGATCAAGCTATTTTACAAAGCACCTGAAAGCCAGACAAGAATAATGGATGGAAATTGATCAAGGAGAGATTCAACCTGGAAGTAAGGAGAAATTTTCTGACAGTGAGAGCAATCAACCAATGGAACAACTTGCCTTCAGAAGATGTGGGAGCTTCATCACTAGAAGTTTTCAAGAAGAGACTGAACTGCCATTTGTCAGAAATGGTGTAGGGTCTCCTGCTTGGGCAGAGATTTGAACTAGAAGACCTACAAGATCCCTTCCAACTCTGTTAACGTTAAATCTGAATAATAATCAAGATTAGTGCTGGATGTTAAAACACATCCTAATCATTTCATAGTCCCTTTACAAATCTCCTTTTCTGAAGTTCCCTAAAAGCAGTGAACATTGGAAAGCAGAGATGTCTCAAAGAATACATCCATCTATTCCAGAGGTTACAAATAAAGAAGCAATGTTGCAGATGGTAAATCTTCAAATCAGTTGTACCATAATCACCAGCAGACAGCATTTCCAGTTTATGATCAGCAGGCAGTGTTTCAAAACTGACTTCTAAAGTCATGCTGCTAAGAAGAGGGCTCTTTAGAAAAACATTGTGCACTTTGGATTGAGATCAGTAGAAGAATGTGCAGACAACAGCCTCCCACAGAGAGCTTTAGATTCATGGGGAATTGTTGAGACTTTGACAGCTTGAACTTTTATTGCCAACCTAATCATAGGCCCTGGCTTGAAAATGGCAGGTTTCCTAAAGCCTTTCTCTCATTTATTTCAAGTTCCATTTAACAAAACCTAGAAAGGGATTTTATTCATGGAATATTAAGGATGCAATCTAGGATTTGGGGGGGGGGAGGGATGACAAATATTTACTTCCAGAAAATCTGGTATAAGAGTGAAATGGAAACCTATCTTTACTTGAAACGAATGTGGCATTGCTTGCCTTCCAATTTCTGAAAAGTCTACCCTCTCTCATAGAAAAAAATACATCTGTCCAAGGAACTTCAGAATTATTTTCTAATTTATCATTATTGTTTTGCATTTAATTTATTGACGGGTGTAGCAATATGTTCTACTTCTATGTTATTTGGCTCTCTTTTTGAATCTTCCCAACTGTCTGAACCTGTTTATACTTCCCAATGATTTTTTTTTAATGGAACTTATCTGAAATAAGGAAAGATAATGAGGGTTTAGGACAGTGAAGTGAAAACTGCACAGTGAAAGAAGGACCTTTACACTTATACCTTTGTTATAAGCCATGGTTCAGAGACAGACTCTGACCTAGAATGGGATAATGCTTCAGAATTATCCATTTAGAAATCAGTAAGCCAGGATTCAGTTTAGGCTGATCAGACTCAGGCATCTGCTGTGACATCAACATATGAAGAACAATTGCTGGAATTGGGTATGTCTAGTTTAATGAAAAGAAGGACTAGGGGTGACATGATAGCAGTGTTCTATTATTATTATTATTATTATTATTATTATTATTATTATTATTATTATTATTATTATTAATTCAATTTGTATGCCGCCTGTCTCCGAAGACTCAGGGCGGCTCAGGGGTTGCCACAAAGAAGAGGGAGTCAAACTGTTCTCCAAAGCACCTGAGGGTAGAACAAGAAACAATGGGTGGAAACTAATCAAGGAGAGAAACAACTTAGAACTAAGGAGAAATTTCCTGACAGAACAATTAATAAGTGGAACAACTTGCCTGCAGAAGTTGTCAATGCTCCAACACTGGAAATTTTTAAGATGATGTTGGATAACTATTTGTCTGAAGTGGTGTAGGGTTTCCTGCCTGGGCAGGGGGTTGGACTAGAAGACCTCCAAGGTCCCTTCCAACTGTGTTATTCTAAATGATGAGCAACAACTCCCAAGTCTAGATGCAGATAAAAACAAACTGAGAACTGTTCTTCAGTGTGGTTTCTGGAGAAACAAAAGGCAAGGCATGAATAATTGCAGCCAACTGGCTGCAGACAAATTTAGTTTGCTCAGGTGCTTACAGTCCTTGTTGGAGACAACCATTCAGCTGTCCAGCTCTTGAATCATGTTCTTACTCCTTGTTTGTATTTCTTGACCCTTGGAACAACTGACTTCCCAATTTGGTATCTCATGACTCTTGGAAATATTTTGGGCTATGCTATTGCTTATTGGGCTGTATTGGTTTCCTTTCAGGCAAGCATTCTTTATGAGCTGTTATTTGCCTAAGCTGCTTAAATTTGCCAAATAAATATTCCTGCTGTGTGAATGTGGGTCAGCAACCATGAAATACAACACTCTTTGTTAACTCAGATATTACCAAAATACTCTTCTAATCATTATGATGTCATCAAATTCTTTTCTCCCAGGAGAGGTAGGTTCAATTAGAGGAGTACAGAGAGTCTTGAAAAAGATACGCGACATTATTAAAGGGGGAAAAATAATGACAGAAAATGATGCTTCTTAAATCCAATAAGGAAGGTGAGATGGCTAAATGGTGGAGGTTAGTGTTAATGTTCACTTCTCAAAAAGAAGAAAAATTGAAGCAACTGTAACCCATTTGATCAACTCTTTTGAGTCACACATACATGTGTTCATTATCAGATAAAGACCTATCACTATCTACCTGCTTCTGAACTTCTTGTTTTGGGCCCATATTATGATGTTAGGAACTGTTGTTCAGGACATCTGCAGAATAACAGTTTTCCCGTGCTTCTTTTTTCACTGATGGAAAGTGAATTCACCCTACAAGAGCACTATCAGTGGAGCTACAATTATTTGCAATTCTCCATCAGATGACCAGTTTTTCTCCTACTTATCCCATTCTGTTTAAAAGTCATCTAATTTCTGGAAATACCCATTAATATCCCATCTCTCCAGGTCATGAAATATAATTAGAAATTCTAACCCATTATGGAACTCATCAGAAGCCCAGGTCAAAGGACAGTAGTCAATGCATTGGATGGCACACACACAATGTATACTAGTCAGTGTACATGCGCGCGCGCACACGCACACGCACACACACAGACACACACACACAGAGAGAATAAAACTTAAAGTTGACCACCCAAGGGACTGAACAAAAGTAGTCAACATATGGAGTTGATCAACATACAGAACTGTACTGATGTAAAAGATCAATATAACTTTTATTGTCATTTCTTTTCCTGTGAACACTCTGGCACCCATTAAAAATAAAATTCTGTTGTCAGCTCTCAAAAGTGTATACATACATAACATAATACAATATATACATATGTATATAGCTACACTCTGAGGGGCATGGTGGCTTAGTGGCTAAGATGCTGAGCTTGTTGATCGAAAGGTCAGCAGTTCAGCGGTTCGAATCCCTAGTGCCACGTAATGGGGTGAGCTCCCATTACTTGTCCCAGCTTCTGCCAATCTAGCAGTTCAAAAGCACATAAAAAATGCAGATAGAAAAATAAGGTTTGGTGGGAAGGTAGCAGCATTCCGTGTGCCTTTGGCATTTAGTCATGCCAGCCACATGACCACGGAGACGTCTTTGGACAGTGCTGGCTCTTCGGCTTTGAAATGGAGATGAACACCGCCCCCTAGAGTCAGGAATGACTAGCACATATGTGGGACGGGAATCTTTACCTTGACCTTATACCTACACACTAACATATAAATATGTACACAATTTAATTGTACAACTTTTATTCAAGAATGACATACAGAAACACACTGCCAACCCTGAAGATTACATACATCTAGCCATATTTTATTTTAGCCTTTGTCTATTTCTTCTTAGTTTTTTTGATTTGCAAGAAAAGAAACTTAATGGTATTTCAGGCTCACTGCTCTCTAACTGTTGAAAGTGGGGCTATTTAGATAAAGGGGGAATGTTATGTCTAAGTGGCATTCTTTTCCCATGGATGCCTTGGACTTTACTTCATGGAACATGTTACTTGGAAGTTTGACACACACACATAGGAAGCTTGACACACACAGGAAAATACTGCATCATACATGCATGCAGTGTGTGTGAAGGTTTTTTTGTAAACAGTTTTTATTAGTTTATAATATAGCATACAGAGAAAATACAAAAGTAAATAGTAGGAAAAATAGGGAAGGGAAAAGGAAAGGGAAAAGTGAGAGAAAGAAAAGGGAAAAAAGAAAAAGACATTGACTTCTGACACCCTCTGGTGCAGTAGAATAAGACATTAACATCAAACCTCCACTGTTAACTTTTACATAACAGTATAAACTAGACATTTCTATAACAATAAATCTATCTAATCATTAAAACCCAAAATCAAAGTTTCATTTTTTTCCCACCTCAAGCACAAAGTCCAGAAGTGGTTTCCAAGTAATGTATCTTTGTGTGTGTTAAGTTGTCCGCCTCGGTGATGTCAGGCATTCGTGATCTTATTACCTGAATTATTTAATTAAACCATTCATTCATTAGCACTGTCTCCAATCACTTCCAGACACATGAAGTGTCTATATGGCAAAAAGTTGCTAGTGAATACCTGAACTGAACAAAAATTGAAATGGCAGTGCACCTGAGAAAGATTACTTCTAGATGGAAAAAAAAAAATCCACTACTCCATCAACTCTGTTGTCAGAATCTGTTGTTAGCAATTTTTGGTCTGTCATTTTTATTGTTGAGGCTAAATATACCGTATTTTTTGGAGTATAAGACACACCTTTTTATGAGGTGAAAATTTAGGTGTATCGTATACACGCACTGGCCCCCACCCTTTGGCCTCTGCCTCGCAGCAGTTATCTCCTTGCAAGCAAACAACAAGAAAAATCAGCTCCTTTCAGCTTCAGCACAGCCTAATTAGCACAAGTAGATTGGATCGGCCTCCCAATTCTCAGCTTATTTGCTCTCAGCTGTTTTGTGCAGGGCTCTGCTGCTTGCTGCAAAGAGGTAAATTGCTGGAGCAGATTTTTTTCCCCTTGTACTAATCAAGCTATGCTGAAAATGAAAATGAAAGTAAAGCAGGCTGTTTGCTGTTTGCTGCATCAGGGCAATATTGCTGGGAGGCAGAGGGAGATTTATTTTTCTTCTTTTCCTCACCGAAAAAGATAGGTGTGTTTTATACTCCGGTGCATCTTATACTCCGAAAAATACGGTAACTATGCAAGATGATACATACTTACAATTGAACAATGAACATAGCACAAGAGAACAGGAGGATGAGGAGCAGGGAGAGAGAGGGAGGGAGGGAGGGAGGGAAAGGGAGAGGGAGAGGGAGAACCAAATCTTTGTCTATAGTGATACCTAGGTCTTTGACTGCTTCAAAAGTCAGTGAATTTGGTACCTGACATATTTTCATGTGAAAACGTTGTCCCTGTACTCATAGTTTCTTTGGTATTTGGCATGCTGTAAAAGAAAGATGGTGACAGACACAGGAAATGGACAGAAATTCAGCCATGCTGGGAAGGTCACTGACATAGAAAAAAGTGTAAACAGAAAGTTTTTCCCAGCCAAAACAAAAGATCACATGGTAAGTCACTGGGTTTGTTCGGCACTCATAGGTTTTGGTATCCATCATGCCTCCCAGAGCCAATTAACTTTGACTATCGAGGTATCATTGTAACAGGGGTGGGTTCTACTTACCTTTACTACTGGTTCACAATGGGACCATGCACACAACCCACCACTGCATTGTATTTGCGGTTTCTTAGATTAGTTGGATTGCACCTGCTATCCTCCCAACCAATATTGTTTCCTTACGTTTCTATTTCATATATTTATATATATATATATATATATATATATATATATATATATATATATATATATATATATATATATATATGTAGGTCTTTGGTTATTCGGGTCTTCTCCCACGTAAAATTGGAAGTGTCTTGGCGACGTTTCGACGAAGTCTCATTCGTCATCTTCAGGCTGGTGTTCTCGGCTTCGTGCTTCCAGGAGCCACGAAGCCGAGAACACCAGCCTGAAGATGACGAATGAGACTTCGTCGAAACGTCGCCAAGACACTTCCAATTTTACGTGGGAGAAGACCCGAATAACCAAAGACCTACATACAAACACCCGCGAAAACCTGAGAAAACATATATATATATATATATATATATAATTTTATTTATATGCCGCCCTTCTCCAGAGACTCAGGGCGGCTTACAATGCGTTAAGCAATAGCCTTCATTCTTTTGTATATTTTTATACAAAGTCAGCTTATTGCCCCCACAAACTGGGTCCTCATTTCACCTACCTTAGAAAGGATGGAAGGCTGAGTCAACCTTGAGCCTTGGAGAGATTCGAACCAGCAGAAATTGCAGGCAGCTGTGTTAATGACAGGGTGCACCAAACCACTGTACTATCAAGGCTGTACCACTGTACTATCAATTCTCTGTCTCATGCCTTCATTATTCATTCCTTACCATCTCAGGAATGAATAATGAAGGCATGAGACAGAGAATATAAATTGTTTGATGCCATTCAATGGGAATGTATGTTCTGGCCCGATCATCCCTTTTTGCTTATCCTTGTTATCTTCGTGTGCAAAATCCTTCTATAAAGTCCTTGGTTCTCTTCTGTTAAAATCTTGTGAACTGAACATCCACCCAGAAGGGAATATAATGATTTAAAATAGTCTCCAAAAGGAACAATATTGGAAAGAAAACCAAGCGTAAGCAATCAGCCTCCAATTATCTACATCTACAAACTTCATAAATAACACACCAACAAATCAACTGAGAGAAAAATGCAGGATGGTTATAGACAACCAGGGATATACTTCTTGCCTTAAAAATGGAAGAATTGCTGGGGCTTATATTCTGGGTTTCCATAGAGAGAGCTTCAGATTGACAAGCAGCAAATCTGGGCTGTGTGGTAAAAAATATGTTCATGCTGGACATGTCTGAAACCATCATTTTTTCCTCTTGAAGGATAAATCAAAGTAACTGATGCAGAAGAAATGCAATTATCATGAACGATAAGATGTTTGACAAATGGACTGAGGTGAGCAAAGGCAATGAGAATGCAGACTTGGTCACCAACGTATCTGCTTTCATTTCCTGTTTTTTGAGACCTGGGTAACCGCTGAACCATTTGATATACTATGGGTGTTATGGTGTCTATAAGACATCAGGGGTGGGGGTGGGGGGCTGTGGAAGAATCTGATTTCAGCTAGACATGAGCAAACGTTGTGATATATTATAAAGTGCAAGAACTCATAATGAGGACACTGTTAAGAAAAGTAAAACTAACAATATGATAATCACTCTATTTATATATGCTGTAACTCCACTAGAGGAAGGGAGGGAGGGAGGGAGGGAGGGAGGGAGGGAGGGAGGGAGGGAAGGAAGGAAGGAAGGAAGGAAGGAAGGAAGGAAGGAAGGAAGGAGGCACTGTTATAAGTTTATATAGTCCTTTTCTATTTAATTATTATTTTACAATAAAGCCCACATTTACATCATACTATAAAGTCAAAGCCTTTATTGTCATTGTACATCATGTATACAGTGAAATTGATTCTATAATATGTAGTCTTCCATTTTAATGTTGAAATTGTAAATGGATTGCTTTAATTGAATTTTATCGATTATTTCTGGGAATAAGTTTGAGTGGGCTTTCTCCAAAAGATGAGATGTCAGTTCTGGAAATCCAATAAATATTAATAAACAACTCAGCATTCATAAGAAAAAATATCCAAGGAAAAGGAAATAGAAGTGGGTAAAAAAAAACCCAGAGAAAATACCTCCCTCCCTTCCCACTTTTCCAAACAGTTCTTCTCTCTACTCAAAATGCTTTCCTTTGAAACTGCATTCCTGGTTTGTTTTTTAAAATAATGTTATATTTTTGCACACCTCTGCATGAGAAGCACAGCTAGATCTTCAATTCCTGTGGTTAAATGTACTAATAATGAGGCATCGTTGTAAGATTCTTTATAATCAGATTCTTCTAAGAATCATGGAAAGAATGAGAAAGACAAGAAGCACATGGGGAAAGGATGAACTGGTTGACAGTAGAACAACACAGAAAACACAGAACAAATTGAAGTTACCCTGAATATTGCTTCCTCATGTGCCCTTATGAGGGACCCGCCCCCACCCTAGATTCCTTTGTTATAGAACCACTTTTCAAGAGCTTCTGATTCATTCAGGAAGCCACAATGGGGTTACACCTAATTTGCCCACAACTTCCATGAAATAAATGTTCATTAATGGCCGCTGAAAAAGAACTGGAGGCTGCAGGCTTCTTGTGCCAAAAACTACAGGCCAAAAAAGAGGCCTGAAGTCCCATTGCTGCCATCACTGCTGTGTTCTTCGCACCGGCTGTGCAAGTGCACCCCATTGCCTGCCGGGGCTGCTCACAGCCAGACCCAGCCAGGAGAATAGCCTCGGAGGGATAATGTCGCAGTGGAGCTGCTCGGAAGGCAGTCTCCACAGTCTGTCCCTTTAAGGTACTTCAATATGGGGGAGGGGGGTGGAGACCATAAAGGAACAGGCCACAGGAGTTGCCTTCCAAGAAGCTCTGCTGCAAAGGGAGGCAGAAAAGTTTGGCCAAGTCTTCCCCTCCTTCTCAGGCATATACCCAGAGCGCGCACACATCTCAAGGCTCCAGAACTTTCTGTGAGGAGAAGTGTGTGGGCAAATCCCTCTGGCACCATGAGATGTGTGCCTGTTTGCTCTGTATGAGGCCGAGAAGGAGGAAAGAAGCAGCCAGGTTGAGTGCTGCCGCAGAGAGAAGCAGCCAGGTTGAATGCTAGAAGACTTGGCTGAACTTTTCTGCCTGTTCTGTGGGCATGGCTTGATGGGATCATGTGACTGAGTGGGCATGGCCAACTTGATGTCATTCACTGCAAGGTGCCACTCCATCTTGCCGTGAGTGACATCGAATTGGCCATGCTCACTGAGTCACATGACCCCCACCAAGCCACTCCCACAGAACCGGTAGTAAAACAATTTGAATCCCACCACTGATTTGTCCCTATATATGGAAGATATTCCATATCTATTATAATAATATCAAAAAGACCCTGCTCTAGTGGCTTTTCTAAAATAAAGTCTATTAGCAAAGAACAAGAGGCCAAATTTCCTTCAGGCTTTCAGTCAGCATCATTTTTGCTTCCACCATCTGTGAAAGAGGCAGGATGAACTTAATCTAATACAGAACTTCAGGTATTATGAAATAGACTTTGGATGAATAGTCAACAGTGTTTGAGAGAAATAAAAACAGAAGGAAGTTTTACCACTTGATACAAAGCAAATATCAACAAAGGCCCTTAATCATTCCTGTGAAGAAGTTCCTTAAAAATCTGTTTCTCCTCAGTAAGCATCTGGATCCCACAGTGAAGTTCTGACTCATTCTCATATGATTTCATTCCAGTAATAACAGACCTTAACAGCACTTTCCCATCAGTTCTTTAGAGCCACAACAATGCCCTTAAGAACAAGTGAGTAAATTCCATTGCTAAGTGGAACCTCCAAAGAAGACTTAAACCTTTGTGGAATTTAGTTCATAGAGAGCAAAAACGATGACACAGTGCAAAGAAAGCATGAAAAGAAGTGGTCATAAGGAATCACTGGAGATGTTGCTGTATTAAATGGCTTCTGGAGGTCCTCAAGAAGAGATTAGGCAGCCATTTGTCCAGGATGCAAGTCTCCTGCCTTCAGCAGGGAGATGGACTAGAAATCCTCCAAGTTCCCTTCCAGCTCATTGATTCTATGATTCTTTTGTATAGTCCGGACAGACAATTCCTTTCCATTGGCAAGCTCCCCAGGAAATAAAATGCCAAATAATCAGTAGTGAAATTCATTTTTTTTACAACCGCTTCTGTGGGCGTGGCTTGATGGACATGGCAGGGGAAGGATACTGCAAAATCTCCATTCCCATCCCACTCCTGGGGGAAGGATATTGCAAAATCTCCATTCCCACCCCACCCTGGGGGCAGACAGAGGTGTTATTTGCCGATTCTCTGAACTACTCAAAATTTACGCTATCGGTTCTCCAGAATCTATGAGAACCTGCTGAATTTCACCCCTGCAAATAATACATTAGGAAGACATACTTATCGAGCATCTCATAAAGTTAGCTGTACAAAGGGATGGGTTTTCTACCATCCTTAGCCTTCAAAAGGTTAAATAAGGGAAAATGTTTCTCCTACATCAAATTTTCATTATGTTTCTACCCATAATTACCATTGCTTTGCAAGTCATATGAAGTTGTGTGAAAGAACAGAATAAAAATAGCACTTAGACTTATATACTGCTTCATAGTGCTTTACAACCTTCTCTAAGCGGTTTACAGAGTCAGCATATGGCCCCCAAACAATCTGGGTCAGGGGTGGTATTCACTTACCTTTGTTACCAGTTCACAAATGTGAGCATTTGTGCTTCCTCTACACATACGCAGAGCCTTCTGTTCAAGCGCAGAAGGTCAAAGATGGGACGTGATGATGCCCAGGTAGGTGGGCGGAGCCTCCCACTTCTGGTGCTACCGGATCACGCGATCCAAATAGAGTCGGCTGAATATCACCGCTGATCTGGGTCCCCATTTTAATTTACCAAAATATTTTTATAAAATGCAAAAATTGTGAAAGTAATGGAAACAGAGAAATGAACATGAGCTATTTGTTTATTTATTTTTTAAAAGATGACAAACTAACTCAGAAAGAGATTGCAGTACATTTAAGGTTGGAAAAGACTAGACATAATTTGAGATTCACCACAGAAGGATAAAGTTCTACATTTAAAATAAGTAATCTGATACTTTACAGAGGTTATGAACTATACCTCCCACGGTCTCCGATCACTGATGTTGCTACCTAAGGTTTGTGAAGGACAACAAAAATATTTTCTGTTATCCTCCAGAACAGTTAAAAGAGATTTTATAGCAACAGAGTGACAACTGAGATCCATAAGGAATATCTTGTCAGTTTCTTCTTCATAGAAAAACAGCAAAAAAAACCAAACTCAAGTGAAAATGAATAGAGGATAAATAGCAAAGGCATTGTGAAGGGAAAATGACATTGCTGGGAGTAATGATATATGGTAGATGGAAAATGAGTTGCAAATTTTTAAAAACATCTGGAATGCATTTTCTGAGATGTCTCCGAATAATAACACAAACCACAAGAGAAAAGTCAGACTAAGAATTACTCAGTTATTTTCTTCTTTCTCTCTCTTGCTATAAGGGGATGAGAATCTCATCTCCGAATTTCGTTCCTCACTGAAGGGGATGCTATGTTGGTTTATTTTTGAGAGTGAATTGTATATCCATGATTCATCCTCAATCAGTGGAATCTTAATCCTTTCCTCTTTTGATTTGTCTAGAAATTCGCAGCGTTGGAAAGTTCCATTTACCCTATCAAGTCCAAACATTTGCTCAGGAAAGAAATTCATAATGAAACTTCCCAGAATGATGGGTATCAAGTCACTGCTTGAATATATCCAGAGAAGGAATCTACCATATGTTTGAGCAATTGCTTCTAGTTACCAAGTGCTGTTTTTTTTCCCCCTGCTATCCCGTGACCATTTAGGTGCCTTTATTTTATTCGTGTTATAACTTTTTAAGATTTTAAACAGAAGGCAGGGACTTTGTTGTGTTTATTATTCTGTGAAAGAACCTAGGAAGCTTTCTGACATTAGACACATGCTTTAAGTAAGAGTGTGAAACAGACTAGGATTGTTTTATTCATGTAGGATTGTTTCATGTAGAAACTACAGTGTACAATATATTGTCCCAAAGGTGCTTTTCTAGGAAGAAATTGGACTTTCTTGCTTTTTCTTTCCCAAATGCCATCATCCTGCTAAACAAATAATTCTCTCAACACTGTCAAACCTTTCACTAAGTCTGCATTACTATTACCATGTTTCCCCCCAAATAAGACCCTGTTTTACATTTTTTTGAACCCTGAAATAGGTGCTTGGCCTTATTGCCATGCGCTCAAATGCCCGATTGGGTTTATTATCAGGGGATGTCTTATTTTGGGGAAAACAGGGTACTATTAGTCTTCTCATCGTTCCTATCACCCATCTCCTCCCACTTATGACTGCATGACTGTAACTTTGTTGCTTTTATCCTTACAATTTATATTGATATTGATTGTTTACTAATATGATTCGATTGCTTATTTGTACCCTATGACTATCATTAAGTGTTGTACCTTATGATTGTTGACGAATATATATTTTCTTTTTAGGTACACTGAGAGCATATGCACCAAAGACAAATTCCTTGTGTGTCCAATCACACTTGGCCAATAAAGAATTATATTCTATTTTATCTATTCTATTCTTTTGAAGACGTTTCACTTGTCACCCAAGAAGCTTCTTCATCTCTGACAAAATAGTGGGGAATGGAAAGCACCTTTGGGACAACTATGACCTGGATGACTAAGAATCTCTACAGACTTGTACAATGTATTGTTTTGGAAAGAACATATTTATTTATTTATTTATTTAAAAACTTTTTAACTTTTTAGCCTTTTAGTCATTTGAAGTTTTTATATGATAAAATAGGATTCTGTAGGAGGAGAAACTTGTGGAAGCAAAGCTTAGTGGAAAAGGTTTTTTATTGTTTCAGTGTTTGCTCTTTTTTAATACAGCTACCATGTTACAGATAGTCCTCGACTTACAACTATTTGTACAGTGACCATTTGAAGTTGCAATGCCACTTTAAAAAATGATTTATGACCATTTTTCACACTTTTGAATATTGCTGCATCTCCATGATCACGTGATCCAAATTAGGACAAGCAGCAAGTATTTATGACAGTTGCAGTGTCCCAGGGTTATGTAATCACTATTTGCAACTTTCCCAGCCAGCTCCCAACAAGCAGAATCAATGGGGAAATCAGTTTCACTTAACAACCATGTTACTAACTTAACAACTGCAGTGATTTGCTTAACAGCTATGGCAAAAAAGGACATAAAATATGGTGAAACTCAACCGCTGTCTTGCTTAGCGCTGAAAATTTGGGGCTCAGTTGTGGTTGCAAGTCGCGGAATACCTGTAATTCTTTCACAAAGCCCTAAGAGTGCTCATTAATTACAAAAAGATGCAGCCTGCGTAGTGCAGTGATTAAAGCAGGGGTGAAATCCAGCAGGTTCTGACAGGTTCTGGAGAACCGATAGCAGAAATTTTGAGTAGTTCAGAGAACCGGCAAATACCACTTCCGGTTGGCCCCAGAGTGGGGAGGGAATGCGGATTTTGCAGTATCCTTCCCCTGCCATGCCCACCAAGCCAAACCACACCCACCAAGCCATGCCCACAGAACCGGTAGTAAAAAAAATTTGGATTTCACCACTGGATTAAAGCGACAGGCTAGAAACCAGAAGACTGAATTCTAGTCCTGCAGAATTTCCTAACCCACAAGGCTGCTAGGTAATCTTGAGTCAGTCACTCTTTCTCAGCCCTGTGAAGAAAGCAAAGGCAATTCATTTCCAAAACACCTTGCCATCAAGACTGCACTGTCTTAAAAGGACAAACACACACAGACACACACAAATGGGAAGGTTCTTCATAGCACCAAGGCATGAAGCCTTCACTACAGGTAGTCCTTGTGTTACAACCAAACATTTAGCAACCATTCAAACTTCTGATGTGCTGATTGATACTTATAAGGGGAACTCATGTTTACAATGGTTGCTTGGTATCTGGATTGCTATTATGACATCACAGTGTCCTGTGGTCATGTGATTGCAATTTGTGACCTTTCCAAAATAAAGTCAGTAGGGAAGCCAGCAGGAAATCAAAAATCAAGGTCATGTGAGCCTCACTTAACAACCAGCATTATCCTCACTTAATGGCAACTAAGACTGCCAGAACTGCCATCACTAAGTAGCACTGCCACATAGTTTTTCAACTTACAACAGTAGCATTTAATGACAGAGTTTTTGATCCCAACTAGACTCATAAATAAGGACTGTGAGAATCTCCTCTAGTTACATTAGTGCAGGGAATGTTTCTTGGGCTCATTCTTGACAGACAAACCTTTGTATTCAATTTCTCATCTTTTAAAATTATCTCCAAGCTTCCCTTCTAATTGTCTATGGAGATTCCCAATTATCCAGGTCATAGTTTTTGGGTTCTGACTTTCCAGAAAGTCCAGTTGCCTCTTGAAAAAGCACCTTTGGGACTTCCCTTCTTATGAAACAAGACCTTCATCCTCACCAATGATTGTTGCTAATTTTACTGTTGCTATCCATATTAACTTGTATCTTTCAAATACCTGCAGAAAAAAATAAGCCATTTGTTTACAGGAATTTACACTGTGCTCTACCTGCTGGCTCTGCTTCCTCTATTTTCTGTTTAAAATGTGTTTCCTTGCAAGCACATCGTAACACTCTTTGAAACAAGATGTCCCATCTGTAACCTGTGCAAAAATGACAAAACAATGGGAACTTTCCACTGTTGTCCATAAACCTCTGAGTGAAAGAAACAAACTTGCTTTGTTCTCCAAAGATTAGTATGTTCATCTCCCAGTGCAACAACTGGACAGTTCATGAGGAATAAGAGATATTGAGGAAGTTCCTTGCTGTAAACCACGTAGTACAAAACTAGGTAAAAGAGGGGGGAAACAAGAAAAATGGAGAGGGGTGGGACTAAGTGGTAACAGGAAGATCTCTGAATTAAGCTTGCATCCTGTGGGTATTTTGTAGCTGCTGATATTTGGTTGAAAAGAAACTGGGAGTCTGTCTTCTATGTGATTCCCATCTGATTCCACCAGCTATATGATGCAAGTACACAAGGAACATTTCAGAGTTTCAATGGAACAATAGCACAACTCTTGCCAAAATTACATCACACACATTGGGTAGAAGGAGGTGGAGAGAGGCAGGAATTGCAAGCATGCCAGAAGTTTTGTTTTGATTCCCAAAGAGGCTGAGAACACTATTTTCTAAAGAATGGAACTTATATATACCAGAAAAACTACTTGTACTCTTAAAAGCCTCCAGTTTTGCTGACTACGCTGTTTCGAAATGCCAAATTGCATACCCTTCTTCCTGTCACTCCTCTTAATGCTGGTTTGAAGCTTAGTGTAATTCAAAAAGAAAACACGAACTTTTTATGTTCTGCAACTAGAAGAACTGACTTCCCACTTCGTCCCCAAACATCTTAGGGTGAATTAAGGAAAAAGAAGCTGCAAAGACATTATTATATTTTTCTGGAAGTACCACCGCAAAATATTAACTGTAATTCAAACTGGGCTTTTTAAATGTCTTTGGTCCTAGGATGATCCAAAATACATGTACTTAAAGTTGCAAGCACAACATATGTTTTCCATCCTATGCAAAGAGAAGTAGTGTACCCTTCCTGCTGCAATCAGGAAACATCCTTTCCTATGTTTAATGTTAGCCTGGAATCCTCTCTTTGATTTAGGAATACAATATGTATCAACTACATTATCAGTATGTATATCTACACCAGGGGTGGGTTCTAACATTTTTTACTGCCGGTTCTGTGAGCATGGCTTATTTTGACGTACTGGTCCAGTCTTTTAACCAGGCTTTTAACTGCTTGCAGAGACATACCGGTCTACCCATTTGTTTTGGGAGTGCACTGGTCTACCACCACACTGCCTTTTACTCTGATCAGCTGTAGGGCGGCCCTTTGAAGCACCACAGCAAGAGTTTTTAAACAGTTTTTTGCTGCTCTGCACCACTGAGAGCATCGGAAACTGCTTTCAGGCAGCTTGACCTCAATTGCCCATCTACCCCCACTGAGCGGTTTACAAGGAGCGGATCGGTTCCAGCCGATCAGTTGGGAGGCTTCTTGGCTTCTCAATTTAAAGCTAAGGTGCCTTGTTTTTTTTTTCACTCTTCTTTGTCAAGTGAGCCCTGATTTTTCCTTCTAGCCAATCAGCTGGCACACGGGAGGCAGCGAATAGATTGGGGGTGGGGCCAGGCAGAGGTGGTATTTACCAGTTCTCCGAACTACTCAAAATTTCCACTACCAGTTCGCAAGACCCGGGGAGAACCGGTAGCAACTCACCACTGAGCTACACATTTGTATCAACAATAAGTATCAATTACACATTTATCAATCCAATTCAACCATCCAAGAAAATGTCCATTTTGAATCAATTGAGAGGCCATCCAGTTGGGTTCTGCCATTGAAATCTGAACTACAATTTGAACTTGTGAGGTTCTAGTGAAACATGGACATTAACAGCACACACAGCCCAAAAGCTTAATATGTTCCATCAACATTGCCTATGGAGAATTCTGGATGTCACTTGGTTTGAACATGTCATCAACTAGGAAATTTTATGTTGGAGTAGATCCAGAAAGTTGCAGGCCATTTTGATGGATTGTTCTTAGCTAACAATATTTATCACTTGCCAGAACACTGATATTTGAAAAATGCTACACAATGGGAAATGCCAAAGGGAAAGTGGAGGTGAGGTAGACCATCCAAAACTTGGTGTCACACATTAAAAGATGACTTATGGACAATGGACATCAAATGGGGAAATGCTGAAGACACTGCAGTGTATCCATTGGTTCATTGAAAGAAACCTGCTGCCCTATGAGCTCCATGCAAAGGGAAACAATGTTGATGATAATAACTCTCCTTTCTTCCAGGTCATCAAGATGGCATGCACATACCCTTCACCACATTCCTGCACAATAACCCTATGAGATGTCTATGGAGATTCTCAGTCAACCAGGTGATGGTTGTCCCAAAGGCGCTTTTTCAAGAGGCAACTGGACTTTCTGGTTTTTCTTTGAAGACATTTTGCTTCTCATCCAAGATGTGTTTTTGGATGAGAAATGAAACGTCTTCAAAGAAAAAACAGACAGTCCAGTTGCCTCTTGAGAAAGCAGCTTTGAGACAACCCTGTGAGTTCAATTGTACTGAACTGTTTGCCTCAGTCACCTCTTGAGTTCTGTGGACAAAGGTGGATTTGAATTTGTGATTTTGTCCTCTAACTCTTAGGTCTAGAAAGCCTCTGATCTTCCTCTCCAACCATCATATGGACACAACAAACATTTTAGGTTCTGGCTGTCCTTATTTTCGGTATTATTACCTTACCAGCCTACAACCCATATTCTCTGATCAGGCCAATAAAGAAAACCAAATTTTCTTTCTATTATTCTGCTTCCTTGTCTCAAGAATGACTCTGCAATATAATTTAGACTGAAAAACACTAATTGTTCAGGCTCTTCAAGAGATTTATTGACCGAGGAGATTTGAACCTGGAGCTCTAGTGTCAGAGTAGAAACATAGCAACTGGAAGAGCATTGACTAATCTGTATATGTCAGGAAAGATGCATGTTCTGAACTCATTTTTTACAAGATATAAAGTCACATTAATAAATTCTTAGGAAAGCAGCATCTTTAATAATCTTTAATAATGTCTCACCCTCGGAACTGATGCATAAATCAACCTCTTTTAATTCCTGTTGTTGTACATTATGAAATGTGTTAGTGATTTTACATAACCAATGGGTAAATAGATGCATTATTTCCATCTGGAAATTAAGGGGAAAAGCTTTGGGCTCAATGTCCTTGTAGTACTATAAACTAGTCTTCCTGAAGATCTTTCTCTCTCTCTCTCTCCCTCCCTCCCTCCCCCTCTCTCTCTCTCTCTCTCTCTCTCTCTCTCTCTCTCTCTCTCTCTCCCCTCCCCATACACATACTTCAGCATTTTATGCCACAAACTACAAGGTTTTGTAGGGGATAAATAATTTATCCTTTTGAGCAAGCAAAACAACATGCAAATCATTCAAATACTGTATGTCAACAAGCCTGCCAAAGAAAAGGAAGAACAAAGACAAAAGTCACAATTCCTACTCCTTATCTGTTCAAATAGTCTCTTTACTGCTTATAAACACCCTTGACTGTCATTGTATCTCCTCCTTGTAAGAATTAATGATGCCAAAAGAGAGACAGGAAAAAGTCTAGAAGTAGACAGTAGATTTAACATGTAAGAAGAATCTTCTGTCTGTTCACCCAAAAGAAAGAGAGAGAGAGAGAGAGAGAGAGAGAGAGAGAGAGAAAGGGAGAGGGAGGGAGAGAAAGAGAGAGAGAGAGAG
Source organism: Arizona elegans (assembly GCA_022577455.1). Classification (NCBI taxonomy): domain Eukaryota; kingdom Metazoa; phylum Chordata; class Lepidosauria; order Squamata; family Colubridae; genus Arizona; species Arizona elegans. The sequence goes on from JAKOOJ010000004.1 coordinate 12,605,179, forward strand.
AAACCACTATCACAGGTCAAGTGAGGGTTTTTCTTTTTTATCAAAAGAACCAGCATTGAAATGTTGTTGACAAATCTTCTTTCAGACTGAATTTGGCTCAAGAATGGCATGCTTTATTTTATTTTTTTCACTCTTTCCAATTTGTACAAAAGGTGAATGGTCTGCCACTCCTAATACATAAATAGCCATTGGAGGTTAAACTGGGTGCTCCCTGCCAAAACAGTTGTTCCTACTTGCATGATTTCTGGTATTTCACCCAGCAGAGTACAAAATGTCTTGGACTACATGCATTATTGAACATGCTTTGCATATTTCTGTTTGAAAAGCCAGGCATGTTAAAATAAGAAAGGGAAAACTCCATCCTTTTAGGCCCCAGTGGGAAATGAGCTACAAATTACACACATGTTCATAAAAACAACTTCACCACAAGAGGAGCTTGGCTAAGACCTTATCTTCACCTGCATTTGCTATTTCACAATGATCAACCAGATGAACTGATGGATAGTTGTAGTTTACTATCCACTTCTTCTAGTTTCCTATTATAAGTCTCTCTAACTTTCCTTTCTTCCTTATTTTTGAACACCATGTATGATATCGCTACTCCTCTCAAATATGCTTTCATGGTATCCCATACAATTTCCTTCGCTGTGCCTTGCTTGCCATTCTCAATAAAGAAGTACAAAGGAAGAAATAGAGGAGGAGGAGAAAAAAGAAGAAGCGGAAGAACAAGGAAAGAAGACTAGACCAGTAAAAAGACGTTAAAGACAAACAAGAACTAGAAACCAGACACAATACAAGAAATGGATGGCTTAAAAATTCTATCCTTAAATGTTAATGGCTTAAATGATCATAAAAAAAGAAAGATAATTCTATCAAAACTGGTAAAACAGAACCCAGACATAATTTGCTTACAGGAGGTTCATATAAAAAAAGATGAGGCAAATTGTCTAGAATTTACTAAATTTGGCAAACTATTTGTGTCATTAGCAGAGAAAAAGAAAAGAGGAGTGGCTATGTATGTGAAAAAAGGAAATGAGGCAGAATTAAAGTATAAAGATACTAAAGGAAGAATTCTAATGGTAGAAATTAAGAAAGGTAATGCAAAAATGATGTTGGTGGGGGTATATACCCCGAATAAGAAACAGGGACAATTTTACAAAAAGCTACATGAACAATTAGGAAATTGGGCCCATGTTGAAATATCTATGTTAGGTGACTTTAACGGTATTGTTAACCCAGAGAAAGATTATAAAAGTGGGGAAAGAAAAAGAAATAAAAGATTACCTCTGCCAAAAAGCTTTTTTGATCTTGTGGATGAAATTAACTTAATTGATATGTGGCTTACTCTACACCCGCATGATTCCCAATACACCTTTTACTCAACTTCACAGAACTCTTGGTCCAGAATTGATATGGCATGGACTACTAGAAAATTAGGTCTAGAAATTAAGAAAGTGGATATAAGTACAAATACTTGGGCAGATCATAAACTTCTTGAAGTAAATTGGCATTATACCAACAAGAGAAAGCAACAGAGATGCAATCTAAGGACTAACCTTTTGAATGAAAAGGAGTTTATAATAAAATTAAATGAAGAAATTAAGCACAATGAAATTCATGCAAGTTCAGCAGAAGTCCAAGAAAATCAAAGCATAAAAAAGTCAATGAAGACACTAGAGAAGGAAGAAGAAGTCCAGAGGAAGGCAAGGAGTCAAGGCACAAGAAGTCAAAAGCATGCATGGATGATGGATTGAGAATGGTTGTCTCTGACAACCTTAGGCTCCAAAAGCTGAGCTAAATAGGTGCTGCCCAGTGCACCTCATAAGGAGGGATGAGACTGCCTCTTCGTGAGTAGCCTCACCTACCTCTATTGCGCTTCCTCTGCTTGGCTCTGTGGACCTAGGATCCAGTGAGGGACGGCAACTTCTCTTCACCAGTGACTGGCTGCAGCTGCATTTCTTCCTGCAAACCCAGATGGTCGTCTATGCTCACTAGCTGCAGCAGTGCTAGTCCTTCTGCCTGGAAATCCAGCCATTCATCTGGTTGCTCAGTCATGGATTCCCCTGAATGTGCCTCACCTTAAACATCCAATCCTGTTACAGAGCCTTCTAAATTGCCCTGATGCTCCTCAGTGTCTCCCTCTGATGTCCCAGAGCCAGTTCTTCCTCCTCGTCCGAGCTGGCATTCAAGAGAGCCATTACAATTACCAAAACAAGAAGCAGGTGGAAACCATCCCACCTGCAAAAAAAAAGAATAACCAGATGATCAATAGCTTCTTGAATATTGTCAGGTTGGAACTCTGTCAAACATAATTCTCTCTCTCTCAATTAAATCCAGCCAATTGAAACGTACCAGGAGACGCCAGAGTCAAAGAAAAAGAATTGGAAAAAATTATGAAATATCGTGACCTGGCCATGGATGAAACATGTCACAGTGATACCCATTGTCATTGGGGCACTTGGTACCATGTCCAAGATTTTCACAAAACACTTAAAGAAATTGCAGCTTCCTGCAATAACAGCAGCGGAACTGCAAAAAACTGTGCTAATCGGAACATCATATATTTTAAGAAGGTACTCGGTTGATATCTAGGATGCTGGCAGCAACCCGTATCAACCATTTGCACTAGTCAATGGTATTTGGACACATTTTTAAATGTCCCGTTGACTGAGTTTCATTTTTAATGAATAGAAGATGAGGATGATGATAATGATGATGATGATGATGATGATGATGATGATGATAATAATAATAATAATAATAATAATAATAATAATAATAATAATAATATAAAATAAAATAAAATAAATAAATAACAGAGAATCCCTTACAAATGCCCATCTGTTTCTACTCTCCATCAGTAGAAAACCTATCATCTTTATGGAGAAAGGATTCTAACATTAAATTATTCTTACTATCAAGAGATTTCTCGCAATGTTCAATAGAAATCTACTTTCTTTTAATTTAGCCCATTATTGTAAAATGTTCTCCAGGGCAGTAAAAAACAAAAAACAAATCCTCCTTGCCTTCTTCTCTGTGTGACAACTTTGCTGAAATATGAGCTGTTCAATTTTTTTTGTCTTCCAGATTAATCAGTTTCTTCAACGTTTTCTCACAGACCTTCCTGCAACTGTCATGTAACAATCACTCTGATATTTCTCTTCCTTGCATCATTCAACCATGGCCATCTCAAAATGATGAAACAGCAGTGTCATGATGCAAACTTTACCTTTTCATTTTTGCATAACAATGTCACATGAAAGTAAATGAAGTAAATGAAGAACAGAATCTGTATCATGATGTAATCATTAGTGCTTCCTTGTCTTTCTTCTGGATGATATGCATTCCAATCAATCCAGAAGCTCAATGTCATGTTAGATTGCAAGAATGAAACTCATTGACTTGATAATTGCAACATTCTAAGGATCTGCATTTTTTGATAAAAAGTCTGGAGACTAAATTGTATGATGAATTGGGTATGTTTAGTCTAATAAAGAGAATGCTTAGGGGAGACTTGATAGCACTCTTCCAATACTTGAAGAGCTATCATAAGGAAGAGGGGTTTGATTTATTCTTCAAAACTCCTGAGGGTTGGACAAGAAGTAATGGATGGAAGTTCACCAGAGGGAGATTCAACTTGGAAATAAGAAAGAATTTCTGATAGTGAGAAGGATTAATCAATGGAACAATTTTCCTTCTGGGTTGTGGATGCTCCATAACTGGAGATTTTCAAGAAAATATTGGATAACTATTTATTATAAGGAATATTGCCTTGGGCAAAGGGTTGAACTAGAAGATCTCCAAATTCCTTTCCACCCATATGATTCTATGATAAGCAATGCTAAATTGGCTGTCCTATCTATATAATCATTAGTGTAGAAGAAGAAAAAATAGTAATAATAAGAAGTGTCAATAGAAGAGAATATTTGTATTTAGGCACTCAATTTTAGGATGCTTAGTGCTTTCTTTCAGTACCAAACTAAGTAACATCACTGAAGATGTTATCTAATTTGGTAATGAAACATCTGTAAGAAAACAACCAAGCTCAAAGAACACCAAGGACCCCACCTAATGAGTTATGTGGGTCACAGAATAACAATTATGAAAGAATTTAGAAATATGTACAAAATAGCTTACGTCAATTTAGAATGGTTGAAATAAAAAATTCAATATCTTGCATTGGTTTTGCTTATATGAAATTAATACCTTGATTAGTCCATAAATAAAAAAATATTTCACTTAATGTCTATGGAGGTTCTCAGACATCCAGGTCATAGTTGTCCCAAAGGACAACCTTCCCAAATCTGAAGAAATTTCTTGGATGAAAAGCAAAACTTCAAAGAAAAACCAGGAAATCCAGTTGCCTCTTGAAAAAAGCACCTTTGGGATTTCACTTAATGTCATCTTCCCCTCTTAAGATCTGTTTCATAGATGGACTGCTCATGGAGAAACACAGCCCTAGATAAACTGAGGAACCCCTCACATTGTTGATGCTGTGAACATCTGCACAGAAATGTATTTGCTGTTCCTCTTAAATAATAATTCAGCTGGCTTGAGTAAACTACATGTTTTGATTCTAACAGGAGTTCAATTGCTTATCCATTTCTTTGCCAGCATAAAACAAATAGCCATGTAGGTTATGTACCACCTCTGCATAGCTACAATTGACGATGAAGTTAATCTTCAATTTATGATCACAATCGGGGACCAGAATTTCTGTTATTAAGCATGATGGTTATTAAGTGAGCCATACCTCATTTTACAACCTTTTTTTTTGCCATGATTGTTAAGCAAATCATTGTTGTGTTTAAGTGAATCATGCAGTTGTTTAAACATATCTGGCTTCCTAGTCAATCTTCCTTGTCAGAAGCCAGCTGGGAAGGTTGCAAATGGCGATCCCATGACTCAGTGCTGCAACTATCAAAAATACATGCCAATCACCAAGCACCTGAATTGTGATCAATTGACTATGAGAATTCCACAATGGTAGTAAATGTGAGGATCTGTTACAAGTAATTTTTTCCAAAGCTGCTGTAACTTTGAACATTTGCTAAATGAATGGTTGTAAGTCAAGGACTGTAGACAAAAATTTGTTTTTTTCTCTCTGTCTCTCTTTCTCTGTCTGTCTCTCTCTGTGTGTGCCTCTCTCTGTGTCTCCCTCTTTCTCTCTGTCTCTCTCTGTCTCTCTCTTTGTCTCTCTCTGTCTCTCTCTGTCTCTTTCTCACTCTCTGTGTGTCTTTGTCTCTCTCTGTCTCTGTCTCTCTCATCTCATCCTTCATTGGGTCCAAAGAAGCAAAAGCAGTAGGAACAGACAATGAAATAAAATGGCAGTGCTAAGAAAACAAGATAATTCAAAACTCCTCTCCTTTTAAATTAAAGAGATATAACCAAGAAATTGAAGGTTCCAAATGAAGAAATATTTTCTGGTAATTGCAACTGAGTTTTCCATATATCTACAATTTTCTATCTCTCCAGATATAGAGCTGTACCCATGTTGTTTGATGTAACTCTGCCAGGATGAATGTAAATTCCTCATTTTGAGACAAACTTTAGTTCATGTAATCAATTGAATCAGTTGTGACAAAGGGTAACTCCCCAATGTCCTCCAGAGTATATTTCTCCAGCTATACTATCTAAAAGCCAAAAGTATAATTACACTAAATGTACAGTGTATAACTCAATGTTTTTCTTTTAAAATTGTTGCAAAGAGCTATGTTCTTGGTGGGAACACAGCTTGTGGGAGACTTGTTTCTTTACCTCTCTAGACACAATTAGAATGCAAATTACCACCAGAGGCAAAAGATATACTTAATGAATGTGTTGGTCCTGCCAATGGATTTATGATAATAATTTCTGTATTTCTCATGAGTCAGAATGTATATTAATTGAGAATATTTGCTAGTGCTTCCAACTCCACTGACTCCTTTCAAACGACCACATAATTACCACTCAGAAAGAAAGAAATCTTTCTTATCTTTTATTGTAAGTGAAAGGCAATGATAATTTAATGTTACTTCTCTCCATCATTAACAAAAGCTATTTGCACAGATTACAGCTGAAACAGAAACATATTATTGACATTAAAAATACTGATGGGAAAGAGCGGATAAAATAAAATGCATGAAATATAAAACTATACCAATTTAGTGAAGGTGTTTGAAACTTTCAAACCAAAATTATACTTTTAAAACTATAAATATCCTAAAAATATAAATGCTATCAATGTTGTTGTGAATATTGTAATAATAATAGATCCAATTCCAATTTTTTGAGAAACGCTTTCAGTAATCAAAATTGAATTCTACATGTATTCTGCGCCCAAGGCAAGAATGATACTTGATGATTGCCCATTTAATGTCAGAGACTGTGAATCAAGCAGAGGAGAAGGAGAAGGAGGAGTGGTTGTTATTCAGAAAGGGGAAAGAGACAGCATAGCCCAGAGGAGGGAGCTGAATGAAGGAAACATTTCAAAGAGACTCTGCTTTAATTGGATTCCTATAAGCCTGCTGGAACTTATCTTTTCAGTTCTCAAAATGATGCTTTACCCTATCATTACAGATATCTTTTTGAAATTTGTGTGGTTGACTATATATTGGCTGAGAAGTTCTGTAAAATCTTCAGTGCTTTCAGCTAATATCACCTCTTCCTCCTCCTTTCTCCCTCCTCCTTTTTCTCATCTTCCTCCTTGTCCTCTTCCTCCTCTTTTCTTTCCTTCCTTCCTTCCTTTGAAAATATCCCTACCTGGGTAAGGAGTGCCTATATACAGCTTAAGGATCTTGTCAAATCCTTTTGAAGCTTCTAGATCCCCAGAATATGTGGACAAGAGGAGTCCTTGGATGTCTCTGATCTTGGTTGTTTTACTTGAAGAAGTTTCATTACCAAACTAGGTAACATCTTCAATGCATTGAACAGATAATTTAATCTGGGAATGAAACTCCTGCAAGCAAACAGCCAGGCTCAGAGCACACCAAGGATTCCCCAGTTCAACCCTGAGCTACAAATTTTCCTTGTGGGGGATGCTTGAGATGTTACAGTCCAACAAAGTTTGGAGTTATACCCTCCCTTGCGCTGCCATGCCAAAGCAAATAAACCACGACAAAGAGATTAAGGCAATATTTATTACAGTTATAATTCACACTCTAATTCACTATTGGGATGGAAAGATTCTGTTCTGAGATAAAATTTTCACTGATGACTGTTGGCTCTGTAACTGGGTGTTTGAGCTAGGCACACTGTGGACAGAAAACGGTGCAAATTCTGATCTCATTTCCACTAAATTCACTTTGCTCCAAATATCTCCATACTATTCAAGAAAGAAAGAAAAAAAACACCCTACATAAGCACTGTTCGTAGAGGCACTCTGCTTTTTTTCCAGAATTAAACTCTATGTATTTACTCTCACAAGGTATCAGCAAAATACAATTTTTCAGAACACTAATCTTTTTGTGAGATTCCAATGGTACATGTTCTATTTACCAATCTGATTCTTCTTATTCTTTAGGGTTCACTTCAGGGGTGGGTTCTATTTACCTTTACTACTGGTTTGCAATGGGAGTGCGTGCACGCATGCTTCTGCACATGTGCAGATCACCCATGATGACATTGTGGTGGGTGGGCAGAGCCTCCTGCCGGTTTTACTACCAGTTCTATAGAACCGGACTGAACCAGGAACAACCCACCACTGGTTCACTTGTGGGACCATTTTTAGTGTACCAATCCATGCCAATGTTTGTTTTTTTAAAAAATATGGACTGAATTATAATCCTGAGATCAATCAGGATAGAGGGTTAAGGTGAAAGTTTAACAAAATGCATGAACAAATATTCCCCACTGAAAGTAGGATAAAATTCTGAATGTATATGCATCAAAAGGGATGTTAACTTACAATACCTTCCATCTGTTTATAAAGTTTAAGGGAACAAAAGAAGTGTCTAGGGCAAATACTTTCTCATCCCCTCCCCTTTTCTTTTTTAAAAAATCTCATATTCTTGCTTAAGTGTTATTGCTAAGTTTGTCACAGATGTCTTCTTTTTAAAAAAACAAACAAACAAACAAACAAACCTGAGTTAATTTTTTTTTATAAATCACTTAATTTGGTGATTAGAATTGGATTGGAAAATTAATAATGAATTAAGACCTAACAGTTTCATTCAGCAAGGAGTCTCAAAGTTATAGAATCTGTCAAGTACCTTATTTCAGTCAGCAAATAGTTGAAGATCCCATTTGGATTATGGGCTTTGTAAAATAATTAACTAAGCAGATACCTAAAATGAAGCATGTCTTGGAAGGGGGGAAGGGACTAATAGATGTCATCTTGTCCAGAATATAAATCTATATTTCCTTATTGAATGTGTAACAAAAGTGACCTCCTTATGAGATTTATTTTTAATGCAGTTCTTTTACTTTGTCTGAAAAGCACATTTTGCACATAATAACTTATTGAATAAGAGTCAGAAGAGATTAGCATTCATTTTAATTTTGTCACTTTAATTCAAAGGATGCACTGTTATAAAAACTGATGGCAGAATCAAACACATGGATGTCATTATAAATTGTCATAGTGACACCTTGACAATACAAAATGTATACAGTACACTGATTCTAGTTATTTTCCACAACATGTTTTACAGCTTCTTTCTTATAGTTTCTCATGTTCAATTAATTTAAAGGTAAAGTCTCCTTCAGGTAAACATCAACTAAAGGATCAACTGTTTTTATGTGTGTATGTATGTGTGTTTTCAAATCAGTGTTGACTTTCGGCAACTATTTGGACAAATCCCTGCAGTTTGGAGGGGCAAGGTTTTGTGAAATGGTGGTATATTCAGTTAGAGTATATGATTTCAATTTGGTCCAAGTGCATTTCTGATTGATTGATTGATTGATTGATCATGTAGTATCAAATCAGTGCTGACTTTTACTGACCACATAGATAAATTTTCTTAGGAGGATCTAGGTTTTAGTTCTAGGTTTTCTCCCTGATTAGTTTTTATCCATTGTTTCTTGTTCTGTCTTCAGGTGCTTTGCAGTATAAATTGACTCCCTCTTTGTCAGGCCTGAAGCTGATCTGGCTAAGCCAGTCCATTTTCATAGGGGCTTTGATTTCTCTTGTGGGTTATTCTCACCTGGCTTCAGGCTGACACAGTTTGGAGTTGAAGGGGGAGAGCAAGGATAGGTGGAGTATTGCAGCCAAAACAACATGGTTGGACAAGTGGGGCCCCACTGTCTCATGGGAAGGCAGCTACAGGAGTCTAAAACTAGGGATAGGCTCTAACCCTCCTCAAACATTTGCCAAAGGGAAGGACATCCGACAACGGATTGGCACTAAGTAGAGTGAGAAAGCTACCACAGCTTCACAACCACTCCCAGGTACACCCCAAATCCCTAGGGAGTATCTGGACCTAGGGAGTACCTGGACCTAGTAGAGGCATTCAGCAAGGAGAAATGCAATGTGCTACCCACTCACCACCCCACAGACTTTGCTATAGAGCTCATGCCAGAGGCTAAGATACCCAAGCCAAAGATGTACTCTATGACCCCAAAAGAGATGGGAGAGTTAAGAGAGTACATTGACAACAACCTGGCCCATGGATTCATCCAATCAATGAAGTCCAGGTTGGCTGCCCCAGTCCTCTTTAAAGAGGTGGATAGGTTGATGAGGCTATGTGTGGACTTTAGAGAAATTAATTCCGTATGCATGGAAAACACCTACCCAATGCTCCTCATGAAGGAAATGCTGGCCTACCTGGCCAGGGGCAAGGTGTTCACCAAACTGGACCTATGAGAAGTGCAGATCAAAAAGGGGGATGAGTGGAAGACTGCCTTCCACTGCCCTCTAGGGAACTTCAAGTTCAAAATAATGCCATTTCATGCTATATTGCTCCAAATATTCCCTCATTGTTTTGTTTTGTTTTTTATGTGAAAGCTGGCTCAAGAGCAGTAATGTGAAAGGGATCTTGGAGACCCATGGACAATCACTTAAATGTGAGCCAGCAGTCTATAGCAGCAGCCAAAAAAAGCCAATGAAGTCCTAGGTTACATTAACAGATGGGTAGAATCAAGGTCATACAAAGTATTAGTAACATTATATAAGACTTTATCTACATCTTTATAAAAAAGATGTAGATACTCTGGAAATAATGCAGAAAAGAGCAACAAAGGTGATAAGGGGCCTAGAAGCTGAAACATATGAAGAATGGTTGCAGAAATTGGGTATGTCCAGTCTAGTGAAAAGAAGGACTACGGATGACATTATAGCAGTATTCTAATATTTGAGGGTTTCCCACAAAGAGGATGGGATCAACCTTTTTGTCAAAGCACCAGAAGGCAAGACAAGAAACAATGGATGGAAACTAATCAAGGTGAGAACCAATCTAGAACTAAGAAGAAATTTCCAAAAAGTGAGAACAATTAACCAGTGAAATATCTTGCCTTCAGAAGTTATGGATGTTTCATCACTAGAGGTATTTAAGAAAAGTTTGGACAGGCAGTTGTCTGGAATGGTATAGGGTCTCCTACTTCAGCAGGGGGTTGGACTAGAAGACCTCCAAGATTCCTTTCAACTTTGTTATTCTGTTATTATATTCTTTAGTTAATATATTAGATAAAAAAAAAGGTGCACTGCAAAGAAACACTTTTCTTGATTTTGACTACTTAAATGGGTCTAAATTGTTTTCTTGCCAAATTTCCATCTACTCTACAGAACTAGAATCTCTTAACAGATTGTCATCTAAATAGTAACCCTGCTTGTACTTTGACTAAATGATTCCTGCAGATATATCTGTCTGTAATTCCAAATGAAGATCTCCTTCCAGTGTTTGCATGTAATTAAATGGTTTCATGGGCCACTTTAACTCATTCTTCTTTTGTAAGAAAACAATCAAATCTTTAAAAGCTTCAGTATAATTTTATAATGATATAGTGAATGAACAAGGGAGTGGCACAGAGTGTCCAAAACCACTCAGTCTGTTGCCCATTTAATTAATACTGCAAAGTTTTTCCTATTAAAGCAAGACTCCTGATATTTTCCAAGATCCATAGAGCTGTTCTCCTAAACAGGTAGGTAAAGCAATAGCAATTATATATCACTTCATAGTGTTTTACAGGCCTTTCTAAGTGGTTTACAGAGCCAGCATATCGCCTCAACAATCTGGCTCCTCATTTTACCAATCTCAGAAGGATGGAAGTCTGAGTCAACCTTGAGACAGTGAGGATCAAACTCCTGGCTGTGGGAATGCAGACTTAGCTTGTTTATACTGCATTCTAACCACTCCACCATCACAGTTCTTTATGGGTATGCTATTTCTGGCAACCTATAAGCCACTGACCTATTCCTTTCACCTAAATAAGGATGAATCCTGTATTATGTGGGAGAAATCCTGGGGGAGAGAGGAGATTAGCCCAAATATAGGCACAGTCTCAGCAAAGGGTATTGGCCAATGATTTCTCCCAAATGCCTATTTTAGTCCTGTTCACAGTGAGATAGCAAGAAAGGCAGTGAAGTTGTGAATAATTGATGGAGGATTCTGTCCTTGGGGAACTGATTCTTTGCTTTCATAAGGACTTCATTCAGTGTTTTTGTGTGATTATAATTTTACTGTTTTTGTAAAGTAATAACATAGAGTTGTACTGCCTTTTTTCTCAGATACAGGTTTTCAGCGTTTCACTTCAATAAACGAGCATTTGGCTGTGTTTCTAAATTAGCTCAGGGGTATTAATGTTTCTCAAACTTGGCACAAAGATATGTGCACCTCAACTCCCAGAATTCCCCAGTCAGGGAATAGAATAATTGTTTCTCCCTCGGAAAGATGAAGTATAGGTGTTTATGTGTTAGGTAGGAGGGTGGAAAATAATCACCTTTCAATTTTCTGTGCCTAGGACCAAAATAGAACCACTGAAAAATGGAGTTACTTAATCACAAATGTTAAACATAATCTCTATTATAATGAGTTTTATCATTAAAAGGCCAAGAAATCTTCTTTGTTAAATTACTTTCTTTTCTTCCTTCTGATAGCAATAAATAACCTGGTATCAGGCAGGTTTTCCTCACAACCAAAACTGTAGCCTGCCTTCAAACAACAGATGCCCTTGTTGAAGTATAAACTCAGTTCCCCTCAGTTAGAAATTCAGCTTGGTAATACTATGGACCTATTAAATGAATTTATTTATTAAGAAACCCCAACCAAAGGTCTATCATTCATCCTTACAGGACTAAAGATAGAAAGTGTTTGGGGTGGTTTATACTTTTAAAGTGTATGATGCATTAATGGTGGACAACAGGTAATCACTTCCTAACAAATGTTACACATTCTTAATTGGATAAGTATTTGTGAGACTCACAGCCTTTTGAAGTAGCCCAAATCAGAAGACAGATACCACAATAATCACTGGCATATAATCTAAATATATACATATTTAGATTAACAGAATCAAGAATTTCTCCCCCCTAATTAAGGAGGGACTAGTTTGAATTTATTTCTTACCCTTTCTTCTTTTCTAGAACTAAGGAAGAATATGGCTCTAATTAATTACGGGGAAAGTGACTGGTGATTTGTTGAATAACTGCTGCAAAAAAGGATCATAAAATCAGGTTTGCCACATGACTGATTCATTTTACAACTGTCATGACCATGATGGATAGGCTCCATTATTAGGATCATAAGTCAAGTACTACCTGTATTTACTAGATGGCAGTAAGGAGAACAATTTTCTCTATGCTGCTATCTAGTGGTTGTGCAGTTCAGATCTAGTAACCTAGATTTTGGCAGAGAAGAAAGGAAGCTATCCATGTCATGAAATTCAAATTAATCAGAAGCCTAAATCAACACAGTATTGACCTTTTGAGGTAAGCAAGGTTAAGAAGCAGACATAGAGGGATATTCTTGTTATTGAGTGGTAAAATTAGAGAATCTTGAAAACCCATAAAACTTTCTGTCTGCTCCATCTTATATTAAATACAGTCAAGACAAGTTTATTTTGATTTTCTTCTTCATTCTTTCTTCTTCTTTTTTCAAGTCTGAGTATTTTTTTTTTCCAGAAACTCCTGCATTCATGATTCAATCATTACAGTTTGGCATCCATCCATCCACTTGGTTGGGTAGATGCAAAACTGACTACATCAGGTGGAATTCAACCATTGTTCTTTGGTAAAGTGTTGTCCTATAAATAAATTAATTAACTGCTAGATAACTGAGCCAAGTCAGATATATTTCAGGGCTAACCTAGAGCTGTGAGGAATTGCAAACTATAGAGAGTAAAAGCGTGAACAATGAAAAGTAAGTTACACATTTTAAAAATAAATACTCTTTATAAATAATATTCAATAATATTCTGCTGATCCACCAAACAACTGGTTATCAGCAATAAACATTTTTGCTCTTATTTTTGTATTGCAATTCAATATTTTCTCACGGTTTTAATCTAAAATTAATCTAATTTAATCTAAACTTCCATTGTATAATAGCTTATTTTACATTTGTTCTGTCTGTTATATTGTTCTATCAGTTGCATGAAACTTTGGAGATTCTTGTTGTCTGATGCAAATTAATCCTGCCATCCATACCTTGCATTTCTTGAGGGACCCAAGTAATTGGTTTTATTATCACAATTCTGGGGCATATCTGAGAATCTCAAATGTAAGCAATTATAAGAAAATACTCCATTTGCTTTCAACAGAATATTCTATCTGACAGGCAATTCTCTTGATGCATCTTTATAAATACAGCAAATAAAACCAGATCGCTCAGAGGATCAGAACAGTCTGCCCTAATGTGCACATTTGAAATTGTAAATTTTGCTGGAAAGTTATGCACTGCAACCCTCTTACAGGCCTTGCTTTAGGGCCAGGTTAATTCTTATGTTAAATATTTTACCCCAGAATATCCAAGACCTAGAAGATTCCATGATGTTCTTGATTCTTTAGGTCAGGAATCAAGTATATGTGATGTAGTCCTGTTCAGTGGTGAAATCCATGTTTTTTTTTACTAACGGTTCTGTGGGCATGGCTTGGTGGGCGTGGTAGGAGAAAGATACTGCAAAATCTCCATTCCTTCCCCACTCCAGGGGAAGGATACTGCAAAATCCCCATTCCCTCCACTCCTGGGTGAAGGATATTGCAAAATCTCCATTCCCACCCCACTCTGGGGCCAGCTAGAGGTGGTATTTGCCGGTTCTCCAAACTACTCACAATTTCCACTACCGGTTCTCCAAACTGCTTAAAATTTCTGCTACCAGTTCTCCAGAACCTGTCAGAACCTGCCTGATTTCACCCCTGGTCCTGGTCCTTTAAAATTTCCTAAAACTCTTTATCTTATCAATGAGGTCAAACAGTTAAGATTAGATTAGGGTTAAAGAGTTTAGAAGGGGAAAGTTCATCTTCTGAATTCAACTAAGCCTAAAATTTCTGTTGAATTATAACAAATCAAACTCACTAAGTGAATCTAGCTTCCCCATTGATTTCATTCGTCAGAAGGTCGCAAAAGGTGACCTCCTGAGACTGGGGCATTGCAACTGTCATAAATACAAGTCAGTTCCCAAGTGTCTCAATTTCAATCACAGGATTGTGGGAATGCTGCAATGGTCATCAGTATGAAAATGGCCATAGGACACTTTTTTTCAGTGCAATTGTAATTTTGAGCAGTCACTAAGCAAATTGTTGTAGATTGAGGCTTACTTGTATTTCAGGGAGGTACCCTAGGACTTCTCTGTTCTTCCATGCAGGTTCAGTCCAGGCCAAATATTGGTTAATTTCTAAGCCCAGACAAGGAGACAGAAGTACACATTTCTATTTTCCTGTGGAAGCTCAATGGGAGATATGGTTCAATGCTTCCACCCAAGTTATATTACTTTAGATTTTTTTCCTCTTCTATTTCCAGAGAATTTTTTTTTAAAAAAAAGTCAAGATGAAAATGTATCATATTTCCTAATTTGTTATTTGCTGTTGCAGTAGTCCCCGTTGCTTTATTAGGGTCATATAATATTGTGCTTTATTGTGTTTATGTTGCTTAGCAACAGTTGTCAGTTGCTATTGTTAAGTAAGGACTACCTGTGTATGTACAAGTAGTCCTCAGGCTATGATAGCAATTCAGGCTAGGAATTCCATAGTTTAGTGCTATATTGTCACATGACTATGTTGCATAGTGATTGAACTTCTGCCTGTCCTAGTTGCTGACATTAAGTGAGGACCATGTAGGTTCTTAAGCAAGGACTTCATGTGACCATGATTTCCAACTTCTGCTGGCTTCCCTATTGACTTTGTCTGTGAATACTGGAAAATATTGGCAATTGCAGTCACATGACTATTGACTGTGATGGCCAGAACTCTGATGGTCTATCATAAATCCCTCTTACTTGGTGCTAACATAACTTTCGTCATTGAATAAATAGTCATAACCTGAGGACTAACGCTAAATTCCACCTTGCAAAGCCAGTGATTTTTCAAGAGTTGTTGAAAATTTAAAGTGATCCCAGATTAACTTTAACTGCTAATCTGCAAGTGTAAGACATACTGCCTCCATTCATTTACACACACCACACACACACACACACACACACACACACACACACACACACAGAGAGAGAGAGAGAGAGAGAGAGAGAGAGAGAGAGAGAGAGAGAGAGAGAGAGACGTGTACCTATACATTATACATTATAACCTGGGATGCTAGATCTGTCAAATTCATTTAAAGGTAACAGAGAAAAGAATGTTAGTATTAACAAAAGAGCAGCAAATGTATTGCAGCTAATTGCAAATACTTTTGCAAATAGCTAGGACTAAGGGGATAAGATTATTATTATTATTTTGTGGTGACAAAGGAAAGAATCTTTTGTTTTAACCTGAAAAAAAAGAGAGAAGAAAATGTCTTTTCTGGATGTTTTAGAGCTACCAAGCCCACCCCTCCCCCCAAAAAAGTCAAGAATAAAGATTTAACCACCACCGAAACAATTCCACTCATGTCATTCTGCAAATACAAATTATAACGGTTAGCCTCTCGATTTAATCTGAAGCACGTTAGGGTGAAGCTTCAGCAAATGCTCCAATTTAGAAATTGTTCTTTCTTGCATATGAATTAATTATATTCAATAATATTTCCATGCTCATTTAATATTGCAAATGTCTGATTTCTTTTCTCATTTAGAGCAGTATCAGGCATCATCAGGAACTAAAATTGTCAGCTCCAAATCCCATTCTATTTCTTTTATCTGACCTGGGATTTATACATTTGTGTGTTCATCTCTATCAAAAAATTCTCAGAACCCAAAAAACATTCTTTGGAGTTTCATTTCCCCTAATTTGTTTATGTTGTTTAAAGGAAGGCAATGAATGTATTTCTTCAAAGGTTGAAGAAAGCATACATAACTCTCCTTCCTGTAATTTCTCCAACAGCCCTGCAACATTTGGGTGAGAAGTAACCAGTCTTAAGTCCTATTTTGTCAGGTTCAAAGAAGCAGGACTATTTGTAAATTTGGAGCATAGAAAATTTATTTGAGACTGTACACAAGAATCTGGTCAAGGAAAGTTCAACACATACTAAATTGGTGCCAGATAAAGTTCAACAGCATTCAGGAGTGTTTTGACTTGGAGTACTCGTGGGAACACAACTCTAAGCTAATGGCATGCTTAACTCTGCATCCCCAGCTCTGCTTGCTTGTCTACAATACTTTGAGTTTACAAAATTGAAGGTGAATTTGAATCCAAGTTCTAGCGCAACCTATTAACCATGATACTGGTAGCTTTAATGCTACCAATGAACTTGCCATTATTTGTGTGCCAGCCATGTATAAAAGGCAGAATCAATGATTTGAAGGAAATTTGGGGCTTGCAGAAATAAATATTTGGGGGACAGGACTTAAGCACTAAGAAAACTCTAAACATTTCGAATCTCTCCAAGGCTCAAGGTTGACTCAGCCTTCCATCCTTTCTAAGGTAGGTGAAATGAGGACCCAGTTTGTGGGGGCAATAAGCTGACTTTGTATAAATATACAAAGTATGAAGGCTATTGCTTAACACATTGTAAGCCGCCCTGAGTCTCTGGAGAAGGGCGGCATATAAATCAAATTAAAAAATAATAATAATAATAAAAACATGATAAAGAAGAGTCACAAAGAAAGTTGATTTAAAAACATATTTAAAAAAAATTGTAGAGATTGTAAAATGGTAGAATATATTCTTGCACTGAACAGCAAGATTCCTATGTTAGATTTCAGTTGTGATATATTGCTATAGGTAAGATATATGTAAAGTGTATATTGATATGTAAGAATTACAAAGACACATACAAAGAAAAAAACAATTGCTACCAACCAGCCTTCCATTGAGGATTGCATGAGTCAAAAAGAGGGCTGTAAAAATATTTACAGACCCCTCACATCCTGGACATAAACTGTTACAACTCCTACCCTCAAAACGATGCTATAGAGCACTGCACATCAGAACAACTAGACACAAGAACAGTTTTTCCGAATGCCATCACTCTACTAAACAAATAATTCCCTCAACACTGTCAAACTAAGTCTGCACTACTATTAATCTTCTCATCGTTCCCATCACCCATCTCCTTCCACTTATGACTGTATGACTGTAACTTTGTTGCTTGTATCCTCACGATTTATATTGATATTGTTTCCTGATTGCTTATTTGTACCCTATGATTATCATTAAGTGTTGTACCTTATGATTTTTGATTAACGTATCTTTTCTCTTATGTACACTGAGAGCATATGCACTAAGACAAATTCCTGTGTGTCCAATCACACTTGGCCAATAAAGAATTCTATTCTATTCTATTCTATTCTATTCTATTCTATTCTATTCTATTCTATTCTATTCTATTCTATTCTATTCTATTCTATCCTATCCTATCCTATCCTATTCTATTCTATTCTATTCTATCCTATCCTATCCTACCCTACCCTACCCTACCCTACCCTACCCTACCCTACCCTACTCTACTCTACTCTACAAGAGTTGCACAAAGCAGGAGAACCAATTGGCTTAAAAATAAACCTGAAAAAGAGACAAGTTATGTTTAATAAGTTATAGATAGATAGATAGATAGATAGATAGATAGATAGATAGATAGATAGATAGATAGATAGATGGATGTAGGGAGAGAATTAGATGTAGTAGACCACTACATATAGCCAACAAATCTCAATGGAAGGTGACACAATGAAGGGAATTGAACAATGTGTTAAATGTTGTTGGCGGGCATTTGGCAACCTAAGCATAATTTTCAAGAACAATCTGAAGAGAAATGTTTTTAATCAGTGCGTGTTACCTGTTCTAACACATGCTGGTGCAACATGAACACTAACTTCACAATCAATACAATACAATACAAGTGGTGCAAAGAGCCATGGAAAGATACATACTTGGCATTACAAGACTAGAAGGATTCATACATGAATTAGAGAACAAATGAATGTATACGATATCATCAAGAGAGTAAAAGAATGGAAATGGAAATGGGCTGGTCACAGAGCAAGAAGAACAGATGGCAAATGGACCATGGCAGTCATAAAATGGATCCCACTTGATAAAACAAGATGGGTAGACAACATCAGCAAGTATTGTGGGCCCGTTGGCAAAAGAAATCTCAGGACCATATAGCTTGGAAACGTGCAGAAAAGGCCTCCATCTTCCAGTGGATAGACAGTGACTAAAATAATATTGATATGTGGAAAAAGACACCTATCTTGCTCTTGTTATTGTAATCAATATTGCAGGAAGGAAGTCAATAAATAAAGCAGGAAAAATTATGTTACTCAATGATGCTACTAAAACTTTGTGTCTTTGCCACCAGAATTCAACAGTGCAATATTCAGGTATTCAAGTGGTGCAGTCAGTTGGTTGCCCATTTTATGAGACTAAGAATTTCAAACAAAGGCAAGGAAACTCAGATCATAATAAAAACAAATTGCTATCGCAACTTGTATTACAAGCTTGTTATTGACAAATGCTATGAACCTCACTCTTAACTGTTACAGCCATTTTGTACAGAATGCATGACAGGTGGCTTAAGATATAAGGATTTGATTGAATACAGAGCTATTTTCTCACTTAGGAGTATCTCTTCTTCTTTTTATTAAGTTCCCTTCTTGCTGACTGTTTCCATGGCAGTCATCACACTCCAGAACTCTTTTGAGAAAAGTGATTCATCTCAAATATATCTTTTAGGTTTTTTTAGGATCTGCTCAGTTCTTTGCAGCTTAGTTGGTACTAACCCATGAGCAGGCCGCTGGCTGGAATTTAGCTCTGAGTCAATTTCTTTTAAAACCATTCTGTTTCTGAATGCTATAATTATGCCATATTATTTTGGTCCATGTTCTGAATCATCCACTGGTTTTAGCAGGATGGAAAAAAGAAGAAACTAACAACAATTCCATACTGTTGCTACAACAGAAAAGCTTGATAAACTCAAGAAATTCATCTGCAACTGTCTTGCATTTCTCTATTCAAAATACCTGTTTCAGCTATAGCATGCATGTATTTAAGGAGAACCTTTCAAAATAAGTGCCATTCATTCCTTTATTTACACAGGACAGAAAAGTCTGTATTTGGAGACTATGGGTTTGAACTGCTTTTTTAAATCCACAGGTTGGTGAGTGGAATCTGCACCTATGTTTGCACCAGCTTTTTCACTCTTAAAATGCATTTATCAGTTTATCTTGTTCTGTTTCTATTTTTTTCCCTCCAGTGCTGCCTAGTAATGATAGGAATGAAATTCCACATATCTGGAGCATCATTTCATAGAATTATCTTTGGTCATGCTAGAGCGGTCTTTTCCATTACGGTGTTTTCTTGTTGTGTTAGTCTTAACAGATGGTTAAAAACTTTTTGGATGGGAGTTATATTGGGACTACTTACATGTAAATAAAATCCTCGACTTCTGATCACAATTGGGACCAGAATTTATGTTTCTAAACAAGGTTAAGTGAGTCACACCTAATTTTATAACCTTTGTTTTGCCATGGTTATCAAGTGAATCACTTGTTAAGAGAAGCCAGCTTCCAACTTTGCTTGTCAGAAACCACTTGGGACACTTGCAAATCACATGACCCTGAGGTGATTCAACCATTGTAATTGGTTGCAAAGTGCCTGAATTTTAATCATGTAAGCATAGGGATGCTATAACAATCGTGAGCGAGAGGTATTGATTGTAAATTGCTTTTCTTCAATTGTCCTGTTTGAATGGTCACTAAATGAATGTTTGTAAGTCAAGGACTACCTGTACACAGTACCTTGTACCTGCAATATATCAAACTGGGAAAAGCCGTGTTACAGAGTGAAGACTTTGATTTTAGGTGCCATATAGATTAAACTGGGATCAAACTTCAAAATCACTGAAAGTCTAAATTGAATTGTACCATTGAAGGGAACAGAAGGTGGGTGTGTGAGAGAAAACCTTATAGATAAGAGAGGTAATCACTTATCAAAAAGTACCAAAAAGCCATCACTAGACTCTCCAAAGGTGTAGAGTAACCTGCCTACACATTTCCCTTTTTGCATTATGGGGAAAATGAATTAGATTTTTTTGCATTTTATTTACTTCGGTGAAGTAACTCCCCCAAAATACCGTATTTTCTGGTGTATAAAACGACTTTTTAACACATGAAAATCTTCTCAAAAGTTGGGGGTCGTCTTATACGCCGGGTGTCATTCTCCTGTAACCAGGCAGACCAGCCTAAAAGGCTCTGACGAGCCAAGCTCTGACCATCCCGGCTGAGTTGCCTGCTAATCAGGCAACTCAGCTTGGATCGCCAGAGCCATGTAAAAGAAAAAGTTTTCCTCCTCCAGCTTGCTTACCTTAGCTGCTTAGTTGCAATGCTTGCCTTGCTTCGCTTGCCTGCAATCCATTCCATCAGCAAGCAACTCCCTGCCTGCAATCAAGCAGGCAGGGAGTTGTGGACTTCAACTCCCAGAATTCCTCAGTCAGCAAAGCAAAGCTGGCTGAGGAATTCTGGGAGTTGAAGTGTACAAGTCTTAAAGTTGCCAAGGTTGGAGACCCCTGTTCTATTGGGTAAGTTTTTTCCCCTTTGGGAGCTTTAAAAAAAATAGTTAATTGGGGTTTTTTTTTTAGTTGTTCTTTTTTAGACCTAGCCATTTAAAGTTTAGGAAGTTTTAAATTTAGCTTTCATATAAAAATAAAAATAAAATAAAATAAAATAAAATAAAATAATATTTGTGCAGCTTTCTGAGTTTTAGTGTGTTTCTGTAGTGTTTCACTCTAACTACACAAACACACAAAATCTCACAAAGCTGTATGTGGAATTTTGTGTGTGTAAAGTGTGAAAGTTGGGTTTTTGGACTTTTTGTGGCTCCTGCTTGTTGCAGGGGCCATTTTGGGTCTAGCACAGCTGCTTTTACATTGTGGGTGAGCCAGTTGATATTTTTTAATTTTTATTTGGTGTGCATTGGAAGAGGGGTCGTCTTATACGGTGAATATAGCCCAAACCCTATATTTTAACAGGAAAATACGTCTTATACGCCCAGTCATCTTAAACGCCGGAAAATATGGTAAGTATTGGAAAACCTAAGAAGATAAATTCCCCGGGATCTTCTCCCCTGCAGTTATCTTTCAACTGATGAAATTTCTCTCAAGTGGAGGATTTCAGAGAAATTGTCATGGTAGCAAGGGTGATGATCTTGTGTTTATTGATTTTACAACCTAGCTGGAGGGGATGGAGGTGGGAGGGGGAGATTAGAATACCCTGCATTTAATTGTAGTTTTGTCTCAAGAAGTCTGTAGCTTCACTGGCTTTCCATGCTTTTATGAAAGTCCAAGGGGGATTTGTCCATCAAATTTCCAGAGAAAGCAATTGAGTGGATGATTTTATCAAACTTCTACACTGCGGATGGAATGGAAAATCTATTAAAGAAATAAAAAAAAAACTCCCTACAGTGCCCTTTCTGATCTCTGCATGGTATTCCTATATAAAGGGAAAGGTAATTAAAGCAGGATAGCATCAAGTTGCAGATGAACAGTCTGAATGTCAGATCACTGTGTTGAGTTAAATCTGAGCTTTGGGCATCTACTGTAGGTAAGAATGTGCCAAAATCCAGTCCTTACATCTGAAGGGAGATATTTCAGAAAGGATTTGCCCTAGTTAAGCAGGCAGTCCATAGAGAATTAGGTTTGGGAAATCAAGACCTATATTTGGCAGCTTAAAAATCCAGGAACACTATATCACCAGAATGTGGTAATTTACAACAGCTTGATAATATAACTTGCTCCTCTGAAAAGCAGCAAAGTTCTATCTTCACAGTGTATACTAACTGAAATATAATTTTCTTTATTCCTCATTTGCTAGCTTCTTAATCAACAGAAATGGGAGGTGGCACATTCATTCCTTTTTCTGGAAAAGAATGAGAGGCACTTGTGCTTTGTTTTATCCTGACCTTCAAAAGTTTCCTGTCACTAAATTCTTACCCCACAGATGTAAGATTCAAACTCGTGCTTCCAAAGTTGAAGCAAACAGCCGTTTGAGGGCAGGAGAGGAAGAGAGAAATCCAAGGTTACAATACAGTTAATAACACAGCATAGATCTCTTGTCTGTTTTCTTCCATCCTCAAACTTTTGTAGCAGACATCTCTTGATCACACTCAGTTGCTCAGTCACTGTCTGGCGAAAAGCTGCTTTTGCAAATGAGCTGATTTCTACTTTGCATTGCAAGTGTGTGTTTGGGTTGGGGAAGACATATTTATTTTCTGCCTTGGAAACACAGGGGAGGGAAGCGCAACCAATCCTGATGTTCCGAAACATTTGCATTGCAAACAGGTGCCTGAAAATATGGGCATTGAAAAAGGTTTTCTTTGTTTGTTTTTTTAAAAAATGGGCATTTTAGCTATAGTACAGCAGCTTTACATGGATTAGGCCTATTGATTTTAATAGGCTTAATCATACTCGGCACATATTGCATTAAGATCATTCTCTGATACTGACAATAGAATTAGATATTACCATTAAAAGCATAATAAAAAAAATGGACATTTGCCAGTGCCTCCCCTGCCCAAGGCATAATAAATGCTAATCTCCAGTAATGTGATAACTTCCAGATTCCCAACCAGCTTTCTAGAAAGTGACAGATTGAAAATGTTATCCCTTAAGGTTCTAAAGGAACCATTTATTTTTTAAATAGATTTATTTTATCCTGCCTTTATTACTTTGTAAATAACTCAATTGCATGTTTGTTTCCCAAATTCGTGGGTCTGTTTAATTATTCACTCATTAGATTGACACCAATATTTCCTCTGAAAAATCAGAGGCCGAGATAGCACATCTTCACTCATTTTATTTTTCTTGCAAATCCTACAGGAGGAGCGAGGAAGAGAGACATATACCATACTTTTCGGAGTATAAGACGAACTTCTCCCCCCAAAAAAGAGGATGGAAATGTCGGTGTGTCTTATAGACCGAATACAGCCATTTTTGGCTTCCCGAAGGTTAGCCATCACTGTTATAGACCTTTGCATCCTAACTCATAGCCAGCCATTATAGCTTAGAACCTATTTTCCACATCTTCCCTCACTCCGCTTGCACACAGTTTCTCGTTAACATAGAGCAAATCCAGAGTTTGATGGGTGCATATGGTAGGCAGATGTTGGATTTAACTCCTAGGAGTTGCACTAAAAATAAAATATTTATTTTAAACTTCTGAGAGTTGTATGGGTTATAACTAATATGGTCACACTGGTTTGGAAGATAGCTTGGAGGAGTTAGGGTTACTGAAGGGAAAATAGCACTAGCATTTAGACTTATATACCACTTTACAATGCTTTACAGTCCTCTGTAAGCAGTTTACAGAGTCAGCATATTTTCCCCAATAATCTGGGTCCTCATTTTACTGACCTTGGAAGGTTGGAAGGCTGAGTCAACTTTGAGCCTAGTCAATTTGAAGTGCCAAATTGCAGGCACATGGCAGTCAGCAGAAGTAGCCTGCAGTAATGCACTATAATCAGTGTGCCACCATGGCTCAGTGTGAGAGGTCTAATTTTTCAAAAGCTTAAGATATCTGTTTTGTTCCTTGAAATACTGCCAACATAGAAACAAAAAATCTTTCTAAATTCTTTTGAAGGATCAGGATCTTTGAAGGGATGGAATGATTCTTCAAGATAACAGTTTTGACTTCTAACATGCACACCCTGCCCAAATCCAGGCCAAAATATTATACCATAACTCCTAAGGTGCTCCGATGCTCATTTAAGCATATTTAAAATTGGTTGAAATATTTTTCCTCCTTATATACACAGATATTAATAGTAGGAAGAAATATTCCATTGGTGCTTACAATTTGTTAAAGAAATAATCAGGTATCCAAGGCCAAACGTTTTAATATCTGATCCCTGAACTAAAGACAATTCATCCTCCCAACAGTGCCTTCTTTCCTTCCTTCCTTCCTTCCTTCCTTCCTTCCTTCCTTCCTTCCTTCCTTCCTTCCTTCCTTCCTTCTTTCCTTCCTTCTTTTCTTCCTTCCCTCCCTCCCTCCCTCTTTCTTTCTTTCTTTCTTTCTTTCTTTCTTTCTTTCTTTCTTTCTTTCTTTCTTTCTTTCTTTCTTTCTTTCTTTCCTTCCTTCCTCCCTCCCTCCCTCCCTCCCTCCCTCCCTCCCTCTCTCTCTCTCTCTCTCTCTCTCTCTCTTTCTTTCTTTCTCTTCTTTCTTCCTTGTATATCAGTCTGCCTTGCATAACCTGAAGAAGTCCCAGATGGTTACTTAGGTTATCCAAATCATTTTGCCACATGTCTTGTCTGCAGCATGACTTGGCAGATCTAAATTTCTGTTCCATACCTCCATTCATAGCCAAATGAGATCATGAGTCAGTTGATGCTCCTTTATTCCCAAATTGGGCTTATGTTTCGACAGCTCTGTGGCCAGCAGTTCGACTTGGATATTTTGAGGCCAATTTAAAAAGGGGATTTCCTTTCTGCAGCCTTCTTATTTATGAAAAGCATGACATATGTGTGTAATGCTTTTTTTTAAAAAAAAAAAGATCATGCCATAATTGATTTTTAAAGTATTTGCTACAGTAGTCACAATCTTGCCATGTGGTTCTGCTAAAATACTTAACTTATGCTTTACTTTCTGTAAAGTTGTGAGAAGGAAGGAATAAAGATGGGATAAAGGTAGAGAGGTGGGAAGAGTGGATTTATACCTTTATTTATTTATTTATTAAATTTATTTGCCACTTAACCTCATCTTGAAGCAACTCTGGGCAGTTTACAGCACAAAAACATTAAAATCATCCAAAGTAAATATTTCTAGCCCAACAAAATGACAATACAGGTAGTGATTAACTTACAACAGTTCATTTACTGACTATTCAAAGTTACAATGGCACTGAAAAATGTGACTTATTGCTGTTTTTCACAGTTATGATCTTTGCAGCATCTCCATGATCATGTAATTAAAATTCAGATGTTTGGCAACTGATTCATTGTTATGACCATTGCTGAGGTCACGTGATCCACCTTTTGTGAACTTCTGATAAACAAAGTCAGTAGGAAAACCAGATTCATTTAACAGCCAGGTTACTAACTTATCAACTGCAGTAATTCACTTAACAACAGTGGCAAGAAAGGTTGTAAAATGGGACAAAACTCACTTAACAAATGTCTCACTTAACAACAGAAAATTTGTTTGGGATGATAAGTCGAGGACTACCTATACAATCAAAATAAAACCATAATCTTATGTAGTTACAGGCATGCTCATTGGTCTTTTTCCTACAGATTCCATGCTTTTTTTTAAATTGTACAAATTCAATATATGTCATAGGAGTTATGGAATAACTAAAAAGCACAATAAGAGTTCTACTTTTTTTTTTAAAAAAAATAGCATATTTCATGTAAATTATAAATTTTTGTCAACACAGTTAGACCCTTGATTTACAACCACAACTGAGTCCAAACTTTCCATTGCAATTGTGAAGTAAGTTTTGCCCCATTTAAAGACTTTTTTTTGCTACAATTGTTAAAGGAATCACTGCAGTTATTAAGTGAATCATGTGGTCATTAAGTGTCTGCTTTCCCCCATTGACTTTGATTGTCAGCACCCAACTGGAAAGGAAACATGACCCCTGGATAGTGAGACCATCATAAATACATGCCAGTTGCCATGTGCCCAAATTTTGATCACATGACTATGGGGATGCTGCAATGGACATAAGTGTGAAAACTGGTTGTTACTTTGTTCAGTGCCACTATAAATGTGAATGGTCACTAAATGAATGGTTGTGAATCAAGAATTACCTGTATTATCATCTGGAATATTAAATTAGCTGAAACACTACAGTACATAGATAGTATTGTCTTTAACAACCTGAAATACTCAGAGTTATTGGTGTTACAACTCCCAGATCCTCTCTTCAGGAACCAAGAGATCAAAGAGATTTTGATGGCTACAATGGTGCCATGGCAAACATAGCTAACATTGATACCTATTAAATCCTCCAATGTCCAGTTGCAGAAAATGTAGATTTTTGCTTCCGTCACACCTAGCAAGTGCCAAATTGCAAAATTATGACTTAAATTATTACTTTCAACTTTATGAGACGGATGACTTTCCAATCTAATTTCTTCAACTGAACATTTACATCAAAAAGGCAGGCCACATAAATGAAATATATTTTGGCATCTTCCTATAACTTCATTGAATCTTGCCATTTTCATTAGATTCTCTTATTTGTATAGTTCTTCTATTAAGCATTATTTTTTTTTGTCTGTTTCAGATCCCCAAAGATTCTAACTGACTAAATCCATTAGTATTCTAATTTTATCTTATAAATTGGGTGAATGTCTTATCCCAATGGCAATAAACTCTTTGCAGCAGCTCTTAAAAACTGAGTGCAAACCGTAGCTGATCCAGAACAAGGCAGTAGGGGCCAACGCTTCACAATCCCCACAGTGAATTAGCTGTACCTTTTGCCAGCTGTTAACTGAATCCAGTTCAAGGAATTCATAGAGCCCTATAAAGATTTATAAATGAGTTTGGTGCAAATTACCTGAAGGATTTATTTCTTTACTTACTAAATTTTAAATGAAATTAAATTTTAATAATGCCATTTAAATTTTAATACATTTTTAGGGGTCCTTGGTGTTCTCTAAGCTTACTTGTTTTCTTGCAGACATTTCATTGCTCAAATCAATGCAGCACTGATGATATTACCTAGTGTGTGTAATGAACATCTGCAAGAAAACAAACAAGCTCAGAGAACCCTCATGTCAACCCGGAGATATAAATATTCTTCTTTATTAGTACATTTTTTTTAAAAAAAAAAATTAAGTAGCCCAGAGTCACTCACAGTGAATAGGTAGCCATATATAGTCCTCAACTTACAACCACAACTGAGCCCAAAATTTATGTTGCTAAGTGAGAAATGTGTTACATAGGTTTTTCCCCATTTTATAACTTTGCTTGCCACATGTGTTAAGTGAATCATTGCAGTTGTTAAATTAGTAACACGGTTAAGTTTACACAGTTAAGGACGGTCGTTGATATCCATTCTTGATCACCATACAAGAAAATATCATCACTTTCCACCCAGGAAAATTTATTTGTAGTTCTGTCTTTCTTTGAAAAAAAAAAAATTCTCAAGTGAATTCTGTCAACTCAAATGGAGTGAAAAACCAGTAGAAAAATATTCAAGAGAACTTCCCTTCCTTGATATAAGAAGCTCCCTTGCAGGAAGCCAAGCTTATTTCCACTATCCAAACAAGAATGGGTTATCCAAACCTGAAAAGGTGAGACTGCCTGTGTAGCAGGGGTGGGTTCTACTGTCGAGTAGCAAATCTCCTCGACACACCCGTCACCAATGTGATGAACCTGATGGCAAGAACCTTACCCATGCAGGGAAGGGGTGTTCAAGAATACATACGGATTCAGCAACGGAGCACGGTGGAGGGTGTGTGTGCATATAGGAAACACATTGATGGTGATAGGTGATGGACGGTATAGGAAAGAGGAAACCAGGGGGGTGGAAGTGGCAACGACAACTGATGACATCATCCACCGGCATTCTCAGCCTTTGAATGGGAGGGGCGGGAGCTGGCGGTATATTTAAAGATGCTACAGCTGTAACTCATTTACAGCGCCTATAAAAATGCAGCAACTGAGCAGCCAGCTAACTCCGTCTTTGAGCTGAAGTCATGGCGCCAGCGTTTTCTGTAAAACCGTTGTGTTAACCAAGATTAAACCCTGGGTTGTATTAGCCAATTCCATGTGTGTGTTGTGCTTTACCCAGCTTCCGACAGACGGTTCCTGGAACGCTGAGATCTACTTACCTTTACAACCGGTTTGCAATGGGGCCACACGCGTGTGCAGAAGCATTTTCATGACATCAGGGTCAGTGGGCAGGGCCTCCCACTGGTTTTACTACCAGTTCTATAGAACCGGTGCAAATTGGGGGCAACCCACCACTGTTGTGTAGGGCTGCTATTAGTCATCTGAAGTTTGGCAATCTGTTGGGCAAAGCTTGGAATATTGCCTCCAGAGTTGCCCAAATCATAGTAAACCATGTTATGCCTAACCAGGTTTTATTGACTGAACTAGATAATAAGCCTTTTCTTCTAGAATTTTGCTTGAAAGCAGGGGTGTCAAACTTGACTTTATTGAGGGCTGTATCAGGGTTGTGTTTGACCTCAGGGGGAGTAGAATGTGCATGGCCAGGGTGAGCATGGCCAGCTCAACGTCACTCATGTCAGGGGTGCCTGTGGTGGCCCGAGGGCTCTGTCAGTGAAAATGGGCTCCTGAGCTCCGTTTTTGGCTGGGACAACCTCCTGCAACTCTCTGCCAGTGAAAATGGAGCTCAGGGGAGCCATGTGTGGTCCTTGTGAGCTCTGTTTTTGGCCAGGATGGCCTTCTGCAGCCCTCTGCCAGGAAAAATGGAGCATGCGGTCCTCTCGGGCTCCATTTTGGTAGAGGCACCGGTGGCTGGTCCTTCACTGTTTCCAGAGCAGCCCTGTGGGCCAGACCTAAGCACAAAGCAGGCCAGATCCTGCCCGTGGCCTTGAATTTAACACCCCTTCTTTAAAGGATAAAGGTAAAGTTTTCCCTTGTCCAGTTGTGTTGACTCTAGGGGGCAGTGCTCATCTCTGTTTCTTAGCCAGGGAACCAGTGTTGTCTGAAGACCCTTCATGTGGCCAGCATGACTATATTCCAAATATGGAATGTTGTTACATTTCCACCAAAGTGATACTATTTATCTATTCACATATACAAGCTTTCAAACTGCTAGGTTGGCAGGAGCTGAGACAAGTAATGGGACTCATCCCATCGAGCAGTGCTCAGGTCTCAAACCCAGGCTGTCAGCTTTTTAGCTGGGAAGTTCAGTGTCTTTAACCATTAACCATTATGCCACACATACACACTTTTTTTTTTTTTTAGACAGATTGAAATACGGGTTGTGGATCAAAGGATGCTCCCTACAAACTATGCAATTGAAGAATTATCCTTATCAATAAATTACAAAATAAAACAAAACTCTCTCTCTCTTTCTCTCTCTCTCTCTCCCCCTCTCCCCCAACACTGTTTGAAAGAAAATAAGGAAAGGGATAGAACTACTGCTTCTCTTGGGAACATTAGAAACACTATGCCTTTATTTCTAGCATTTGGCAGAACGTGTCACTAGAGATATTTATCTCCCTTTAATTTGTTTTCTTTGAACTGCCTGGGAGCTGTGATTCTTAATAATATATGTTTCTCCTGGGTTATAATTTGGCCACCCTCTGTTGGACAAAATATATAATTATGTTTCTCCTTTCTCTCTCTCTCTTTTTAAAGGGAATCAACTTTCTGGTTGGCCAATTAGTCTTAGATATAATTAAGCTGCTTCGGATTTTTGATAACTTATTTCCCAAGCATTAACATTAAGGGGAGATTACTTGGTTGAATTAAAGAACAGTACAAAATAATAATAACAGGTAAGTTATTCTGAGTCTGTAATTTAGAATATTTCAGAACAAAGCCGCCAGATG
Organism: Arizona elegans; assembly: GCA_022577455.1. Lineage (NCBI taxonomy): Eukaryota > Metazoa > Chordata > Lepidosauria > Squamata > Colubridae > Arizona > Arizona elegans. Next base: position 12,635,142 of record JAKOOJ010000004.1, read on the forward strand.
TAGTTCTTATAAATATAAATGATTAATTTTTGCTATTTGTTTTGTAAAGTTTGCTGATGTTCTTATTATTGGACATGGGAAGTGATCTTTTCCAGGGATCTCATTGGCCTCCAGAATGACCTCATATCAGAGATTCATGTAATCCTCAGGATTTTTGACCTTCAAAAAAAGCTATAGACTTTTAGAGGTTTGTACTGGGTTTTATTGGCCTCGTTTTTCTATTGTTTTGTTTGATTGTATTATTTATCTTGTTAAATGTAAAAAGTCTAGTGACTGCACCAGCTTACAAACTTGATTAATAAATAAATAATGAATAAATAAATAAATAAAGCAATAGAAATGCAAGTGTTATCATGGGAAAATTATAATATGAAATATGCTTTATATTAAAGATGCATATGGATACTTGGCCATTTTGTATTCCAGATGGTTTAAGCTTTAAATTATCTGATTTATTTATCAGAAGTGAATTTAAAATATCAGAAGTAATTCATCTTCCATATATATATGTATGTATGTATGTATGTATGTATGTGTATATATATATATATTTTTCCTCTAGCCAGGTTTTTCCTACGTAACCAAGGTTTTTCTGCAGCCCTGGTTATGTAGGAAAAACCTGGCTAGAGGAAACACACACACACACACACACACACACACACACACACACACACACACACATATATATATATATATATATATATATATATATATATATATGCATATTCTTTCTAGCCAGGTTTTACCTACGTAAGCTAGGTTGTTCTGCAGCTTACGTAGGTAAAACCTGGCTAGAAAGAATATGCACATAAAAGCCTACGAAAAACAGAAAAAGACATATATATATATATATATATATATATATATATATATATATATATATATATATATATATATATATATATATATAATATTTCTTTTTCGTAGGCTTTTATGTGCATATTCTTTCTAGCCAGGTTTTACCCACTAAACTAAGATGTTCTTCAGTCCTAGTTCTGTGAATGAGATTTCACAGAACTAGGGCTGAAGAACATCTTAGCTTACATGGGTAAAACCTGGCTAGAAAGAAAGATTAACTGGTCTTCTTATTCCCCCTTTTCCTCAAGTATAAAACATATCAATTTACAAGATAAAACATTATCTTGTTAGAAAAAGAAGCATCCTACTTCTAAGACCACCAAAATGATTCTTACAGCATTTCCATTTGTGTTGTGCAGTCGTAGTGCTTTCTCTATGGGCTTTTTTTTTTTTTTTTTTTTTGGCCGAATTTTGCTAGAAATGCAAGGGAAAAACACTTTTGCAGAAGCTATTACCAAATTTCAAATTCTTGCTAAAATTCATGTGGCTAGGAAATCAATGTGACAGAAGAACAGCAGGAATAAGAGTGAAATGAAGCCAAGGAAATCTGTTCAACTAAGGCTTAAGGGTGCGAGTTTAAGTATAAAGTTCCAAATGTCTGAATATTAGCCATCCAGTTATTCAGCTAAAATGGACAACCATATACATTTGCAAATAAATATAACATGACAGTAATCTGATTTATAAACATTCATTTAGTGACTGTTCAAAGTTACTGAAAAATGGTTTTATCTTTCAATCAGTATCCAATCCATTCTTGTTTAGCTTCTGAACTTATGCAAGACAGGGGAGGCTAAAGTACCTATATCTACTTATCCATGAAAGGTGAAATTTTCTGGATTTTTTTCCCTATTCCCAATGAAACTCACAGATCTCCCATCAAAGTAATATTGGGAATCAACCTTCCTAATATTTTTCTAGAATCTTGCAAGGTTGGATAAATGCTTTCTCTTAAGTAGGTGATTTGCTTTGGAGAGTATTTGGTAGGTGATTTACTTTGGAGAGTATTTGAAAATTTACTTCATGAGGCAGACTATCTTTTTTTAAAAAAATCAAGGACAAGACTACTTGACTATAGCTAAGCAGAGAAATTAGAAAAGTTTAGAACTGTTTTTCTTTTTTAGTTATTTGTTTAATTATATTTTAGGGTTTTGTTTTATTTTGTATCATAATTTTTAAGGCTCCATAATAAAACCCCAGGTTTCTTCTAGATTATATTGAGTAGAAATCCAGTAGATAAACAAACAATCAGAATTGTGCTAGATGGCCTTGAACTGCATTTTCCAAGCTTTTTGCAAGAAACATGCAAGACATATATGTAAGCAAAGCTCACTAAATCGAAGATACATGAAATAAAAATGAATTCAGCCAGAGATTAGATTGGATTGGAAACAGATTTGTCAGAAGAAAGACACTGTAGAGTAATCCATCCTTGTTCTATGTCGCAAATAATATTTGTGAAGAAATTTGAGATATCTAAAACACAACTGCCATTTCCTAAAGGTTAAAAAAAGGGGGAAAGTCATATATTTATTTTCACAATTATGAGAAAGGGATATGTTTATTTATGGATGAGGGTCAGAAATGGAGAAAGGGTGTTAGCTAATGAATTAATCAGGAGTAAGTTAATTATCAGAATTTCATGTTTCTACTGCATTCAATTCTCTATGTATTCTCTGAAAATACATATTTTCAGAGGAGGAGGTGTTTCTTCATATGCAAATGGCCAGTGAATTAAATAAATGAAAACATGCAAAATTGGCTGATATGAATGATTACCGTGAGCTTGAAAATACTTCTGCCAGTTCTTAGTTTTTATGGAAGCAGAAAGACTGTTAGCTGAGTTTTGAGGAAGTTTGAATTAATAGCAGGGAGAAAAATCTGTCTTGTTAAAACAATGAGAACCACACCGTACTACCTTAAGCAATATACTGTAGCTTTAGCACTATGGTTTCATAACTGAACAATATTTAACATGTTATTTTAGGAATATTTTACAGATTCATGGCAGAGATGGTAAGAAGAAATAAAGCCATTATCTCAAAGATTTATCAGGCTGTTTTGAATTCCAAGTTGTTCCAAGTGAGGAAACATTGAAGAAAGAACAAATATAGCAATTTTTCTTGATAGTCAAAACATTTTTTTTTTTTTTTTGCTGGGGAATTCTGGGAGTGGAAGTCCACCCATTTTATTGAATACAATTTTTATTGTTTTTTTTTTTTACACAAATAAAATATAGTCACGATTCTATTTAACATTGGATTCACAGTGTTTATACATATATACATGAATAAGTGTCTGGTGTCAATTATACTACACATTTCTAATTAATTTCTGCACCATTTATTCCTTCCTTAATTCTATCATTTATCCATTTGTACCATCTTCCCCACACAGTATCATAATCAGAGTTTTCATCATCGTTTATCTCGTGTGTTAATTTACTTATCTCTGCACACTCTAATATTTTATTAATTATAAGGTCATCTGGTGGTAGGTCTTTCTTTTTCCAGTATTGAGCGTATGCTAGTCTGGCAGCTGTAGCTATGTGTATTAGGAGGTGGACCTTTTCCTTTCCATACCCTTTTTTTACCATTCCCAGGAGAAATATTTCTGGATTCAAATCAATTTCTTCTTTGAGTATATCTTATTTATTAACTTATTTCCACAGGCATAAAATCAGGGACTCCCTAATACAAACATGGGTGGGGATCAGGCAGAGATACTATACCAAAGTCCCAATCTGGCTTTCTACGGTAGAGGCAATGATTTACCCCAACAGGTGGGGAATGGAGAAACTGTACAGATACAAAGATATTGTCGATGGAGGGGGAAACATTAAATCAAATGAAGCTCTGAGAGATCAAGGTATAACCTTAGATTGGTGGACCTATCTACAAATAAAATCAAGATACCAGAAAGATAAAGATGAGTACGGCTTAGAATTAGGATATAATGGATTAGACAAAATTTTGATGAGACAAGGGAATAAAGCGTTGGCCAAGCTGTATAATTATTTATCGGATGAAGATAGAGATGAGGATATAATTAGAAACCAATTGAGAGCATGGGAGAGAAATATTGGACACAGTTTGGACTTTAATGAATGGGAAGAAGCCTGGAATAAAAATTATAAATTAACTAGAGCAGCCACGTATAAGGAAAACCATTACAAAATGCTTCATAGGTGGCATTTAGCACCTGCAAGATTAGCAAAGATGTTCCCCAATGCACAGCCAAATTGTTGGAAATGTGGCCATGGTCATGGCACCTTCTTTCACATGTGGTGGACATGCCCCGAAGCAAAAAGGTATTGGAGCAAAATTCGGAGATGGTTGAAAGATATAGTCAAAACATATTTGACATTCAAAATCAAAGGATGGTTCCCTTTCCTTACCATTATGTCTCTTGAAGCTGAATCTTTGATCCAACAGTGCTTTATTTAGCAGAAGAAAAGTTAGAATGGCCAGCTTTGCAACAATTTAAATATGCAACTTCCATTGTGCTCTTTGGCCCATAAGATGGGGGTCTTACGAACAAAAAATCCAATTCTTATGTTTGTGATCTTGCTTGAGGAATCCTGTTCTGAGCACTGGTGGGATTCAAATATTTTTACTACCGGTTCTGTGGGCGTGGCTTGGTGGGCATGGTGTGGCTTGGTGGGCGTGGCTTGGTGGCAGGGGAAGGATACTGCAAAATCCCCATTTCCTCCCCACTCCTGGGGGAAGGATATTATAAAATCTCCATTCCCACCCCACTCTGGGGCCAGTCAGAGGTGGTATTTGCTGGTTCTCCGAACTACTTAAAGTTTCCACTACCGGTTCTCCAGAACCTGTCAGAAACTGCTCAACTTCACTCCTGGTTCTGAGGATTCCTGATTTTAAGAAAGAAGACCAGGGAAACATGTTCCAAAAACCAGTTCCCCAATTGTTGCTTTAGCATTCTGCTTCGAAGTAAACCATGACTGAAAGATTCCTGAAAATTCAATGATATAGATGTGTTACAAAATGTATATAAATTTGCCATGTTTTAAGAGAAATAGCTTTAAAAATCAGCTTGGTATATAAAAAAAGTATATTATTTTGAGAAACACTTAATTACTGTAAGTACATGGACAAATTCATAAAGACCTCTAGTGTCAGGGTTCCAAGTAACACCCCCAACGAAATCAAAACTTCAAGGCAAGCATTTTCCTCAAAGTTTGAATTTATTAAATATGTCATATTGGCACATCTGGAAAAACCTGAATCTGAAAGCTCTGAATTCTCCCCACCCACAGCAAAGTCAAAGCTCCTTCCCCTGCATCCACATGGACATTATATGGTCCAATCAGGTCACTGTCCCAACTGTAGTTGACTCCCAGTCATGCCTCCTCAGGCGCAGGCTGAACATCCTTGACTCCCAAGGGGAAAATGTTATTATAACTATACACTCCACACTGTCTCCACCCCCCCCCTCCCATTCCCACAGCTTGCCACCACTGTGGCAGCCCTAAAGATTCCAATTGAAAGATGTCTCCAGGGCTGACATTTAAGCTATATGCTTAGAAATGGGCTTGGTCATGGCCTTGCTTTCTCCTAGGGAGAAAATGACTACCCCAGGGTTCACCAGCTGGATTTGTCCCTAAAGTAGGACTAGAATTTCAGTTTTCCTGTTCTTAATCCAAAACTTTAGCCACTTGACTAAACTGATTCCCATATGCTTATTTACTGAAGCCTATGTATGCCACTAGAAGGGACGTGATGGCTCAGTGGCTAAGATGCTAAGCTTGTCAATAGAAAGATTGGCAGTTCAATGGTTCAAATCCCTAGTACCGCATAATGGGGTGAGCTCCCGCTACTTGTCCCAGCTTCTGCTAACCTAGCAGTTTGAAAGCATGTAAAAAATGCAAGTAGAAAAATAGGGACCACTTTTGGTGGGAAGGTAACAGAAAGCTTCTGGACAGCGCTGGCTCTTTGGCTTTGAAAAAGAGACAAGCACCACCCCCTAGAGTCGGGATTGACTAGCACATATATCCGAGGGGAACCTTTACCTTTATGTATGCCACTACAATCATTAGTTGAGTGATATGTATAAGTATATCAACACATCTGGTATAGGCATTTTTAAAAATCTCAAATGATGTGGAAACAAGAAAACAAATTTGACGTTAACCAAACTGAGTAATTGGGACAGCCAGGTCTGTCCATTCATTCACTCTTTGCAAGTGTAGATGCTTGCTTCTTATTGCAGACTTCAAGAGACAAAATTGTCTCTCCTTATTAATGGTAAATTTTCAATTAAAGACAATATTCCCAACTGAGAAGAGATCATTGGTTAGAGCCCAGCTTTAGAAATGGTTATGGTTCCACACTTGGAGAATAATTCAGAAGGACTTGAACTAGTTGTCAAGACAGGTAGTAATAGAATTTTCTAAGTTTAGCCTTGAGGGGGGAAAAAAATTAGGAGATAAGCTAATACCCTTCAAGTAACTTATGGGGTATCACCCAAAAGTCAGATCTGATCTTTATTAGCCAAAATGCTAAGCATGGAATCTTTGTCTAAAGTTACAGAAAGACAGATTCTGATTGCATGTCACAAAAAGCTTTCCACAGATAAGAGCAGTTGAACAGTCAAACAATGATCTGTGAAATGAAGGTCTCCCTGTTTCTGGGTATACTCAAAAAGAGGTCTGACAGCCATTTCTCAGACATGTTTTAATTTGTATTTCTACACTCAACTGTAGATCGGATTCAATGAACTAAAGCATCCCTGATTTAATGGATCTAGATTGCAATTCCATCAACTCAATCACGAGACTTAAGAAAATGTGGGAAATGCTTCACAAATAGTTGAAAAGGACAGTTCTGATTTAAGAAGAGGGTTGATGAATCCAGCCAGATGGAACATGAGAGGGTTTGTCTAATGCTCCATCTGGTTGTTGACAGCAGGGTTCCAGATCCTGCTGACCAAATGCAGCAAGGGAAGAATGTCTAACCATCCTTTAAACATGCTGTTTCTCACTGCTAAACTTAAAACATAGACCAAAGCCTTCAGGCAACCTTAAAAGCAATGCAAAAAAAAACTGAGCTACTGAAGCTCTTATTAATCAGGCCCAAGTCAATTTGGTGATATAAAAAGTGACTTTAAACAGAGTATCCATTATAGTGGATGAAGATTTGGGGGTCCTAATTCAACCCCCAGCTTAGTGTTTGAACCACTGCAGCATCTTTGACAGAAGGCCCAAAGGTGCTTTTTCCAGAGGCAATTGGACTTCCTTGTTTTGTCTTTGAAGGTATTTCGCTTCTCATCCAACAAACTTCTTCAGCTCTGAAAGGATAAAGGGAAATGGAAGGATTTATACTCCTTGCAGACAGCTGGTCATTTGCATCCTTTTAGAGGATCATTGAAGCACTTGGAGGTTTATCTGTGTCCTCAGGGTCACTTGAGTGGTGGTTCCTGTAGTCTGAAAAAAAGCACCTTTGGGATAACCATGACCTGGATGATTGAGAATCTCTACCAACCTTTGACAGAAGACTACTCAAATTCTGCCTAAAAACATCCTATGAAGGAGGATTCATCACTTCATTTTAAAGCCAAAACCATACATAGACTATCCTAGGTTCACAAAAGGCAACTTGTTCCTTTTGTGAAGGGTGACTACACTAAATCTGTCAGGATAATCTCTTGTTCTATCTGGTTCTGTCTAAATTCAAACAAAACTAAGTTCAAGAAACAGCATCAAAAGAGATAAAGGAAGAGTAAGACACAATTTACCTTTCAAACTTGTCAGCCAAATGTGTAGGCCTGAAAGTTGCATGGATAATTTCTTGAAATTCTCAGAGGAAGGACAAATTCTTCAACTACTTTCTATAGTCTCAAAACACCCAAAGAGTGTGTGTGTGTGGGGGGGTGTCTAAGCATGGTCTTTGTTTAACCACAATGTTTGCTTTATGACCATGGCTTTCATTTAATGACCACTAAAAAAAAAAGGTTGTGCAATTGGGTCAATCACCCGCTTAACAATCCACATGATTTACAATAGTAATTCCAGGCTCAATTATAGTCATAAATTGAGGACCACCTGTATTATAGAAGTCACATTTGAATAACTATTAGAAATGAAAATGATGTTATAACTCACCTCCCAAACTTAGGTTGCCACATTTCCTTTGATTTATTTTCTATTATTGAATTCATCCTATCTTATTTCCATATCCATTTGAGAATCTGACTTAAAAACTCTTGTCTTAAAATGCATATGTTTTCATGAATGTTTCTCTTTATACACACATTGATGTGCGTATGCCTAAAAAGCATATTTTATGTAAGCAATTTTCTTGACTTTAATGTTATTTTGTTCACACTTTACCCGAGACATGCATTTCTATGCACTTCCTATAAAATATATTTATTTGGTGCCTTACTCTATCGCCAAATTCTAAACAGCAAGGATTTGGGCATATAAGTATATTCCAGCCTATATATAGGTTCAAGAGTTAAAAAGTGGATAATTTTCCACTGTCACTACCTAGGGTCTGCATATTGGGATTCAGCACTGGTAATTGCTTATGTTATCATCACCCTGCCCTTAGTTAAAATTCAATCAATTTTTTGCCCTTGGTTAAAATTCATGAACCTCACAGTGTGAGTTTATGAATCCTTATCATCATGCAAAAGAAAAATGCTGTAGTAGGGTCATCTGAAACTGACCTTTGTTTCTTGCAAGCATTTTTTTTTTCAGTCAAATAATGCCTTTGAAGAACTACTATGCTTGTCAGGCCTGATCTTTATTAAAAACATGAACGTGGTGCTAACTTTGTTAAGATATTTGCTTTATAAGGAAAATTATTCTTTAAAATGGAACTATAGAAAGATGGCAATTCATTCTCTCCATTTGCATACTAAGCAAATTTCTTCCTTATCTTCACCTGCTATAATATAACGTTTTGGCCTGCCTACTGATTATATGCATTGTTAAATATAGCATTTACATTTAAAAACAATGGGAGTTTTTGTATAATTGACTGACTCTGATGTAAACATGATTCCCTGTTTTATTGCCCAACGCTGCCCATAATATAAAGCTGAAACCTCAAGTTCAATTGCTAATTACAAAAATGATTGTGGGTAGAAGTTGCCTCTAATTGATTTTAGTGATGCTAGACTGAAAATTAAGAAGAAGATGACCTTGATTGTGGTCTTTATTTGGTCATATATAGCTTATTGAACAGATGTTTTCATTTTTAAAAATGCACTGCACAGAAGCTTTGCTTTCAAGGCAACTATTCACAGGGTATGGGCTGCAATCTAATATACTTATTGGAAAATAAACCCCAGGTTGAATAAAGTGAATGAAACAGGATTGCTTAGCGTGTGATATATATCTCTCTCTCCCTCCCACCCTCCCTCCCTCTGTCTCTTTTTTTCTCTCTCTTTTCATAATTACTATGAGAGAGAAGTTTGGTCTGCAGAAATCAAGATGGTTGCTAGATGGTAGTACATTTGCTCCTACGTAGTTTTTTTCAGCCCAGGTATAGTAATCCAAGCGTGTAATTTCTAGTAACAAACTTACCTTTGTTGAACTATTACAATTTCTAGAAAAAGCATCATGCCATACATTTATTTTGTTTAAGTCAAATGTAACTAATTCAATTTACATACATCAAAGACAAGATCATATCTTGATGTCTAGATTGTTTTTGTCTAAAAGGTCATCAAAATCTTGTCATGATGTGTTAGAAGTTTGATCTTCATTAGCATAGTCTAATATTTTCTGAAGGGACTGATCATTGTAAGATTTCTATTGCCTGTAAATATTGGTTATTATACCATATATTGTATATCAATTAGTCTAACTAAATTTTATTTCCAGTTTACCCTCTGGATTTGTTGCTATAAAGATTAAAATAGTTCTTTGCTACTGCTGAGACCAAGAACTGATATACTTTATGCTTGTAATTAATTGATGGGAAATTAATAAGAATTTATGGAGTTACTGTTTCCTTGAATGTGGAAATCCTATTATAGATGCTAAAAAGAGAGTCTGGCAGAAAAAGAAATTATTACTATTTGTCATTCAATTTGAAAAAAGAATTTGAATTTGAAGTTGTAGTTGCTGTTAGTTTATAGAATGAGAGGATTTGGATGTATTATCCCAGATGCAGCATAGTGTTCTTCCTCTAATTTATGACAAAATGCATGTGTGAATGTCTTTTCTGATAAGGAACCAGTTTGTTAGTAATCTGTCTGGCTTTATGTTTCCATTAAATTCCAAATAAATCATGATAAATGTCTATAAGTGCACTTTCCAGTTTGAAAGTGTTGGTTAAAGGTCATGGGAAGATAGATTAAAAAGAAAGTCAACGGTGGATGATGATGATGATAATGATGATGATGATGATGATGATGATGATGATAATAATAATAATAATAATAATAATAATAATAATAATAATAATACATCAACAAATTGCAGCTTCCTGCAATAATACCAGCAGAACTGCACATTTAAGCACTTTTAAGCACATTTAAAAGCCAGATTGGTCTTATTATCAGGGATGTCTTATTTTGGGGAAAACAGGATAATAATAACAATAATACCATGTCCAAGAATTTTACAAAACATATCAAGAAATTGCAGCTTCCTGCAATAACACCAGAGGAACTGCAAAAAACTGTGCTATTCGGAACATTGTACATCTTAAGAAGATACTTGGTTGATACCTAGGACGCAGGCAGCAACCCGTATCAACCATTAGCACCAGTCAATGGTTTTGTGATGCATTTTTAAATGTTCAATTGACTGAGTTTCATGTTTAATGAATAAAAGAGATAATGATAACAACAGAAGCAGCAGCAGCAGCAACAACAACAATAATAGTACCAAGAGTGACAGGTGCCTTGGGTACAATCCCAAAACATCTGGAACATCACTTGAACACCACTGACACTGACAGTTAGTATTAATCAATTTCAAAAAGCTTTTTTACTTGGAACAGTTTACATCCTGCTTTAATACCATCAAACAATATCTGCCTACTTCTTATCCTTGGGAAGAATTTGACAAGTGGCTAAAAAGGCCAAATCCATCTAAACATCTGGCTGACTGCGTGATCAACCATAATGATAATACAAATATTAATAATATTGTGCAAATCTGCCCACAATTAGTGTCAAACTCAAGGCCTGTGGGCCGGATCCGGCCCACAAGGTGCTTAATTCTGGCCCGGGGCTGCGGAGCAGCTATGAAAACAGTGAAGGACTGGCCTTCTGTGAAAACTGGCAGAGCGCTAGCAAAAGAAACTAAAAGCAAACAAAACAAAAGGAGAAATGTTTTGCATTTGAGCATCCAAGAAGGGACAGGAAAGGAGAAAGGGAAAGAGAAAAGACAAAGAAAAAGATGGGAAGAGAGCAAGGAACAAAAAAGAAGGGAAGAGGGAAAGGAAGAAGAAAGGAGAATGAAGAGGGAAGAAAAAAGAAGAAAAGGAAGGAAGGAAGGAAGGAAGGAAGGAAGGAAGGAAGGAAGGAAGGAAGGAAGGAAGGAAGGAAGGAAGGAAGGAAAGTCCTGCCTTAGCATTTGCCCACCAATAAACGGCAAGGATCCTCTGGAGGACAAGGGTTTGACACTCTCCCTGGTCTCACCTTCCTCCACTGGAAACAATGTATCCCCCCAGCCCCACCTGGGCCACCACAGGCACCCCCAACACAAGTGATGTCAAACTGGCAATGCCCACCCCAGCCATGCCTACATGGCCCCCTGAGGTCAAACGCAATCCTGATGCGGTCCCTCAATGAATTCAAGTTTAACACCCTTGCCTTAATAGATCTGCACAAAGCAACACCAAACACCTGGATAGCTGAAATGGACATCCAGTTATGAGGCCACCCCAATAGAAGTTTTACTTATAATTACATATACTGAGTATATATGTTTACTACTCTTCTGCCTTGTTCTCATCATATGCTGAATAACTAATAATAATAATAATAATAATAATAATAATAATAATAATAATAATAGTAATAATAATAGTAATAACAACAACAATAACAAACATCACTAACAGAAATGCAAAAAGAAATATCCAAGCAGTTTGTTAATAAATCAGAGAAAACAGAATACTCTTCTACAAGAAAAGGAAACTGAAAAATTATAAGTGAGAATCCTAGGAGGATATAAGAGTTTATACTGCTTATGTAAGTATATGTACTTATTTGAGCATGTACTGTACAGAATTGTATGTGCAAGCTGTCATACAATTTCCTTTTGTTCTTCTATAGACTGTTTGGCATACTGCAATGAAAAGGAAGAATGTGTACTAAAATGTTTGCACAAAAATGTGTATATGAAGAACTTGGGTATAAAAAAATCATTGTTTTGATTCAAAACACCTTACATTGATATTAAGAACAATGTATAAAATATGTGTGTCAGAAAATCTTTACTTGAGTTTTGCAAATTGCAAACTGCAGAAATTGAACATTTAAATTACAAAATTGAAAATTACAGCCCTCTCAGTTAATCTCTGGGGATTAGATTCCAACCAGATTTTATTTCTCAATACAAAAAGTATAATGCAGTTCATAATATCTCCTTTTGTTTGGATCCAATAATCTTCCTGTAGATTAAGTCACTCTGGAAGAGATTTATAGAGCATGCCAATACAAATGTATACAAAAATAAATGTCAGTGTGATAGATAGGGTTACTCCCACATTAACGAGTTTCTCCAAATATTCAAATATAGCACTTTACAGAATTGTATTCTATTAGCTTTGGGGGCATAAATACATTGCACTTTTCCATGCAGTCCTGGATGTTGAGGGTGAAATAATGAAATTTATAAAATTAAAAAAGGAAATTCTGTTTCGAATGGCTCCACTACTTACAGGTTATGCCTTTATTCAAAAAAATGATTACTGAAATTTCTTTCATAGCTGTATTTTCTTTTCCAGCATTTTAACTTTCTTCTAAGATTTTCACTTTAGTGTTAATTTTGGTTATCTGGAGCCCTCTGTTCAAAGGTCTCTAACATGCAAAAATAAAATAAAACAATATTTTAAAAATAAAATCATTGTTGGTCTAGGGAACCTATCCGCAATCTGGGACCTTCCTGTGTAGCAAGGCCCAATGTAACTGGAGGTTACAGATGTCAGTGCCAGAAAAGGATCTTTTTCACTTCTCCCTCCATTCAACATGCCTGGAATTCATAAATTCTATTTTCATCCTATAGCCCTTGGAATTTGAACTGTAAGCTGTTTTCTAGGCAACAAGCAAACTACCAAAAAAAGAAAAAAAAAGAAAAGAAAGAAAATCACCACATGGCAGCAAACCTACTCGTAACCTTCTCTCTCCCCCCTTCTTCTGCCTTATATTTCACTGAAAGTCAAACTAAGATTTCTCGTTGGATCATCTTCAGCTTCACATTGGTGATAACCGAAGTTATATCACAAAAGCAAATTGAATTTCATTTACCAGATTAAAGGTACTCCCTTGGTTTATGACCATAACTGAGTCAAAATTTATGTTGTTGAGATTTTTGTTAAATGAATTTTGGACCATTTTGCAATCTTGCAATTGTTAAGATTGTTAAGTTGTTAAGTGAATCACTGCAGTTGTTTAAGTTACTATCACAGTTGCTAAGTGAACCTGGCTTCCCCAATGACTTTCCTTGTCAGAAGTTGCAAAAGGTGGCCACTGCAACCATCATAAATATCAGTCAATTGTCAAACATCTGAATTGTGATCACATGACCATGGGGATGCTGAACAGGTCATAAGAGTGAAAAATGGTTATAGGTCACTTTTTTGTAGTGTCGTTGTAACTTTGAATAGTTGTAAGTTGAGGACTACCTGTATTGGACTCTAATGGCCCGTCACAGTTAGGGATGGCTAAATTTTCAAATCACTTTTGCATATGCTCAAGTTCTATCCATCTTATCTTATTTATCTTAGATCTCGTTAGATACTTTAATGCACATATATATATATATGTATGTATGTATGTATGTATGTATATATATATATATATATATATATATATATATATATATATATATATATATATATATATATATGTCTTTTTCTGTTTTTCGTAGGCTTTTATGTGCATATTCTTTCTAGCCAGGTTTTACCTATGTAAGCTAGGTTGTTCTGCAGCTCTGACTGTGTGAAATCTCAGGATGAGGATGGTGAATGAGATTTCACACAGTCAGAGCTGCAGAACAACCTAGCTTACGTAGGTAAAACCTGGCTAGAAAGAATATGCATATATATATATATATATATATATATATATATATATATATATATATATATATATATCCCATCACCCATAGTAATTCATTTCAATTCTATATGTTTTCTTTATATTATGTAGGCAAATAGGCCATACATGTTAGATGAAGTGCTCTGCCATCTCCCACCACATTCCAATCCCTGAGGAGCATCTTAATTTTTAAAATATACTGGGGTTTTATCTCACCATAGTAACAAGAGACACTTGAAATTGGAAAGTAGAATTTTATTTTTTTTTTAAATTTGATTTATATGCCGCCCTTCTCCAGAGACTCAGGGTGGCTTACAATGTGCTCAGCAATAGCCTTCATCCTTTTGTATATTTATACAAAGTCAGCTTATTGCCCCCACAAACTGGGTCCTCATTTCACCTACCTTAGAAAGGATGGAAGGCTGAGTCAACCTTGAGCCTGGCGAAATTCGAACCTGCAGTAATTGCAGGCAGCTGGTCTTAATAACCAGCTTAATAACAGGGTGCCTTAGACCACTGTCCTACCAAGGCTCCAAATTGAGCTTTACCTCCACTTCTGACTTCTAAAAATGCCTTTTTCCAAGTTCTGAGAATGCCAATCTCAGAAATTTTGGAACAGAAAAAGCATTATGTATGATACAGAACTTTCTGGAAAAGAAAGTGATCAACATGGTGATTAGGAAAAAACAGGTTTTATAAATTTCTTTATTTCTTTACAGAGATAGACAAAGCCTAATACCTAGCTAATGATAGGCTAGTAAGAGAAAAGTCATTTTATATTTTGAGTATGTCTGGGAAGTCACCTTTAATTACCAATCTCTTAGATCAAGAGTAGATAGTGTGACAAAAAGGGGACATTGAGTCAATCCTTAACTTTCTGCCCCATTGCTTATTAAGATCACCAGGTTATGTGGGTGCTGAAGAATCAGTCCCATCAAGTTTGCATTTCCAGTAAGGAAGTCATCAGAAGAAAAGCCTAGTAGTTAAATCACCAGGCTAGAAAGTGAGAGACTTAGAGTTCAGGTGACTTTGGACTACTCACTCTCTTTCTCAGCTCACCCCACATCATGGGGTTGTAGTGGTGGAAGGGTGCTGAATATGTTCACCACCTTGAGTTATTTTTAAAAACAATAAAGGCAGGAAATAATAAACTAACAAATAAACAGATAAATAACTTTGCAGAGCTTTTCCTAAATGGGAAAGTTGACATTGGATCTCTTGTTCTCATGCTCAATGTTCAACATTTAAATTTATTAACCCTTAAAAGAGATTTTTAAATGCTTATGTTGCAAGATCAAACAGCATAATTAGCAAAATCAGTTAAAATGCTAATTCTTGAAGGTGGGCTTGTCCTTCATATTTCAGTCCAGGGAAAAGTCAGAGCTTTCCATTTTTAGATTGATCGGATTGATAGAATTGTTGTTAGAATTATTCTAACTGATTGAAATCTTGGAAATATACCTGGGAATGGACTCTGTTGAATTCAGCATGGATTTCTTTTTGATGCCACAGAGATGTGTATAAAATTTCATAGTTAAATTTCTAAGGAAGAACAACTGAGAAGTGCAAAATCTGATGGTTAAGGCAATCTAGCAAGTAGAGGGGAACCAGCTGATAGACCTTGGTTGGTTTACAAATGAAATAGGATTGGACCTGATTAGTATCTATATGAAAATCCTTCAAGCAATACCAATCAAGCTGTAGCCTAAACCAGGGGTCCCCAATCCCCAGGCCATAGCTCACTATTGGACTGTGGCCTATTCGGGCTGTGTGAGCGGTGGGCCGGTGTACGTACACATATGCATGCAGCTCAACTTGCTAAAGTCAAGCTGTGTACACATATACATGTGTACTGGGCCCCCACTCATGCAAGTCGTTGCACATACAAGCACATGTCCACCAGCCCGTTGCTTGCATGGTCCAGTTCCTCTCCTCACCCAGCCAGGCTGCTAAGCAGCAAAGGTTGGGGACCATTGGCCTAGACTGAGAAGCCTTGAAAGAAGGCAACAGCAAATCACTTCTGTCTCACTATCCAGAAAACTAATGGACATGTCCACAAAGTCACCAAGAATCAAATTACACTTCAAGGAGACTTAATCGATGTCCCTCATTAGTCCCAAAGTTATGGGTTAAATAATAAGGTTTTTCAGTATTTCAGGACTATTTATTGACCTAGCAAACAGTGCAACCTATGACAAGGAAAAGTAAGTAACCTCAGCACTGCCCTAATGAATCCATGCTACTGGCCCTCTCTATATTGCAGGCACAAAGCATCCTTTGTCTCTTGATTTTTAAAACACCATATTTTACTCTCTTCTAAGCTGTTGGAAGAACATGATGCTAACAATGAAATCAGCAGGGAGAAAATGCAGTCCAACTGTTCCGCTTCTCTCCTAGGAATTTGTTCATATGAGTTTTGAATTTCCTTTGCCTTTGCTATACCACAAGGAAGTTAGGATGTTAGAACTTGTACATCAATATCTACTGCAAAGATTCCACAATTTGGGAGCACAATTCTTAGAGCAAACATATCAGCCCTTTAGTCAGTCCTGCTTTTGAAGTTCTGCCTTTCTGAAGCTTCATTGTATCAACACTAGTGCAATTTGGGGAGATGTTTGGACAATAGCCATCTCTGTGGGAAAGGAATTGAGCTTTGGACAGGAAGTGTCCTGTGTCATGACTTATGACTGAACCCTGCAAATAACTGTCCGATTCAGCTATATCATTACTGGCTTAAGACAAATATTATAGAGCATACCAAAGATGCTTACTCTAGCCTCCTTGGTTTGTTTTGTTAGTAATTGGCTGTGGCCCAAAAGTATTTGTAGATATCAAGCCAGACCCTGGATATTTTCCTCAAAAGGTTTTTAAAATCCTGGCAAGAAATTTAGCAGTGCTGCTATTATGGAATCAAATTGTGTTCCAGTTCTACAGTGTTTATCCAAAGCTTTCTATATGACATTCAGTTTAAGTAATAAAATAGAGTTACTTCTACATTTCAAAACAATGCATACAATACATCTCTAAACCAGGTCTATGGAGATTCTCAGTCATTTTGGATGTCCCAAAAGTGCTTTTTCAAGAAGCAACTAGATTTTCTATTTTTTTCTTTGAATATGTTTCACTTCTCACCTAAGAAGCTTCTTGAGCTGAAGAAGCTTCTTGGATGAGAAGCAAAACATCTTCAAAGAAAAACCCACCCCAGTGATGTCCTTGAAGTGATGTCCCAGTGCCTGGAGGCCGTATGGGTCTGGATGGGGAGAACAGGCTCAGGCTCAACCCATCCAAGACTGAGTGGCTGTGTTTCCGACGTCCCGATATAGTCAGCTGGTGCCATCGCTGACTATTGGGGGTGAATCATTGGCCCCCATGGAAAGGGCTCGCAACTTGGGTGTCCTCCTGGATTCACGGCTGTCTTTAGAAGAGCACTTGATGGCCGTGACTGGGAGGATTTTTCATCAGGTTCACCTGATCTGCCAGTTGCGTCCCTTTCTAGATTGGGACTCCCTACACATGGTCATTCATGTCCTCGTCACTTCCCATCTGGACTATTGTAATGCTCTCTACATGGGGCTCCCCTTGAGGAGCACTCGGAGGCTCCAACTGGCACCGAGTGCGGCCGCGCGGGTGGTAATGGGAGCGACGTGGTGCTCCCATGTAACACCTCTCCTGCACGAGCTGCACTGGCTCCCGGTAGTCTTCCAAGTGCGCTTCAAGGTTTTGGTTATCACCTTTAGAGCGCTCCATGGCTTAGGACCTGATTATTTACGGGACCGCCTGCTACCACCAATAGCCTCCCACCAACCAGTAAGCTCCCATAGAGAGGGGCTCCTCCGGGTGCTGTCGGACAAACAATGTTGACTGGTGGTCCCCAGGGGGAGAGTCTTCTCTGTGGGGGCACCTACTATCTGGAACGAGCTCCCCCCGGAGATACGGAGGATCCCGGATCTGCGTACCTTCCGTCGCGCGCTCAAGACATTCTTATTTCATCAAGCTGGCCTGACCTAAGTTTTTCCCCTTTTTAAATGGAAATTTTAAATTTGGTTTTAAATTATTGGGGTTTTAAATTTTCAGTCAAATTATTTAATTCGTTTTATTTTATTTTAAATTTTGTATTTATATATTTTATTCTATGGCTGTTCACCGCCCTGAGTCCTTCGGGAGTAGGGCGATATACAAATTCAATAAAATAAAAATAAAATAAAATAAAATAAAAAACCAGAAAGTCCAGTTACCTCTTGAAAAAGGATCTGTGGATCTCTAAACCAAGGTTTTCCCACCTTGGCAACCTTAAAATGTGTGGACTTCAACCCTGGGATGGAATTCTAGGAGTTGAAATCCAAATGTC
Source organism: Arizona elegans (assembly GCA_022577455.1). Classification (NCBI taxonomy): domain Eukaryota; kingdom Metazoa; phylum Chordata; class Lepidosauria; order Squamata; family Colubridae; genus Arizona; species Arizona elegans. The sequence goes on from JAKOOJ010000004.1 coordinate 12,653,596, forward strand.
TTAAAGTTGCCAAGGTTGTGAAACCTTGATCTAGTCTATATTGCTTCCGGAATTGATAAACAATTAAATCCATACATGGAATTAAGCAAACAGGAGTCTTTCTTTTTGAATTATGATTTATCAACTACAATAGGTATGCACATTTTCTAAGTAAAAAGTACATGAAGCCAAAGAAAAAAGAAGTATATTATGATTTACTCCAATGGGTAAGATCAACCAGGGCTTCTGCAACCATTGTTTGGAATAAGTAGTTGGGGGGTTGAAGTTTATCAAGAAGCAAAGTTCTAAAACAGATGGATCTGTCTACGAAATACATCATTTCTTTTATTTCAAAGGCAAATCATTACCAAAGACAAATCTTCCCTAACTGGAAAGCTGTTTAATTGTCATTCCTTCATCCCAGCTCTAGGTGAGATTTATTTGCCAGAAATTGCAATTTGTCTAGCCAGTGGGCTTATAAAGACAGTCTCTTTCCAGGCTTTGTTAAATGTTCCAAATGGCAGAGCACAAAACTCACAGAGTGATTGAAAAGAAATGGGGATTTTTAAAAGTATATTAATTCTCAGAATTCACAGGGCCTTCTGTTGTTGCCTTGAACCACATTTTCAGCTTCCTTTGCAAAATATGCTATTACCATTCAGCCACAACAAGGAGAAAATGTATGACTCTTTCATCAATGGAATAATAAGAGAAGATGTGCAGTTAATACTCTATATAATTTCATAATAAGGTAATTCTCAATTTCCAGGGTCTTGGCCACTGGGTGTAAAGGAAAGGGAGAAGAGAATGAAAAATATGCACAATAAATAAACATCAAGCCAGATATTGATAAAATATTCTAAGGTTAAAATCAGCTTTGTCCCCAACTTTGTCCTTGTCAAATTCATGAATGAAAAAGTAATTTTGTCCTCAGATTAAAATAAGCTTTGGCTGTTATGGCCAACTGCTCTTGAATGAAAAGGTTGTTTTCTTGAGTTGTTTTGTTCAGCTGTGAAAAAAGGAAGGTCCTGTACGTAGGCAAGAAAAACCAAATGCTCAGGTGTAGAATAGGTGGTACCTGGATCAACATTAGCAACTATGAGAAGGATCTAGGTATCATAGTAGACCATGACTTAAGTATGAGCCAGCAGTTTGCTACAGTTGTGAAAAAAAAATGCATAGTTTTAAGATATATGAAGTGATAGTAATGATTTATATTTGCATTGGCAAAACCACACTTAAAATAATGTGTCCAGTGCTGATCACTATGATACATAAAAGATGTTGAGATCCTAAAAATAGTGCAAAGAAGAGCAACAAAAATGATAAGCTGTCTGAAGACTAAATCATACAATGAATGATTGTGGGAAGTAGTATGTCTAGTCTAATGAACGGAAGAATAGAAATCATATGATAGCAGTCTTCCAGTACTTGAAAGGCTGGAAAAAGGGGGCAGGACAAGAAGTAACAGGAAGATTATTAAGGAGAGATCCTACCTAAAATTAAGGAAAAATGTGGTAGCAGGGAGAACAATTAATCAATGGACTGCTTACCTATAGAAGTGAGTGCTCCATCATTGAAGATTTTCAAGAAGAGACTGGACATCCATTGTCTGCCATCACGGTTCTATGTTCTATGAGCTGCCCTGGAGACACAGTAATATTCAAAGCTGCCACTACCAAAAAGACCCTGTGCTTCATTTTTTGTGATGGGTGCAATACAGAGAATCAAGATGATTTCTTTGACATTTTTCTGATATCAGTGAAAGTACAAGGGATCAAAGTGAAAGCTCTATATCTTTAATCTTAACGGTTGAATAAATCAATATGCATTTTCAAGAACACAGCAAACTGAAAGGCAAATGCCTGAGTAATTATAGAGACATGATACTTTAATGATACAAAGAGTGGTCTAGTAATTAAAAAGCCAACCTTCCGTTTGAGGAAGGCTTGGTTCCCATAGTGACCTACTTAAGGTAATATTTAAAAAAAACATGTTTTTATTTCTATGTGGGATTTATGATATGAACAGTTGCTTTGTGACAGGTATGTAAATAATCCAACCAGTGTGTCATAATTAGCTTTGAATCATCCTTTTCATGACCCCCAGAGACATTCAAGGTAAAGCAGGGCTGAAACGTTGGCCGATACTGCTGGCATTGTCAGGGATTTATTTAAAAAGGTGGGGAAAGCATTTTAAGTTTGCTTAAAGGCCCTATTTCACTTCTTAAATAATCTCTCTCTACCCAATCAAACCAAACTGGGTCTTTGCCCCATCTAATTTTTGGAGTATATCTCTCAACAATGTGTAAAAAGTCCAATATGACCCATCATGTACTACTTCTGAATCTCTCAGAAAGGGACAAAATAATTCCAGAAATAGAATAGATAGAATAGAATTATTTATTGGCCAAGTGTGATTGGACAACAAGGAATTTGCCTTTGGTGCATATGCTCTCAGTGTACATAAAATAAAAGATACATTCATCAAGAATCATAAGGTACAACACTTAATGATAGTCATAGGGTACAAATAAGCAATCAAATCATATTAGGAAACAATCAATATAAATCATAAGGATACAAGCAACAAAGTTACAGTCATGCAGTCATAAGTGGGAGGAGATAGGTGATAGGAACGATGAGCAGATTAATAGTAGTTCAGACTTAGTAAATAGTTTGACAGTGTTGAGGAAATTATTTGTTTAGCAGAGTGGTGGCATTTGGGAAAAACTGTTCTTGTGTCTAATTGTTCTTGTGTGCAGTGCTCTATAGCATCGTTTTGAGGGTAGGAGTTGAAACAGTTTATGTCCAGGATGTGAGGGGTCTGTAAATATTTTTACAGCCCTTTTTTTGACTTGTGCAGTATACAGGTCCATGATGGAAGGCAGGTTGGTAGTAATAGTTTTTTCTGTAGCTCATTTGCATTTTAAAGTTCTAAGAAAAAATTCAATAAAATACATCCTCCTGGACGCACGGCTGTCTTTAGAAGAGCATATGACGGCCATGGCCAGGGGGGCCTTCTTATCAGGTTCGCCTGATACATCAGTTGCGCCCCTTTCTAGGTCGGGACTCTTACGCATGGTCACTCAAGCACTCGTCACTTCTCGTCTGGACTATTGTAACACTCTCTACGTGGGGCTTCCCTTGGGGTGCACCCGGAAGTTCCAACTGGTGCAGAATGCGGCCGCGTGGGGGATTATGGGAGCAACAGGGCGCTCCCATGTGACTCCTCTCCTGCGTGAGCTCCTCTCCTGCGCAAGCTTCCGGTGGACTTCCGGGTGCGCTTCAAGGTGTTGGTGATCACCTTTAAAGCGCTCCATGGCTTAGGGCTGGGGTACTTAAGGGACCGCCTTCTGCCACCAATTGCCTCCCACCGGCCAGTTCGCTCCCACAGAGAGGGCCTCCTCAGGTTGCTGTCAGCCAGACCATGTCGGCTGGCGATCCCCAGGGGGAGAGCCTTCTCTGTGATGACGCCTACCCTCTGGAACAATCTACCCACAGAGATACGAGTGATCCCAGACCTCCAGACTTTTCGTCGGGCCCTTAAAACCTATTTCTTTCAGTTAGCCGGGCTGGCCTGATTTTATATTGGTTTTTAAAATTGATACTGATTTTAATTGAAATGTTTTAAATTATGGGCCAAACTTTATTTAATTATTTTAAAACTATTTTAACTTTTGTGTACAAATGTTTTATTTTTTGGCTGTTCATCACCCTGAGTCTGAAAGAAGAAGGGTGGTATAGAAATTTAATAAAGAAAGAAAGAAAGAAAGAAAGAAAGAAAGAATAGAATAGAATAGAATAGAATAGAATAGAATAGAATAGAATAGAATAGAATAGAATAGAATAGAATATTGAACAGAGCTGGAAGGGACCTTGGAGGTCTTCTAGTCAACTCTCCTGCTCAAGCAGGAGAGGCTATCCAGACAAGTGGCTGTCAGTCTCTTCTTAAAATCCTCCAGTGATGGAGCATCCATAACTTCTGAAAGCAAGCCATTCCAATAGTTAATTGTTTTCACTGTTAGGAAATTTCTTCTTAGTTCTAGGTTGATTCTCCTCCTTGATTAGTGTCTATTCATTGCTTCTTGTCCTTCCTTCTGGTGTTTTGGAAAATAGATTGACTCCCTCTTCTTTGTGGCAGCCCCTCAAATATTTCACGATAGCATCAAATTTTGGAACACTCCTATCAGAACTCACATTATAAGAATGCTGAGCAATCTTTAATATTTGTGATAGCCTTCCCTGCATCTGTTTCTAGGGGATTGTGGAGAGAATGATCTGGCAAGATTCCTATGAGACAGGGATTTTTGAATTGTTAATTTCTTGAAGAGAAATTGAAAAGTAAGTGAAGAAATCAGGATCTGCTGAGCCCCATGAATTTTACAATGAAGCAATGAAAAGAGTGATGTCTTTTATTGCTATGTGAAGCAGAGATTATGGAGCTGGCAACTCCAAAGGCCAGATTTTAGGAGACTATAGCAGGTAGTCCCTCAATGAATTTCAGGATTGATTAGCTAATGAAATTTCATTGCATTTTAAATTACAAAAGAATGAAGCAGAGAAAGAAATTCAGCCACTTTTCCTTAAAACATGGAAAATGACGCACAAACATTGCTAAGAAATTTCTTTCTTCCTCACTGCAAGAACCACAATAATCCTGCTGTATTTTTAAAAGAGACCAAATGGTCTCATAAAAATTGGATTGCATTTCATTCCCTAGAAAAAGAAAGAAAGATATAAGAATTCAATAAATATAAAAGCATAATACTATATTTGTTGTCACCTCTTATATATTACAATAGTCTTTAGACGTCTGGTGTTCTCATTATGTTTTGGATTAAAAATATGGTAGAATGTAGTCTGGATTTCCTGGGGGGAGGGGCTCTTCCATTCCAGAAGAGCAAGAGGTAGCAAAATGTAAATAGTTTTCTTGGAAGGAAGACCATGAAGTAGGATCTTTTCTAACATTTCTCAAAGTATATTATCAAAGATGCAAGTAGTTACTTTAGATTGGCAAGATTTCTGTCTATAAATGGGCAACAGTAAAGTAAATTGCTTGTAAGAAGCTCTACATACCTGTCTTGATTTCGAGACCCATGGTGGCACAGTGGTTAGAATGCAAATTTGCAGGCTAATTCTGCCAAAATGCCAGCAGTTTGGCAGTTTGATTCTCACCAGCTCAAGTTTGACTCAGCCTTCCATCCTACTGAGATCAGTAAAATGAGGACCCAGATTGTTAGGGACAATATGCTGACTCTGTAAACCACTTAGAGAGGGCTGTGAAATGGTATACTGTAAGTCTAAGTAGTATTGTTATTGACATTAAAAACACAGAGGATAAAACAACAATTACCACCACTTTACCAGCTCAGGAATAATAGAAGTTGTAGTTTAAAATGTATGTTTTTCAGTCTGAAGGTGAGAATTAATTGTTGGTGTGATTTACGGGTTGAGGTATTGGACTAGGAGTGAGTATAGCCAGATTCTCATTCAATACCAACCATGAAAGTTTTATTGAGTTATTTTGGGCCAATCGTAATCTCTCAGCTCAGCAAACTTCATTGGATTGAAGTTCTGGGAGAAAACAGGAAGAAGTGCTATGTGTATGTTTTCAGCTCCTTAACAAAAAGGCAGGATGCAACTCTCAAAAATAAATTAATAAATTTCTCTAGATGTGTCTATTGACATGCCATAAAAATGATATTGCAGGGGCCTCCAATATTGATCATGTTTAAATGAGACTAAATGTATAGCAATAACGTAGCATTAAATTTATAGCACACAATACCTTTCTAGCTGCCCAGTTTTCATTAATAGCCAAAGTACCTATTAATTGATCATCCAGGTATTAATTCAGACATTCAGAGGACACAAAGGCTATTCTTGGACAACATTCTGACCACCCTAAGGCATGCTTATGGAGCTGTTAGATATTTAAGAAGTTTTTCTTTTCTCTTGAGAAGAAAAGAAAGGAGCAAGTGAGCATCTGCTTCAAAAAGGTTATTAAAAAGAGGGAAAATAGGTATATTCTCTCAGCCTGAGAAGAAAAGAAAGACAAGAGGTAGTTATTCTGGGAGGTATATCAAGGTTACAGGGCCATTTCAAAAGTTTTAATGTGTCTCATTCCATCTTCTTCTTCAGCTTCACCAGCCTGTACATTTAATAGCCAGCAGTTTTCTGCCACAGTTTTAACCATCTGTGACTTTTATGACTTTAACCTTTTATGGTGACTTTGATATTACTGAAGCATGTATTTTTGGTCTTCAGTATACCAGTGAGAAAATCCCTTTCTGACATCATTTAGGGGAACATAAAATTCTCTTATTTTAATTGTTCTGGAAACTGGGAACACAGTTTGGCACTGGGAATTTATGAGCATGGAGCCCAAAGTAAGTCAACCCAAAAGTGGTGTGTTTGTGTATGTGTATGAGAGAGAGAAAGAGAGATCAATTGTGTGTGTGTGTAAAACAAAGTCACAAAGGTATTAAATTTTATTTAAGAAGGCACAAGGTGTTTTCATGGAATAAAGGTTATTTAAGTTTTAAAAAAAAATGTTTTCAAGAACTTTAATAAGGATTAGAAGGTCAAAAGCCAAACCGAGAGAAACACTTGAGAAAAAATTCCTGGAATAAAAAGATAGCCATGAAAATTGTGCCTACATTTTTTTCAATATGTCATTCTTCAAGAGAGGAGACCAGAGAAATCTGTTTCTAAGGGGGTCTTCCAGATAGTTTTACAGAAATGGTAAGCAGAAAACTAAACTCTGTGGGAGCTTTCTTATCTTTAAGGTTTCTTCTAATGAGTTTATTTATTTTTTCTCTCTATCAACTATTTCTTGCATTATAAGATGCTACAGACCATAAGACACCACCTAGCTTTTGGGGAGGAAAACAAGCAAAATAAATAAATAAATAAAATCTGCCTCTGCCTCCCAGCATCTATTGGTATTCATTTGGCTAGCATCCTTGCAGCAAATAGCAAACAGCAAACAGCCTGGTCAACTTCAGCATGTTATTGCAGCCTGATTTAGCACAAGCAGCTGATTGGCGGTTGGATCAGCCTCCCAGAATATCACCAATCAGCTGTTCGAGGCTGTAGGGATGGACCACCACCCATTGCCACCACTGCTGCCTGTCGCCACTTCTATGTGCCCCATTTTTGGCCTCTACATGCCCCATTTTCACCCTCCATGCATCCCATTTTTGGCTCATTCCAGGCGACAGGGGCCACCATCACCTATCGCCACTGCTTGCCACTGCTGCTTGCTGCCAGTGGTGATAGGTGGTGGCAGGGGCGAGTATCTAGGGCAGCGGGGAACAGGTCAAAAACAGGATGTGTGAAGGCCAAAATGGGGCACGCGGAGGCTGAAAATGGGGCGTGCAAGGGCCCAAAAAGGCCGAAGGATGTGTGCTGGCAGTTGGGCAGGGCTTTGGCAACATTCGCTCTATAAGACACACAGACATTTCCACCCACTTTTTTTTTGGGGTGGGAGTGCATCTTACAGACAAAAAAATACAGTATCTTGTTATCCTTAACAATACAATCAGCAAACATTATTTTATGAATATGGTAGAGTTGGTCAAAACCCATGTATTTTTTTAACAGTCAGAACTTATGATGCTTTTGTTTTTTCTAGTCAAAGGTTTGTAACAGTCTAATAAGTTCTACCAGCAACTGAATCCAATTGATGTAAATATTGACTTTGTTTGCAATAGTGTTATCCATATATAAATTAGCTTAATCACGAAAAATTCAAGCCTATTTGCTGGATCCACTAAATCATGAGCTAATCAGCTGGCTGGGTTTGTACAACCACACTGAATCAGAAACTCATCAACCTCATTTTAATCTGGCCTATTGTGAGATTTCAAACATGGATTTTTGGCCTGATTTCTGATCATATCACTCATATAACGTCAGCTTTGCAATATTTTAAATCTTATGACTTATCCCACATGATTTTCTGATTTTAATATAATGATGTTGAGAATTCCCTATTAAGATTTCTACTAGTGACATGTGGTGGAATGTGGTCTGGATTCCCGGGAGGGAGGGGATTAATTCTAGTGGAGCAAGATTCAGGAAAATTTAGATTTCTGTAGGGGAAAAAAAAGACTTAAAACAGTTCCTCCCAAGGAGTTCTCAGAGTATATGCTCAATGGTGCACGTGATAAATTTGATAAGATTTCTCTAGGTGAGGAACAATAAAGGAAACTGCTTAGAAGAACCTCTAAGTGTGTCTTTCTAGGTTTTTGGAGTCTGAGAGTCTGTGCAAAATGGTCAACAGGGTTTTCATTTTGAAAAAGATTAAGGTGGAGCACCTCCTTGAAGCTGCTCAGTAGAACAATGCATCCCTCTTCTCAAAATGAAGAGACCATGTTATTTCCCTTCACCCTGTTTCAGAGCCACATTCAGTGTTCTTTCACATGATATCTGAGAAGGATGAGAGAGGTCAAATGGCTAAGGCCAAACAGTTGCACTGAACACTGTGGTGCCACCAATGCCTGTGTTGCCTACCAGATGTTTCTCAATTCACAGCAGATGTCTTTGAGGGTGTTTTTGTGAATGTTACAGGGAATCCTGTAATATATGCCAAAGATATTCAGCCTGGAATCTCATGTCAAATGTTTGAATGGAGGGAATGGACATTGCTGTGAATGCGCCATTCAGACCCAGCAGTCCTGGAAAGTTTGTTGTGCAGAAGGTTTTTTAGCCTTGGTGGTTCCAGCCTGGACTTCAGAACAGACCAAAGCCAGAAAACCTACAGCTTCTAGCTTTTCCTAGCTGGGTGGTTCATGTCATATTCAGACAATCCTCGAACCACCCAGCCTGGATGTCATCATTCTGAGTAATAAACTCAGGAAAAGTCAGGACTCTCTTCATTCAGGTTCAAGAAATCCTTTATTGAGTACATCATATCAGCACTTAGAAAGCTGTAGCTAGCTCTCAATTATTCTTGTGCTTAGGGATAGTTAAAGAGTAAGATCTCCCTACCCCCCTTTGTCTCTCAGGTTATATGGGCCAATCAGTCCAGATGTAGGTTCCTGCTCAACTTCAACAGGTGTCCATTGACATGACCTTGGTTCCCATGCTGGCTGGCCAATGTTACGGCTAGCTGGCTGAGGCACCCCATTCCCGAGTTCCCCTCCCCCCATGCTGTTCCCCCTCCCCCTTGAAAGGCAACCAAGAAATGAAGCAGAAATAAGTATGGCTTCAGCTGAAGTCGTTTTGCAGGTTGACACTGAAGGCCCTTCAAAGAGTGTTGGGAAAGAAGGTTGAAAAAAGCCATTTCTTGCAATACTGGTCCCAAATTAATGGGTTTCTACTGTGTTTCCTCATGTTATCTCCCAGGGTATCTACATGTCCAACACACATAAAAAATAAAGTTTTGACCTCATCGTATCAGCCACCATATCCTGTGGACATATTACCTTCACAATGGTATTTTCTGCAATCATTGTCACCATAATGTGAAAGGAATCCTAGTTGCTTCTACTAAATTTCCTTTAGAGGTCTATGGAATAATTTTAGATCTGACCAGCAATTCATATTAGTTTTCATGAAACCAAAGCCTCTTGAATGAAAAATGGAAACCTTCCCATAACATTTACCATAGTGGCATAGCCAGAAAGTCCTAGATGTTTATAAGAGTACTATCCATCACAGAAACTGCCTTTTGCATTAAAATTGCAATGACTTTCTCAAGTACATTACTAAAATTCTAAAACCAGAATTCAGGGTTCACACTTAACACAAATTGGAACAGTCCCTTTGGATAAATATCACAGGATGGAATTTGAACCACAATTTATTGTGGTTCCTATCCTGACATCTGTATATTCACTTTCAATGTGTATCAGAATTTATCACACTTTCCATTTTGTCTTTTTGTCAAAAGACAAGTTGTTTGCTGTAACCATCAAGGGAAAATAATGTAATTTAATGTAATAATGTAATAATAATATGATATGATAAATATAATAAATATAAAATAACATCATATCACATCATAACATAACATTATAATGCTGTGTAATAGCAATAGCACTTAGACTTATATACCGGTTCACAGTACTTTTCAGCCCTCTCTAAGCGGTTTACAGAGTTAGAATATTGCCCCCAATAATCTGGGTCCTCATTTTACCCACCTCGGAAGGATGGAAGGCTGAATCAACCTTGAGCCTGGTGAGATTCGATCTGCCAAGTTGCAGGCAGCCAGCAGTCAGCAGAAGTAACCTGCAGTACTTGGTCCAGTAGTTAAGGCACTAGGCTAGAAAGCAGGATATTGAATTCTAATCCAACCCTCATCATGAAAGCTGGTTAGGTGACTTTTAGGCCAATCACCAGAAGATGGTGACTCAGGGCCAGTCACACACTTTCAACCCAGTTTACCTCACAGGATTGTTGTTGTGGAAAACCTGGAGAAGAAAGGAGTATTAGATATGTTCTCTGCCTTGAATTATTTATAAAATAATAATAATGATGATGATGTTGATAGATAGATAAATAAACAAACAAACACAAATTAATACATAAATGAATATATAAATAAATAAATAATGGGTTTCTAAACACAGTTGCTTATACAACTGTAAAAATGTTAGCCTTGAAAGTTTAGCATGTTAATGTACTTTAATGCTCATTGTTTGAGGAAAAGGTTGCGGAAAATTTCTACATTCATGTGGAAAATAATAAGCAGAATTGGATTGATGATAAAACCCTATCAACTTCTTTTAAGAACAGCTCTCAGACATGCTCTCTAACTCAGGGCAAGTTGCTGTGGATCTGTTAATGGAGACAAGCATAAGATTTTTCTCAGGACCAACTGAATTTATATGCTGACAAGCCTGGCTAGGAATTGTGATCTGGTGTTGTTTTTTTTTTTTTCCCCTTCCCCTCTTTCATGTTCCACATCACAGCTCCTGAGGAGTGTTAATCTTTTTCTGAGGTTACTGTTCAGTAGCATCAATTCATCTAACAGCAGTAAATCCCTATAATATATGACGAATGCATATCAGAAAGAATTCATTACTGGGCGCCAATCTGACATCATAGGACGGTGATGAGTTAGGGCCATCTCCCCCCCCCTCTAGAACAGACACAAGTCTGCAAAACCTGACTTCAAGATAATTGAATGTCTTATCTCAAGCTCAGCTTCTTAAATTGATACTTTACAGATGGTACTGAACTGTTCTTCCAAAGCCACAAATCTAAATTATCCTTATATACAAGGGAGGCTTAGGGGGCACTGACTTACAAATATAGCTTAAAAATCTCTTGAGACCTAGAAAAATTCACTAACTTTCTTTTCCCCCTTTATCCAGGCATGACTAAAGTTTTGCAAACGCTAGAAAAAGGGACTCGGACACACATTGTTCACATTGTTCTTTCCAAGCTTAGAATTATTTTGCAGTCAATGGTAATTAATATGCTTCAGAGCTAAAGAAACTGGATATCAAAATACACACACACACACACACACACACACACTGTTGTGATTATTGTGATGATAGATAGATAGACAGACAGACAGACAGACAGACAGACAGATAGATAGATAGATAGATATAGACAGATGGATGGATGATGGATGGAGATAGATAGAGATAGATAGAGATAGAGATAGAGATATTTACTGTTGCAATTATTGTCTTGACCAAGGGTGGCTTGGGACTGATGGGATTTGTAATCTAAACTACTAGAGGACCAGACTTTAGGAGAAGCTGTAATAGTTTATAAGTGAGAAATATCTACATCAAGACATCAATTATATGATGGCTACACAGTGCTCAGAATTGAATTAGTTTAATTAATTGTTCAGTTTAATTACAAGAATCATTTGACTTAATTCTGGATTACAGCATGCACTTTCTACAATTCATTTTTATTCAGTTTCCATCAACAAGTTCTGAACAGGTAATCCTTTTTTTAAAAAATGATTTTCTATTAAATACATTCCTTAATGCTTAATAAACATCATGTTGTCTGGTATATAATTTGCTTAACAATACAAATTACATTCTTAATCTCCAGGTAGTCCTTACTTTATGACCACAAGCAAAGTCAGAATTTCCACTGCTAATCAAGGTGGTTATTAAGTGAGCTGTGCCCAGTTTTACAAAAAAAAAAAAAAAAAATTAGCCACAGTTGTTAAATAAATCACTTCAATTGTTAAGTGAATCATGTGGTCGGTCATTAAGCAGATCCAGCATCCACATTGAATTTGCTTGTTAGAATTTTGCTGAGATAGGCACAAATTGTGATCATAGGACTCCAAGACGCTGCAAAAATATGCCAGTTGCCAAACACCCAAATTTTGTGACCATGGGGATGTGATGATTGTAAGTGTGAGGACTGATTGTAGGTCATTTTTAAAGTGTCAAATTTTGAACGGTCACTAACCAAATGGTTCTATGTTGAGAATTACCTTTTAATTCTGCAATCCAAAAGCACATTGCAGTTCGCCGTCTCTTCAAACATACACACCGTTTTGTTTGTGCGTATATTTAGAAGTTGAAATGTAACATGCAGAGATTAGATTTATGAAGTACCACAATGTGCTCCTTTAAAAATGCATTAATTGCAAAAGTTAACTTTTTAGAGCAGAAAATACCCAATTTTTTTCCCTCCTTTGGGAACACACTTGGTTCAGTGATGGTTTTATAATGTGGAAAGTGAGCCTTGGAAAGCAATGTATTTTTAGTGAATGCTTGCCTGTCTCATGAGTCCAAGAGATCAATATATTTGTTCAACTTGGATTTATTGTACATACTTTTATGGTTTTATTGTCAAGATCACAGACTGCAACAAACTACATGTACACCTACAACAGAGCAGTTGTACACAGACAAATGTGATGCATGCCTGCGACAAATACACATAATTCAAGTAAAATAATGAACTGTGCTGCTTTTAGAATTAGATATACTGTTAATTTATTGCCACTGATCAAAGTAAGCAAGTGCACCTGCCAGCATAACCTTTCTTTTCTTATATATACAAATTGCACCATGACGATTTTATACACACCCATATCTGCCATAATAAATATGTTGTGTGTTTCCACATAAATTCAAAATAACTGTATTAGCAACCTAACCATGCAATACAAACCAGAATCGCCTTTTGGGGGAGATGGGCATTTATATAAATTTGATGAATGAATGAATGAATGAATGAATGAATGAATGAATGAATGAAAAGAGCCTTGGTAGTACAGTGGTCTAAGGCACCCTGTTATTAAGCTGGTTATTAAGACCAGCTGCCTGCAATTACTGCAGGTTCGAATCTCGCCAAGGCTCAAGGTTGACTCAGCCTTCCATCCTTTCTAAGGTAGGTAAATTGAGGACCCAGTTGTGGGGGCAATAAGCTGACTTTGTATAAATATACAAAAGGATGAAGGCTATTGCTGAGCACATTGTAAGCCGCCCTGAGTCTCTGGAGAAGGGCGGCATATAAATCATTTTTTTTAAAAAAATGAATGAATGAATGAATGAATGAATGAATGAATCCTAAGCACATCTACCCAAAAAACTCATTACATTCTGTGGGATTCAGTACCAACTCATTTTGTTATTCAATCCAAAATTCACATATCAGAAGCCACTTGAACAACCTGATGCAGAATTTTTTCAGAACTTTTTCACAAAGAATACTTTGCACTTTGCTCCATGGACAGAGTAGGCAAGCACTGGGGCAACAGGGGTGAAATCCAGCAGGTTCTGGAGAACCAGTAGTGGAAATTTTGAGCAGTTTGGAGAACTGGCAAATACCACCTCTGGCTGGCCCCAGAGTGGGGTGGGAATTGAGATTTTGCAATATCCTTCCCCCAGGAGTGGGAACAGAATGGGGATTTTGCAGTATCTTTCCCCTGCCACGCCCGCCAAGCCACACCCACAGAACTGGTAGTTTTAAAAAAAATGGATTTCACCACTGTGGGGCAATATAAAGCACCCAAATTCTGTTTTGTGAATCTTGGAACCGTTGAGATCATACTAAAAAAACAATTGGTAAATTGCCCCCAAAAAAGCCCCCAAAACATAATTTTCCATTTTTAAAAATGTCATCTCATACTCCCATACACACCACACAAAATTGGGAGTTGAAGATTTGAACATTTAAAAAACACAGGAATGCAGAAAAATAGAGTTGGAGGTCTTCTAGTCCAATCCCCAGTTCAAGCAGGAGACCTATACCATTTCAGACAAGTGGTTGTCTACTCTCTTCTTAAAAGCCTTCAGTGATGAGGTACCTACAACTTCTGAAAGCAAGCTATTCCACTGGTTAATTGTTCTCATTTTTTAGGAAATTTCTCTTTAGTTCTAGGTTGCTTCTCTCCTTGATTATCTATCCATCTACTGCTTCTTGTCTTGCCTTCAGGTGCTTTTGAAAATAAATTAATCTCCTCTTCTTTGTGATAGCCCTTCAAATATTGGAACACTACTATCATGTTATCTCTAGCCTTCTTTTCACTAGACTAAATATATTCAATTCTTGCCATCGTTGTTCATAAGTTTTAGCCTCCAGCCCCCAATCATCCTTGTTGCCCTTCTCTGCACTCTTTCTAGAGTCTGAACAACTTTTTTTTTAATATTGTGGTGACCAAAATTGGATTCAATATTTCCAGGCTTTATAAAGTTGTACTAATTTAAACTCTGTCCATTCTACTTCAGTCACTGTTGTATTGCCTGTCTGTTGCATCGCCTGTATAGCAATAAATTAACATTAGCAGTAAAATGTTAACAATTAATTTTAATTTGCTGCTTCGTCATGAGATCCAGCATCTGGTGCCTGAAATTAGTTGCCTCACTTTACAATGGAAAGGTAAGACTTGTGAAATGTGCTTAGGATATTTTAGCACACTTAATTTTAATGGTATGTAAATATTTGAAAGGATAGCTTTCATCAGTGTTTTACATTTTAAAGAATATTTTAATAGTACATACTCACACTTAATAAACATATAGATTAATTTTTTAACCATCACAACTCATTTATAAAGATAGTTATATCACTAAATCACACATACACTTTTAGTAAACCACAGATTAAAAAGACATCTTATTTCTCTTACTT
The DNA here is from genome assembly GCA_022577455.1 of Arizona elegans. Taxonomy (NCBI): domain Eukaryota; kingdom Metazoa; phylum Chordata; class Lepidosauria; order Squamata; family Colubridae; genus Arizona; species Arizona elegans. Next base: position 12,668,652 of record JAKOOJ010000004.1, read on the forward strand.
CTTTAGATTCCCAAAAGATTTTTTAGTGAGGATGTTTGAAGTTAGAATCCATCCAATTAGAACAGTTAACAAATATTCCCTGTGAAGATTTTTTTTCTGCCAAAATGCCTGGGTATCAGTGATACTTGGACAGTGGGTAACAGGAAGAAACAAATAGATTAAAGCTACAGAAAAATCAATCTTCAATGTCTTGAAGGATATCTTCCCAGGTGAAATGTGACTTCTGTTTTACTACTTCATGTTTAAGTGACATGAGAATGTCTTTAAATTTTATTTTAGAGGTATTTTTGAACTTACTTCATTATTTGAGGTTATGAAGGATATTCCTGATGGGAAAAGGAGGGATTCTTATTTCCAGTACTTTGAATTCATATTATATCCAGTGGCATCCTAAGAACTTGATTTTGTCAGAATGAAAGTCATTATCAGTCTTTTATCAAACTGTCTTTGGTCTTGCTTCATGCCTCCCCACAAATACTTCTTAATGTGTCCAAATCTCAGGTGTTCTGAAAAAGAGATTTCTCTTTTTCTATCATTTCAGGTAGTTTGAAATTTTCTTTTGATGACATCAGAGTTTCCTTCATTTTGAAGATGATGGAAAAGGAGGTGAGAGAAGAGGAGAATACAGATGTTGTTTTCTCTTATCTCACCATTACTATACAGCCTCCCTAGCTTGTCCTCTCATTATGTTAGGCATGGGGGCTTTCCATAGGGCTGATGCAATGGGGGTAGAGCAGGGGTCTGCAACCTTAAGCACTCAAAGATCCATTTGGACCCGTTTCCCACAGAAAAGAAAACACCAGGAGCCACAAAACCCTTCCTGTATCTGACTATTTCCTGAGCAGCCACAAAACTAGCATATGTAGTTGAATTAAATGTTCTGTTTTCTTCTGAAACTTTTCTTTTCTTGGCCTACCAGGGATTGAAAAGCTCTCTAAATCGTGTGCCAGCAGGTGTTGCACATTGGTGGTTGTGACACATATTTTGAGTGACAGGGAGCCTCAGCAGAGGGATGATGTGGCTCCAGAATCGCAGGTTGCTGACCCCTGGGGTAGAGGATTAATGACACTGGAACTGCTGGCCAGGAATGGTCTGCACTCCAGCTGTTTGAACCTGGCCTTATTTATTTATTTTTATATACATATATACATACATACATACATACGTACATACATACATACATACATACATACATATATACATATATATATATATATATATATATATATATATATATATATATGTAGGTCTTTGGTTATTCGGGTCTTCTCCCACGTAAAATTGGAAGTGTCTTGGCGACGTTTCGACGAAGTCTCATTCGTCATCTTCAGGCTGGTGTTCTCGGCTTCGTGCTTCCAGGAGCAATGTGAGATCGTAGCTGTCTCTTCCTTTTAACTGCTAGTGGGGGTGTGAGCTGATTGGGTGGGAACTTGGCTGTGTTCTGATTGGGTGGAGGTGTGTTCTGATTGGTTAGGGGCTCGGCTGTGCTCTGATTGGATGGGGGGTTGGTTGTGCTCTGATTGGCTGGGGGTGTGTTCTGTTTGGGTGGGGGCTTGGTTGTGCTCAGCTTAGCCTGAGTTGCAGGGGGATTTGAGCTGGTGAGCTGCGTTGTTGTTGTTTGGCTTCGTGTTTGTGGCCGTGCGAGCTCTTCATGGTGGGTGTCAGTCTGCTTCATGTATGGATTGGAGAGGTTTAAAGTGGCTAATGATGCAGCTGCAGTCTGGCTTCTGGTCCTTGGTCGTGGCTCATTATCAGTGTGGGTTTGAGTCTGCTTTCTGCGTGGATGTGTGGTGGTGACATCCTGTGTGGCTCTCGTGAGTGTGGGTCTGGTGTCATTCGTCGTGTTAGGGACCCGTTTGTCAATAAGGGCGGGTTTCCAAATGGCTGGTAGGCGGGAGGTATCGTCTCGTTTGTTCATGCTGTGTGGGCGTTTTTCTATCTCGATGGCTTCTCTGATTATTCTGTTGTTAAAGTGTTCAGTTTTGGCGATAGTTCTGGTCTTTTTAAAGTCAATATCATGTCCTGTGGCTTTAAGGTGTTGGACCAGGGAAGAAGTCATTGCCAACCTCTATATGGAATATTTTGAAACCCAAGCTCTAGAAAAATCTGATCATAAACCCAAACTCTGGCTCAGATATGTGGACGACACCTTCATAATCTGGCCACATGGGAAAGAAAAACTGGACAACTTCCTCACACACCTCAACAGCCTACACCCCAAAATACAGTTCACCATGGAAACAGAAGCGAACAACCAACTTCCCTTCCTGGATGTCTTAGTCTATGGACATGATATTGACTTTAAAAAGACCAGAACTATCGCCAAAACTGAACACTTTAACAACAGAATAATCAGAGAAGCCATCGAGATAGAAAAACGCCCACACAGCATGAACAAACGAGACGATACCTCCCGCCTACCAGCCATTTGGAAACCCGCCCTTATTGACAAACGGGTCCCTAACACGACGAATGACACCAGACCCACACTCACGAGAGCCACACAGGATGTCACCACCACACATCCACGCAGAAAGCAGACTCAAACCCACACTGATAATGAGCCACGACCAAGGACCAGAAGCCAGACTGCAGCTGCATCATTAGCCACTTTAAACCTCTCCAATCCATACATGAAGCAGACTGACACCCACCATGAAGAGCTCGCACGGCCACAAACACGAAGCCAAACAACAACAACGCAGCTCACCAGCTCAAATCCCCCTGCAACTCAGGCTAAGCTGAGCACAACCAAGCCCCCACCCAAACAGAACACACCCCCAGCCAATCAGAGCACAACCAACCCCCCATCCAATCAGAGCACAGCCGAGCCCCTAACCAATCAGAACACACCTCCACCCAATCAGAACACAGCCAAGTTCCCACCCAATCAGCTCACACCCCCACTAGCAGTTAAAAGGAAGAGACAGCTACGATCTCACATTGCTCCTGGAAGCACGAAGCCGAGAACACCAGCCTGAAGATGACGAATGAGACTTCGTCGAAACGTCGCCAAGACACTTCCAATTTTACGTGGGAGAAGACCCGAATAACCAAAGACCTACATACAAACACCCGCGAAAACCTGAGAAAACAAATATATATATATATATATATATATATATATATATATATATATATATATATATATATATATATATATATATATATCTGATATATCTAATAAAGATGTATCTTGCTCTGCAATAAACTGTACCAAATATCTGATGGAGCCTCTGGAACAAAGAGGAACAAGGGTATGGCTTGCTTTATTCCACTGGAGAAAATGTCACTTCCTTGCCAGGGTGCAAAAATATTTTTTTGCTCATTCACAGTGGAGTACAACAAGAAAATGATCAGACAGATCCTCCATCAAACAATTAGTTTTTCCTCCTCCAATAGGCAAAACACCGATATTGTCCAAACAAAATAAGCTTCTTATCATTCCACATCTGTTTCCTTCCCTCATTTCACCTCTAAAGCTTGTTTACCATGGGGTATCTGTTCTATGGTGGAACACGTTTCACATTCTCATTTGTTCACAAGAAACTTACACCTCCTAGCATTAACTGTTTTGACTGTACAGTAGTAGCCAAAATTGTGGAAACCTTTTGGGAAAAGTGTATTTTTGAGGTTTGATGGCTAATAACAACACTTTTTTTGGGGGGGGGGGAGTTTCAAGATAATCACATTCCACTGCTGGAATGGCCTGGGAATAGCCAGACCTTAACCCAGTGTTTCCCAAACTTGACCCTTTAAAGATGTATGGACTTCAACTCCCAGAATTTCTCAACCAGGCATACTGGTTGGGGAATTCTGGGAATTGAAGTCCATGCATCTTAAAATAGCCAAGTTTGGGAAACACTGCCTTAACCCAATTGAAACTCTATGGAGCCGACTAAAGAAACTTGTGAGTCAGAAGCGACCCAGCAATAAAACCCAGTTAATAGAAACCATCATTCAATCTTGATTTCACATTATAACAGCTGCAGAACTAAAAGATTTGGTTCACTCGATGGGAAGACATTGTAAGGCCGTAATTCATGCTAAAGGTTACCCAACTAAGTATTAACTGACATGGGGAAAAATTTTGTATATCTCATTTTTTCTACATGTTTCACTTTTTTTCTTTATATTGTAACTTCTATTCTAATAGCAAACCCTTCATAAAAGTTATTGTGTTATATTCTTGATTAAATTATCTTTCCATTGATATATAATTTTATGGTACTACTCCAAAAAAAAAAAAAGTGGTGTTATTAGCTACTTTTTTCAAAACGTTTCCACAATTTTGGCCACTACTGTATTTTATATACACAAGATTTTCCCCCCCCCCACTTCTTGTTTAATATCTGGGTACATAGAATCCCATATTCCCAGACAAAGATGTGTGTGTTTGTTTGTGTGTGTGCGCGCGCGTGCATACGCATGCCATATATATATATTGGGCATTCCCTTCCATTTCAAATTCCATTTAACCTAACTTAACAACAGCAGCAACAACAACAACAATAACTGTTAATTGCTTTTCAACTTTGGATCAGATTCCTTTTGTAAAGGTATAACACAGTTCATTTTGATCACAAAATAATTGAAAGAAAAGTAACTCATTAAGGGTATATGAGATTTGGACTTGATGGCTGTTTCAATGGAAATAACTGGTTTCTCTGCAAATCAAATGAAGGCTGACATTACATCCTCATGAAGATCTTGGAAAAAAAGATGTTTCAATGCAGTACATACCTGATTCACAGTCTTTATAAATCAAATGTTGATCAGTCTCTTTTTAGTTAGAATAGATCACCATCTTTGTCCCAAATGTGATTTTTCAAAAAGCAACCGGACTTTGTTTTTCCATGAAGACGTTTCACTTCTCATTCAAGAAGCTTCTTTAGTTCTGATTGAATGGTGGAGGATGGAAGAATTTATATTCCTTGCAGTCATCTGGTCATTAGCACTCTTTCTGAGAGTCATTGAGGCCATGTAGAGGTTTATCAGTGCCCTCAAGGTTTTATTTATTTAGTGTATGGCAAATACATGGACTTATAGTACTTCAAATTACTATACTGTTAGTCATTTGCCATGTATTTAGAAAGCTAGGAGTTCTACAAAGAGGTCTATAAAGACCTCATGGTCACATGAATAGTGTGGAGCCTTCTTGGAACTGTTGAGAATCTCCATAGATCAGGGGTGTCAAACTCAAAGCCTGCGGGCCGGATCTGTCCCATGGGATGCTTAGATCTGGCCCGCAGGACCAGCCTGGAAGTATCAAAGGATCGGCCTACAGTACCTCTGCAGCCAAAAGAGTGTGTGGCCCATTTTCGGTCGGCAGGGTGCTGCAGCAGGCCATGGAGGCCAAAAAAAGGCCATGTGGGAGCTATGCGGGGCCTCCACACAGACAGTTTTTGGCCAGCTGCAGGTTAACTGGCTTGGACTGGATTACAATTATGTGGTCTCAAGTAAGTGCCTGATCTGGATAGAAAACAAGCAATATCCTATGTTAATACTACAGTTTAATGCCAGATTTTATATACTGTAGGTCCATTTAATCTACAATCAACAATCTATTCTGTATTCTATTCTGTATCTATAATTGACAGCCATTTCTATTTAGTATCCTGGAAATTTAACTCTGCTGTTAGGTCTTGTATTATCATGTTATTTTTGCTATTGTATTTTTTATTATTGGTTGAAATAATAAAAATACAATAGTATAAATAGCTTTTCTGCCTGGAAAACAATTTACTATTTAGAAATAAGTTTAGTGGAATATGAAGAATAGGTAATAAATGTTTGCCAGAAATATCTGGTAGAAAAGTTAGGAAAATGGTTATAGTAAAGAACTGTGGGAAAAAAAAAAGAGAAGGAAAAAATGCATCTTGAGCCTGTGTCAAATGTCCACCATGGCCACGCCCACCCAGCCACACCCACCATGGCCACCCCCAACTCTAGCCATCCCCACTCCCATAACTTTAAGTATTAAGTATAAAGGTTATTTTTTGTGAAAGCTTGGCTAGAATGTCAATCCATCTTGCAATTATATATATATATATATATATATATATATATATATATATATATATATATATATATATATATATATATATATATATATATATATATATATATATATATATAGCAATAGCATTTAGACTTATATACCTCTTCACAGTGCTTTACAGGTCTCTCTAAGCAGTGTAGAGTCAGCATATTGGCCCTCAACAATATGGGTCCTCATTTTAGCCACCTTGGAAGGATGGTACACACATGGAAGGATAGTACACACAGAGAGAGAGAGAGATAGAGCACATTTCAGAGAGGTTTGCTCCTTGGCCAATCACAACCTTTCCTCAATTCTATTTAGTGAAGGAATATTTTTTAAATCCTGTATTTTTAACTTTAATTTGATTTAAATGAATCCCAATAAAGGGAAGTAGGTGTGTGAAGCCTGCCAGTGTCATGTCAATTTCAATTCATAACTTAGATTCTGCTTGAGGTTTAGTGAAGAGGAAAGAAAGTGTCATTATTGTGTTCTTTTGCTGAAAGGTGTGATTTGCGTATTAATGCCCAGCTTATTGATTACAATATATTTGAACTAAATCAGTTTCCTACTACAGCATAGGCTATAAATATTTAAAGTCCCATATCAATAAAAAATGATGCCATAAGTCACCAAATATAAATATCTGCATGGTAAAATCCACATAAATTATTAAGAAACATCAAAGACACAGACTTTAACAAATGAGATTCAAGGTCAATTCATTGGCACAATCTGAATAAAAGTGTATTTTAGATCAGAGTGGTGGGGTGGATATGAACAACACTGTTCAACATTCATCCCATACATACATACATATATATATATATATATATATATATATATATATATATATATATATATATATTCATATTCTCAGGTTTTCGCGGGTGTTTGTATGTAGGTCTTTGGTTATTCGGGTCTTCTCCCACATAAAATTGGAAGTGCTTCCACGAAGCCGAGAACACCAGCCTGAAGATGACGAATGAGACTTCGTCGAAACGTCGTCAAGACACTTCCAATTTTACGTGGGAGAAGACCCGAATAACCAAAGACCTACATATATATATGTGTCTCTCTCTGTGTGTGTGTGTGTGTGTGTGTATGTGTATCTGTATATGTATATGTATATGTGTATATATATCAGCATATAAACTATGTAAATGCTGTCTGAAACTCATACTGTAAAAGAGAATAGCTAAGATAGTTAATTGTGGTCAGATCAATGTCTCAGCTGGACATATTCCAGAAGAAAGTCTTGGTGGCTTATCACTTTATTTTGTATTGGTTCCCAATCTCTTTCAGTGTAAGCAATTTTCAAAGAGCACTGCCTTACTTAAAAGAGTTAACACTAATATAAGTGTTCTGCCATGAGCTTATCAGTAGAAAAATGGACTATTCATGTAAATATTGGTAGAAACATTATTGCTTGTTGTTTTCAGTTAGAATGTAGAAGACAGGAAACAAGAAACTTGACAAAAGAAAACTGGGAATAAGCCTAGATCCATGTGGACAAAAAAGATTTTAAAAAGAAAGATTGGGGGGGGGGACATGATAGCAGTGTTCCAATATCTAAGGGATTGGCATAAAGAAGGAGGGGGGGGAAGGGTCAATTTATTTTCCAAAGAACCAGAAGGCAAGACAAGAAATAAAAGATGGAAACTAATCAGAGAGGAGAAGCAACCTAGAACTAAGTCTAAATTTCCTAACAGTAAGAATAATTAACCAGTGGAATGGCTTGCCATGAGAAGTTGTGAGTGCCCCATCACTGGAGGTTTTTAAGAAGAGGTTGGATAACCTCTGAAATGGTACAAGGTTTCCTATCTGAGCAGGGGAATAGAAGACCTCCAAGGTCCCTTCCAACTCTGTTATTCTGTCGTAGAAGATTAAGTAATTCTCCCCTGCCCCTAGTTATAATTCAGCCAGTTTGCAGCTATTATGTTCTAATCATCCTTAAAGGATAAATCATAATAACTGCTTATCATAAGGGTCACATTTAGTGACCTTAATTAGGTCTCTTTGACTAGTAGGGGAACTAGCACTACCACTTAGACTTATATACCACTTCATACTGCTTTACAGCCCTCTCTAAGTGGTTTACAGAGTCAGCATATGGCCCCCAATAAACTGGGTCCTCATTTTACTGACCTCGGAAGGATAGAAGGCTGAATCAACCTTGAGCCTGGTGAGATTTGATCTCACAAAATGCTGATCTGTTTGGTGATCAGCAGAAGTAGCCTGCAGTACTGCACTCTAACCACTGCACCACCACGGCTCAACATTATGTTTTTGTTTGTCTGTTTCCAATTTTAATCAGAGAGATGGGGAAGGGATGGGAGGGTGCAACTGGAAATACCCTAAAGTCATGGGTTGGCCATTTCTAGCCTTAAGCCTAAGAAATGCATGTAGAAATTCCTTCTCTAATTTTCTTGAGCAATAAAAGAGATCATAAATTGTGTGTGTGTGCGTGTGTGTGTGTTTGTGTGGTCAAAAACAGCAAGTTAGTGGAAAAAGGGCCCCTTTTCTCTTTTGGGATGGGCTTCAATCCTTTCCTTTTTTAACACCCTTCCCCCATGGATGGATCCTTTACCTCCTTTATGCTTCAGGATGCTCACCCAGATTCTCTCAACTATCTGCACAAAATTATGAATGGATACAGGATCATAAAACCCCAAAGCTTCCCTTGCTGATCTGGGACAGCAAGATATTCTTACTGGCTCCTTAAGAAGTAGCAAGAAAACTCTTACATTGCTAACAAGATAAAATTTATAGGGTGACACACAAAGAAGAGGTCATAAATAGAATTAGGTGGCAATAAATAGCCTCGTCCCCCCACTTTGATAAAAATGTGACTCATCATAATCTGTAAGAGATACTAGTGTGGAAGTGAATCCCAAATTCTATCTTTCAATATTTTAAACAAGAAGGATAGAGAGAGAAAAAAACTCTCTATCTTCTAATAATGGTAGACCTGTGCTAAAGAGTGCCCAGTCCTTTGCTTCATAAATAGTTTCAATGCACATTTTTATGGGTAACTAGTAATGCTGGAAAAAGCAGTCCTAATGTGAATTGGTCATTGGTAATAATTGATGACTGATTTACCCATTAACTTTACAATAAACATTAGCATTACATTACTAACAAAAATGAATGCACTTTAGACAAACCATTAAACATTGTTCATTGGCTCCCTTCTGCCCCCTTGTTAAATATTCACAATTTCAATTACAGCCATCTGAAACTGACATTTGTTTTAGACAAAGGGACTGCAGCCAATATGCAGCACTTTCTATTAGTTTATGAGTTCATTTCTGAAGATTGTATTGCACTGATCCATTACTGAAGTCTGGAATTTCTAAACAGCTCTGTGCCTGGACTCCATAAAATGGTCATAATTGCTGAACAACTTGCCATTCATTTTATTTACAATAGTTCAATCTCCATTGAAGTTCCTAAAACTCAAAAAAATTACGTAGACCTCTTGCCATCTTGTAGAGAATTTCAAATGCTGGTTTTCTTAGCTGCTTGTTCCCATTTCACCAGGCATAAGTGCACAGAAGCTTATCATCTTAAGCTATTTCTGGACATTAGCAAATCAGAAATGGAAGGGGAAAAAAGGAGACTGAAATTAATGACAGTAGTTTATATTCTTGGGCAGTTGCTATGAGGCATTGGCTTGGCAGGCAAGGATGATGACCAGTTGTCCTTGCAAAACTGGAATTGCAAATTTATGCAAAAATAGGGATACCAGTGGCAGCTGCAGAATCTGGTTGCTTTCATCAGATGAGAAAAGTAGCATTGCAGTGTTACAATACAAACTCCACCCTTCGGAGGATGTGTGCAATGGCCTGACACATTTAGAAAAGGGTCGGGGCTTGGATCATGATGCCTCAATGCTGCTTTTGTCAGTCTTGTGCCCATTGTCCCTCCCCCAACCCAGCTATCCAAAATCTACCTTGCAGTTCCCTTCCCTCAATCAAACAAAACATTTGCTAGACCAATTCTCGAATACAGCTCATCTGTTTGGAACCCGCACTGCATATCGGACATTAATACAATTGAACGTGTCCAGAAATATTTCACAAGAAGAGTCCTCCACTCCTCTGCTCGCAACAAAATACCTTATGCCACCAGACTTGAAATTCTAGGCTTAGAAAACTTAGAACTACGCCACCTTTGGTAGTTCATAAAATTATCTTCTACAATGTCCTACCTGTCAATGACTACTTCAGCTTCAACCACAACAATACATGAGCACACAATAGATACAAACTCAAGGTAAATCGCACCAAACTCTATTGCAGAAAATATGACTTCAGCAACAGAGTGGTTAATGCCTGGAATGCACTACCTGACTCTGTGGTTTCATCCCAAAACCCCCCAAATTTTAACCTAAGACTGTCTACTGTTGACCTGACTCTATTCCTAAGAGGTCTGTAAGGGGTGTGGATAAGAGCATCAGTGTGCCTACTGTCCCTGTTCTAACATTTCTTCTATTTGTATCTATTTTATGTATCCAGTCCATGCTTATACTTATTACCAAATACGTTCTTGACAAATAAATAAATAAATAAATAAGCAAATAAATAAATAAATACATACATACATACATATATACATACATACATACATACCAAGATGATGAGGAGACTAGAGGCTAAAACATACAAACAACGGTTGCAGGAACTGTGCATGGCTAGTCTAGTGAAGAGAAGGACCAGGGGAGACATGAGCCATGGTGGCGCAGAGATTAGAGTGCTACTTCTGCTGATTGCCAGCTGCCTTCAATTTGGCAGTTCAAATCTCACTAAGCTCAAGGTTAACTCACCTTCCATCCTTCCAATGTGGGTAAAATGAGAATCCAAATTTTTGGGGGCAATAGGCTAACTCACTAAACCATTTAGAGAGGGCTGTAAAGCACTATAAAGCGGTATATAAGTCTAAGTGCTACTGCTATTGCTATAGCAGTGTTCCAATATTTGAGGGGCTGCCACAGAGAGAAAGGGGTCAAGCTATTTTCCAAAGCACCTGAAGGACAGATAAGGAATAATGGATGGGAACTGAACAAGGAGAGATTCAATTTGGAAATAAGGATAAATTTTCTGATAGTGAGAGCAATCAACCAATGGAACAGAAGTTGCCTTCAGAAGTTGTGGGAGCTTCCAAGAAGAGACTGGACTGCCATCTGTCAGAAATGGTGTAGGGTCTCCTGCTTGGGAAGGGGTGTTGGACTAGATGATTTACAATGTCCTTTCCAACTCTGTTAATCTGTTAATGTTGGTTACCTCCATTATCAATGAAAAGGTAAAGGGGCCTCTGTTAGTCGTATCCAACTTTACAGCATGGTGCTCATCTTCATTTTTTGGCCAGCGTTGTCCAAAATCAATTTCATGTGATCATGTGGCCAATATGGCTATACTCCAAAAGCACACAGAACGCTGTTACCTTCCCACTGAAGTGGTACCTGTTGTATCTACTCACATTTGCATGTTTTCACCCCATTGTATGGATCTCAGGTCTCAAACCTGGGCTGTCAGTTCTCCAGCTGAAAAGCTCAGTGTCTTTAACAGCTGAGCCATCTCACCCTCTCTGCTAACAATATTAACATTAAAATTCAGTTTAATTTATGACAGGCAACATAAAATTCAGTAATGTGTAAGGATTTGCAAGCCATGAATTTCAGTATGTTACTTAATAGTTATTTTTTAAAATCAAATTCAAGTCTATTTTATTTATTTCCTATGGAAAAGGAAAGCAAAAGAATGGAATTTCAGAGGCCAAGTTTCAAAATTACAAATCAAGATAATAATTCCAGAATAAATTGGAATTTCAAGAAAACTAGGCTTACAAAATCATATCAGCTTTAAAAAAAACAAAGTGGGTTTTTCCCCCCAGCGCAACATGGAACAGGCTCAGAATTGTTAAGCTGACCAACTTCAAGTGAAATGTGCAATCAAAGCAATGGTTTTTAGATCTGAGAACAGGGAAGGGAAAAATTATTTGATCTTTCAGCATCTAAAAAAGGATACATCTGTTAAATTGAAAATTGCATGTTCAGTTTAACTGGATATGTTTTTGTTAAATAGAGAAAGGACTCACAAACCCATATTGATGGGGAGGGGAGAAAGAGAAGGGAAGGGGAGGGAAGGATTCTTCTGAAGAGAATGGCAGTCAGAATGAATTGCTCCAGGCTTTAAGTCTAACACTGAATTTAAAAGGTAAACAACAAGGCATAACCCACAAACCAATATTTTTTCCCTACAACATAGTTTCTCACAATAGTTCCTTATATAAAAATAATGTACAAAGACACCAACTGAGACCAAAGGGGGAAAAAAAACTCTGTTGAAAATGTAATGTTATTAAAGAGTTGTTTTTATTTATTTATTTATTAAAAATGTTGAATAAAAAAAAAATTAAACTCTTCATTAAGTACACATTCAGCACATGCCCCTTTGGCTTTATTATCTCTAAAGGATTATATGTGAAATAAAACATTTAACTGGAAACATGGTAGTGGGAATTCAGATGGGAATTGTGGAACAAGACTAGACAAGGGAATTGATTCTTATCCTTTCCCTCGAAACCATTTTCTTAATTTATGTCACCACTAAAGTTTTATTACCTCATCCCTGTCCCTCAGCATGAGAAGACCAAATGTAATTACAAAAAATATCCAGGGCAAAGGGTTAAAGTATTCCTTCCTCTGACCACCAATACAAGCTGCCATTAAAAAAAATATCTCTGGAGACTGGAACCCAGATGTCACATTTTACAATCCATTAAGATCAAATTAAATAAACTTGGAAATACTGCCTGATGATATGTCTGAAATTCTGCATGGAATGGTTTTGACACTATCATAAGAACAAGGAAAAGTAAAGGATGCCATAATCTTCAGCAGATTGGTAAAAGTAGTAAACATTTTTTGGGGGTGACAAACATTTCTAAATGTCAATCCCCAATATGCTGCTGCTGCTGCTGTTCCTCCTCCTCATTCCTCCCAGGAACTTTTAAAATGATTTAAAACATGAAATACAAGAAGACAATAAGAAAGAGTAACTATACAAGGACAAGCAAACCAGATGTGAACAAAGGAAAAACAGCCCTCCGTATTTTTTTTTATTGAGATGGGACTTTTCTCCTCATTGAACTGATTGAACCCTGTGAGATATCTTTCTATTATATAAAAAAGGAAGAAGGGAAAACATGCCTTAGAGAAAAATAGTGACCGTCAATTTATAGAGAAAGTAAGGAGTGGAACTAAGTTTTTCATAATCATTATGTACAAAAATTCTTTGAAGCTTCTGGTGGTCTTCTTATCTGGATTAACTTTATAAACCAGGTCTCAACAAAGCTTTCACATGATCAACATTCTGAAAGTAGCCCCTTTTAAGCCACTATAATATAACCAATATTGATACAACCTCTTTATGTTGCATGCCTAAGAGTTGCCTCTAAAACATTTGCAGATGATCTCATGGAATGTAACAGAAATGAATTGGCCTGAGAAGCTGAGGGGAAGGGTGGAGTAGGCGAGAAGAAAGATTGCAGTAGAGATTTTTGTACAATGAATCAATGAATTTTGTACAGGTTATTCACAAATATTCCTTGGTCAAAAAGGTACAGGGAAATTACCCACCTCCCATAAAAATCCAATCTGAATTATCTTCAAAATCAATATTGGAAAACCAGTTCTCTTTCAGCACTGAATTTATACAGGAACACAGAGGAGCTTTGAAGATGAAGACCATTGTAGACCAAATCATAAACTCAGTACAAGAAAACAAAGCCTGAGGGGAAAAAATGTAAGGTTGCTTAACTTGACTTTTTAAAGTGATTTAAAATATGAAAAACTCTTTTTAGAATAAGGGTAGGGAATGTGATCAGGCTTTCAAGACCCTGTTTCTATAACCTACAGCAATATAATACAGCTCTAATATTTCTTGTGGGAGCTGTTTCCTGGTCTGGCCTATGTCAAAAGGTTGACTAAGCTGAATGAATACTGTGTGAAAAAAATCAAAATATTTAAAGTGCAAGATTGATGTCTATATCTATCTGAATTTATATTTATTGTTTTAACTTAGATGCAATACTGTGGCCTAGTTCTTATTTTAAAAGAAGCTTATCAGAACCTCTCTTCTTCTTTTTTTGCCTGAGGCAATGAGAGATTTTGAATTTCAGCCAGCTTGTTGGAAATCCTAATGCTAATTTGAATTGAGAGAATATCAGTGACCTTAGCTGTCTTCTGGTCTACCTGTCCTTAGACCAGCGCTTAATCACTACATTATCCTAGCATCGTCTCCATCTCTGTTAGAGGATGAAGGTTCATTCTCCAAGCTTGTGGATTGGTTTCCGAACATTTCATTACCAGGCTAGGTAACATCTATATCAGAATTTAGAGCAGGGTGTCAAACTCAATTTCATTGAGGGCCGTGTCAGAGTTGTGTTTGACCTCAGGGGGCCAGTGGGGGGCAGTGGTGGGTTGCCCCCAGTTCGCACTGGTTCTATAGAACCAGTAGTAAAATGGTTACTCCGCCCACCAACCCCAATGTCATCAGAACGCTTCTGCGCATGTGCAGAAGAGTAAAGCGAGCGTGTGCGCGCTCGGCCCCATTGTGAACCGGTAGTAAAGGTAAGTAGAACCCACCCCTGCCAGGGGGAGGGGCATGACCAGGGGGTGGGGCCAGCTCAACATCACTCATGTTGAGGGCGCCTGTGGCAACCCGAGTGCTCTGCCAGCAAAAACGGGCTCCTGAGCTCCATTTTTGGCTGCGATGGCTTCCTGCAACCCTCTGCCAGCTAAAATGGAGCTCAGGAGGGTGTGGCAAAGGCACCACAGGCCGGTCCTTTGCTGTTTCCAGGGCAGCCCCATGGGACAGTTTTAAGCACCTTGCAGGCTGGATACAGCCCCCGAGCCTTCAGTTTGAAACCCCTGGTTTAGAGGATATCAATTTTAATGTTTCAACATTATTGTTGAACATTATTACAGTCTTAAGACAGACTCCATAGATAAACAAGGACATAAAAGAATGTAAATACACTGAAATAGAATTTGAATAAACACGTTAGAACTCTTCTATTATGGCAAGTCCTACATCCTAGGAGGCAACTCTTTAGATCATTTTTAGATTTCTGTTAGCCAAAAACCTCAGGACCAGTTGTGATGGCACCAGGCTAAAAACCAGAAGTGCCAATCCCAGCTTAAGCACAAAGTCAGGTGACTTTGGGCCAGGTAACTTCTCTCAGCTCAAGGAAGCAGGCAAGGGCAAATCACTTCCAGAAACCCTTGCCAAAAAAACCTGCCAGGGATACGTCCAGGCAGTTACCAGGAGTCATCAGTGATTAGAAGGCACGCATATGTGGGCACATTCATGCCCACCCACCCACCCAAAAATAGAACTCAGTGAGGCAGCCAAGCATTTTAGTTCTTAGGATTTAGTTCTTTAGTTTTTATAGCCACAAATATAAAATTTGCATTCTAATATTTTATGTTCTAGTATTCAAATTCTGATCTGCAAGGGCAAAGCTTCTGCATGGCTAGGTTGATTTACATTCTTAGACTGACCAGAAAAGGCTCTGGAGGAAGCCCTGAAACATTTAACGTAGATTAAGATAAATGTCTTAATTTGCAGGATAATGTCTTGGACTTTTCTTAAGAGAACAATCCATCCTGTAGGTTTAGCTGACTTCACACTGTAAGAGCACATCCTCAATCTGTTACTTAATAGTCTCCTTAGCTTTGTTTAAACTTAACAGATATTCAGAACCAGTCCATAACTGTGCAGTTTATTCAAAATAATTTCCCACTATTTTTACCTGGGTTTGTTCAATGCTATTGGTGTGGAAGAAACTCCTAATTGTCAAATTGTCCCACAAACAAACTACATTACTTTTCCAAATTTGCAGCTTCTAATCTGAATATCACTAATATCTGTTTAAATGGGTACTGTATTTGCTGTATATCTGGCAAATGTAATTCAGGACACTAAATTCAACCAATTGTTTCTCTGAAATTGACAGATTCTTGAAGAATATCCAAGAATAATAAACACAGAAATAAGCATGGCATAAATAAAGCTAATAATATCTACAAGGCATAATTCTGACTTCTCTGAAACACAGAAATCAGAGCCTCGGCAATTTCATTTGCGTAGGCCTGAAGCATTCAGGGAAGAGAACAGAAGATACCTTGATCAAGAGTGAAGTGGGATTTCATTTCATCAACAAAAGGAAAAAACTGCAGGTTGACTTATTGTGAATGTTTACATAAGACTGAGGCATTGTGAGAAATCGACAGAAGGTCACTGTGAGCAGATGTGAAGTGAGATTTTGCCTTTTAGTTTTAAAGTAATAGACTAGAAATGCATTTATTTCTTTAAGAGGATTTATATGTACTTATTGCTTTGGATACTTTTTTCATCAGACCTTTTTTTGCTGTATTTTGCAATACAACTTCTCTAGAAAACTTGGTTAGTGAATCC
The DNA here is from genome assembly GCA_022577455.1 of Arizona elegans. Classification (NCBI taxonomy): domain Eukaryota; kingdom Metazoa; phylum Chordata; class Lepidosauria; order Squamata; family Colubridae; genus Arizona; species Arizona elegans. The sequence continues at coordinate 12,685,176 of JAKOOJ010000004.1, forward strand.
ATGAACACTTGCATGTAGATAGAAGATATGACAAATCTCCTTGATCTCACAACATAGGAACAGACTCAACCAGTTTCTGAAAAACTGTGCATTGTAGGCCAGGTTGAATCCTAAAATGTTAAGGGAATTCATGGCAGCTTAGCATTCAGATAAATCAGCCATCAATAGATACAAAGAGATGAGCCACATTTGCACATTATTCAAAAAAGACAATAAAAAAGCTGAAAGGGAAACAAAAAGACCAGAACACATCATCTCCAATAACCAACACCCAGATAAACAGGGATTAACTCCAAACAAATAAGCAGAAAACTATATTCTATTCAAGCAGCTATCAAGGGGTGAAAAACCACCACCATCAACGCTTGTGGGGCAAACTACTGATATAAATAATGAACAATTCACTAACATGATGTTACATAATCAGGTAATGAAACATTTGCAAGCAATCAAATCAGAGAACACCAAGGGCTCCACAATTCAACTCAAAAAGCAAAATTTATTGGCAATGGAAAACTTCCTCCATTCTTATTAGTTTTTCTTCAGAAAGGCTCAATTGATGTGAAAGAGGTATCTCTTCACTCAGCTCCTCCTTGAGCATCATAGTATGTGTATATATGCCAGTGGTGAAATGTAAAATTTGTTGCTACCAATTCTGTGGGCGTGGCTTTGTGGGGGGAGTGTAATATGATTGAGTGGGCATGGCCAACTTTTGCTTTTTTTTTACTTTTAGAACCATTTTTTCTACAACCTCTTCAGCTGAAGAGATTGCAGGAAAAAAATGCTTTTAAAAGCCTCTGACAATCAGGCAACTCAGCTGGGATCGTCAGAGGCTTTTAAAGGCATATTTTTTTTTCTACAACCACTTCAGCCAAAGAAGTTGCAGGAAAAAAATGCCTTTAAAAGCCTCTAATGATCCCAGCTAAGTTGCCTGATCGTCAGAGGCTTTTAAAAACATTTTTTTCTGCAACCTCTTAAGGTTGTAGAAAAATGCTTTTAAAAGTAAAAAAAGAAAGCCTCTGATGATTGCGCAGCTCAGCTGGGCATGGGGGTGGGAACAGGGATTTTTGCTACCTGTTCTCCAAACCACCTGCTGCCATCGCTACTGGATCATGGGATCCAATCCGAACCGGGAGCATTTCACCCCTGATAAATGCATGTGCTGGGTTTTAAACTGCTGAAATGTTTTAAATTTGTTAAAATAATGTTTGAATTGTTCTACATTTGATCTGTATTTTAATATCTAAACTTCTGCCTGTTGAAAACAGGAATCAATAAAAGGATTGTTATATCAGAAGAAAACAAAGAAATAATAAACATATAATCTGCACTAGGGCAATAGGTTTCTGGATAGCTTTTAAATAGTTTTTGAATCGTTTTTGTTGCTATATGTCTGAATTTTAATAAGTCTTCATAGTTTAAAATCACCATTGCATTTTTTAAAAAATATTTTTTTGTTTTTAAAAAACAGTCCTTTCATTTGTTGTCAGTATCCTCATGATAATATAAAAGATGAATAAATTAAGACAAAGCTTTACAGAGTCAACTGTATTTTCTTCATTTTCTTACAAATCAGAACAGGTGCCCCCCCTTTTTTTAACTTAGAACTCTAGCTTCTATTTTTCTGAGTGCCTTAGTCAGAAGATTGAATGTGCATGTGTAAATTTCTTTTCTTGTAGAGCTGAAATATTTTGTAAGCTTCAGAATGTGTGGCATTTTCCAAGTCTAAAGATGACATCAAGTAAGGCTTATCTATTTATTTATTTGATTGATGGGATGAAGGTTTAGCACTGTCATCCTAGAGTAAAGTAGTGAAATCCACTGTGGAATAATTTACTGTAATCTAGAAAAAAAATATGTGCTTTTCATACAGCACATGGTTAAAGATTGGGAAAGGCTATATGTTGAACTCAGTTGGAAATCACATCCAAAAAGAGTTTTTGCAGACTTCTTCAAACCCATGTGTTTTCAATTTCCTGTGTTTACTATCCTTCAAACCATATTATGAGACTTGGTGAGAAAAAGGTAGAAATAATGAAACAAAGTAGATGGTGCATAGAATTTGTATCATTCTGTACTATTTTCAATATATTATCCACACTCAGGCTCATTGTATATGGATGGAAAAGCCAAATTCTTCACTGCTTTCAAAAATTCACATTTAATCCAAGGTCTGGCATACAGTATTTTCTTTTAAAAAAAAAACATTCGTTAATACTGAAATTGAAATTAAATATCCATGTGGTATGGGTAATATTTTAGACAAAGAGTGAGAAAGAATCATTTGATTTTCTCAGGCTATTTTTGGGGAAGTGTCAAAATATGCAGGATGTTGGGAAACCACCAGCTAGGCTGAAAGCAGGAGTCAAACAGGGTTTTAGCTTAGTGTCCATTCACAGCTGTAAAAGACATAAGCTTGACCCTTCCCAAGATTCATGAAGCCTTATCTGGTACTCCCAGGGAAAGGCAAATTGTCTGGCAAAATTCTTTAATATAGGTGAAAGTCAGTAAAGTGCTTGCTTCAGCTATTTCATAGTGGCTTTGGTTGCTGGTGTTTGACACAGGATAATAGTTAGGAGATTCTGATTATAGTTCGGATGTTTGAATGTAAATGTGATGCTGACACACACATACAATGTATAAGGCTCTGAAGCAATACCATGACCACCATCTTATCTACTTTGACTCTTCCTTATGGAAGTGGAGGCCACTGCCACAACCCTGGTACAGACCTGATATTGCATATCAATTAAGGAAATTTTAGAGCAGAAGGATGTAGATTCTAATGATTGTGTAGTTTGCTAATTAGATGGGAAGTCTCTGAGAAAAGATAAGAAGCAAGAAATATGATTTCTCTATTTAGTACAAACATTGCATGTCATATCATTGATCTTATAAAATTGCAATCATTTCATTATTTACAGTATTTTTTAAAATCACTTTAATTTCAACCAGTTTCAGAAATGGCAGTTTCAGCAATATCATTTTTAATGTATAATTATGGTATCAAACTTTTCATATACTGCTTTTCAAAGAGATTTGTAAGAGCATATTACCAATCACTCTAAAAACTATATAAGCAGATATTTTTACATTTATATATTTGTCTGCGAATAGGGGAAGTGTGTTTTTCATATTAATAGTTGGCATTTCTTAATTATAGTTTCCATTTTTCCCCCCAGAATGCTTTGTAATCATGTCAGGTTCAGAAAAAGAAAGCTATAGCTTTCATGAATGTTTTTCATGTCAAAAGAATTTCAAAACTCTTTTTAAAAGCCTGAAAAGCAGGAGGGAAATAATTCAGGTCAAGTTGATTATTTATTTTAAAAAGTGTATGTTGCATTCATATTGCATAAAAATCAACACTCTAAAAATGTTGTAGTTAGAACTTTAAAATGTGAAAAAGGTGAGGGCAATGGGACTAGCAATGGAATGTGATGTCTACATCATGTTTATACAGTTGAAATATTCTGCAGATGTTCTTGGCATGGCTTACAGGGCACTCCTTGGCTTCTAACATTTCTATCATTTTTTCCTCAAAACTGTCTTAATGTTCTCAGTAAATATAGGTGTGTTTTTATTTTTATCCTTCCCATTATTTTCAATAAAGAACACGTAAAGGCATAAAGAGTTTTTTTTTTTCTCTGTCTCTATAGAGTTACCATAATCATTAAGGGACAGAAAGCTATTTGTGGCCTATGACAACCTCTAAATAGATATCACTACTTTATTTTATTATTTCAACATTCGGTATGGAAACATGCATGTTAGCACATACATTGTAGGGGGGAAAACAATCCAATGATATACTTGGATAAATTTGTTTTTTCTTGTGACTAAAGATAATTTAAGAATTGGATAGGACTCTTAGTTTGATCTTAATTTTGGTGTTATTCTATGTTCATCTGGGTGTTGATTAATGGTGCAGAGGTATTTTGATATTTTTGTTCCCTTTTTGGCTTGTTCATTGTTTCTTTTGCACAGTAGGTAGATGTTGTTTATGTCTCTGTGTCTATTGATGGCCAATTTGTCAGAATGCTTCCAGTAATTCTCTAAAATATTTGGACTTGGCTCAGTTTAGAATGGTTGCAGTTTCCCAGTTGAAACTGTGGTTAGGTTTGTCCATATATTGTGAAATTAAAGAATTTTCATCATGTCTTCTGACTGCTAGTTGGTACTCATGGATGCATTCTGCTAGTCTGCCTATTTGTCCTACACAGTGGCTGTTACTCTTATTTCATTGTAACCTGTAGATGACTCCTGTTTTTTTTTTCTTCTGGGACTGCTGTAGTTTTCAGCTTACTTCAGATGTGTTGAAGGGTTTTAGTTCATTTGTCTGAAAATTTTGATTCCATTTGGTTATAATAGTTGGTTTCTGAAATGTTTTTGAAGTATGGTAGTGCTATCCTTTTTACAGCTTGTATTAGTTGTGCTATATTGAGTTGAGTGGTCAGGCACTCTTTTTTTTTTATGAAGTTGTGTGGATATCCTTTTAGTTGGAATGAAATCTCTGCAAGAAAACTATCAAGAGAGAGCACCATTAGAGAAACATCTTTTGAAATATATTGATTCAATTGTACAGCCTTAGTTGCTTACTACTACAGTGTTTTGTTGATGTCTAAAGAAGATATTCCTCTTGCTATTTACTAAGTCTCAACAAGGTGCTTTATATTGCACAGACAATATGATTCTTTTCACCAAAGAGTAGTTGTGATTCATCAACAAGACACTATGTTTTTTTCACCTGAAATGATAGCAGATTGCCCTTACACTATCCACCAGTTAAATCACTGGAGTTCTGGTTATTCAATCATTTTTTTATCCTTTTTGTTTCAACTCAATAAACTAGATTTGAAGCTCTTTAACCAAAGATTTCAGCCACTGTATAGGAAGTTTATAATTCAATGCCAAAGTGAAGTATCACCATTGGACCATGGTGTCAAATGAGCTAATCTTTGAGAAAAGATCTCCCAGAAATCACTTGGGAGTCTATGTATTCTCTGTTCTTCATGCTAATGATCTTATAGTTGCTTTTGCTTTCTCTGTTGTGCTGGTTAGTTTCACTGAGATTAATGCCTGGAAGAATAAACAAATCAGGAAACCTTTCAAGGACCTGTTCATAATGACCAGAAATATCTTAAAAACTAGATAGAATAAAGCCCTGTAGAGCAGTACCAGTATTTTCTAGGACAAAGTGGAACATATTTTTGTTGCATTCTTCGCTCTCCTGTGATTACTTTGTATGAGGAGCTCTTGTTTGTTTTCACTTCTATCTGCTTAATGGCCCATTGCAGCACAAATAGTGCTCTTTACAATGAGAAAAATGCCTAGAATGTGGGTAATCAGTGACCAACCTCTGTTTACACCTTTGCTTCTTAAATCTAAGTGACCCAATTTGATTTCCTGGAAACCTGAAAAGTCAGAACAACTGCAAGTTGATGTGCCATTTATAAAATGAGCAATTAGAAAGTATAACAGCATTGTATTGTGCTTTTGTTTTAGGTTAATCTCACATTATTTCTCAGGGCAGTTAGGATTTTGCTGAGCAGTTACAACCAGTGTTTTCCAACTTGGCAATTTTAAGGTGGATAGACTTCAACTCCCCAAATTCCCCAGCTAGAAATTCCACACATCCTAAAGCTGCTCTGTTGAAAAACATTGTCTAAATTTTCAAAGTCATTTCAGGAATAAATTATCTCTCTATTTTGCCTCCACTGGACTTATCCACTGAACTGGACTGAACTAACTTGAGAACATTGTCTTTATGAAAAGACTAATAACTGGCGTGTCAGTCAATGCATCTCTGATTACATAGGGAGTCCTTGATTTATGGCCCAATTTGGCCTAGAAAATGTAATTAAGCAGTGCAACACAATCATCACATGATTATGATTCACAATTTTCCCTGCTAAACTTTACCATTGATTTTGCTTGTTGGAAGCCAAATGGGAAGATGGAAAATGGTGGTCACATGACCCTAGGATGCTGTGATTGTCACAAAAAATGCATCTTAATCATGACCACATGACCTCAAAGATAATGCAACAGTTGTAAGTATGAGGATTGGCCATAAGTACTTTTTTCAGAGCCATCTGAAAAGTGGGTGGGAGGGGCAGGTATGATGGATGCAGGGGGTCATATCAAGTGTCGGGGGTGCGCATACGCTGTTTACGAGCGATTGCGCACTCCGGCCCCCGATGCGTGACTCGTGTCCTGGGTTGTGTAGAGTCTCAGGCCCAGGGTCCGCGGCTGATGTTGTGTAATGCCAGGTCGGTGGTTAATAAAGCCCCCCTCATTTGTGATCTTATTTCGGAGGGGGGTGCGGACCTGGCAGGTATTACAGAGACCTGGTTGGGCCAGGAGGGGGGGGTCCCCCTCGTTGAGATGTGCCCGCCAGGTTTCCATGCATTTCATCAGCCAAGGGCCCAGGGGAGGGGTGGGGGAGTGGTGGTGATTATTAGGGAAAGTCTTTGTCCGAGGGAGACCACTGTTCCTCAGATAGCCGGATGTGAGTCCCTCTGTGTAAAGTGGGGCCGTGGGGTGCAGATGGGTTTGCTGACTACGTACCTGGCTCCCTGCCATGTGGCAGTGACCCTGCCTGAGCTACTCGACGTCATTGCCGGGGTGGCGGTTGATCCCCCAGATTTATCGTCATGGGGGATTTCAACCTTCCATCCGCGGGTGAGGCGTCAGAGGTGGCTCGGGAGTTCATGGCTTCCATGACAGCCATGGACCTGACCCAGTTAGTTCATGGCCCAACTCACATAGGGGGACACACTCTGGACCTGATTTTTGTCTCTGGTCAGTGGTTGAATGATCTTGGTAGAGGGGACCTAGATATTAAATCCTTGTCATGGACAGATCATTCGCTCCTCCAACTAGACTTTCCTACCGCCGTCCCCCGCCGCAGGGAGACGGAGCCAACTAGATGGTTCCGTCCCAGGTGCCTGATGGACCCCGAAAGGTTCCTGACGGAGCTTGGGCCGTTCCCTGAGACCCTAACACATGACTCGACTGAAGAGCTGGTGGCCGCCTGGGAAAGGGCGGCCGCTGGAGCTTTGGACTGCGTCGTGCCTTTGCGGCCTCTGACCCGATGCCGATCTCAACTGGCTCCTTGGTTCTCTGAGGAGCTGAGAGAGATGAAGCGTCGGAAAAGACGCCTAGAGAGCATTTGGAGGACTAGTCAATCCGATTCTGACCGGACACAGGTGAGGTCTTATATCAAGACCTACCTAGTGGCGATAAAAGCGGCAAAGTCTAACCACTTTTCCGCTCTTATCACATCTGCAGAGAACCGCCCAGCCACCTTGTTTAGGGTGACCCACTCCCTCCTCCGGGGGGGAGTGCGGGAAGATCCCTTGCAGGGTCGTGCTGAGGACTTTGTGCAATTCTTGCACGATAAAGTCGCTCGGATTCGGGATGGCTTGGACTCCGACTGGATGAGTCCACGGGAGGAGACGAGGGCAGGTCTTGAGAATGTTATCTGGGAGGAGTTTGATCCTGTGACTCCCGAGGATGTGGACAGGGTTCTGGGTAAGATTAGTGCCGCCACGTGTTTATTGGACCCGTGTCCCTCCTGGTTGGTGCTGGCTTCCCGGGAGGTTACACGAGGCTGGCTCCAGGGGATTATAGGTGCTTCTCTGAGTGAGGGTGCCTTTCCTGCCGCCTTGAAAGAGGCGGTAGTGAGGCCCCTCCTCAAGAAGCCTTCCCTGGACCCGGCTGAATTAGCCAACTATCGTCCAGTCTCCAACCTTCGTTTTGTGGCGAAGGTTGTTGAGAGCGTGGTGGCACGACAACTTCCCCGGCACCTGGATGAAGCTATCTATCTGGACCCATACCAGTCGGGCTTCAGGCAGGGGTATAGCACAGAAACGGCATTGGTCGCGTTGGTGGATGATCTCTGGAGGGCTCGGGACAGGGGTTGCTCCTCTGTCCTAGTCCTATTAGACCTCTCAGCGGCTTTTGATACCATCGACCATGGTATCATGCTGCAGCGGTTGAGGGGGTTAGGAATAGGGGGCACCGTTCTGTGGTGGTTCTCTTCCTTCCTCTCCGACCGCTCGCAGTTTGTGTTGGCAGGGGGGCAGAGGTCGACCTCGAGGCATCTCGCATGGGGAGTGCCGCAAGGGTCGGTCCTCTCGCCTCTCCTGTTCAACATTTATGTGAAGCCGCTGGGTGAGATCATCCGTGGTTTTGGGGTGAAGTGCCATCTGTACGCTGATGATACTCAGCTGTACATCTCCACCCCAGACCACCCCAACGATGCCCTTGATGTGATGTCCCGCTGCCTGGAGGCCGTGCGGGCCTGGATGGGGAGGAACAGGCTCAGACTCAACCCCTCCAAGACCGAGTGGCTGTGGCTTCTGGCGCCCCGATATAGTCAGCAGGTGCCATCGCTGACTATTGGGGGTGAATCCTTGCCCCCCACAGAAAGGGCTCGCAATCTGGGTGTCCTCCTGGACACACGGCTGTCTTTAGAAGAGCACATGACGGCCGTGGCCAGGGGGGCCTTTTATCAGGTTCGCCTGATTCGCCAGTTGCAGCCCTTTCTGGATCGGGATGCCTTGCGCACGGTCACTCACGCCCTTGTCACCTCCCGGTTGGACTATTGCAATGCTCTCTACATGGGGCTCCCCTTGAAGAGCACTCGGAGGCTCCAACTGGTCCAGAATGCGGCCGCGCGGGTGGTTATGGGTGCAACTCGTTGCGCCCACGTGACACCCCTCCTGCGCGAGCTGCACTGGCTCCCAGTGGTCTTCCGGGTGCGATTCAAGGTGTTGGTTACCACCTTTAAAGCGCTCCATGGCATAGGACCCGGGTACCTTCGAGACCAACTTCTGCCACCAGTAGCCTCCCACCGACCAGTCCGCTCCCACAGAGAGGGTCTCCTCAGGGTGCCATCAGCCAAGTTATGTCGGCTGGCGACACCCAGGGGGAGGGCCTTCTCTGTGGGAGCCCAGCCCTGTGGAATGAACTGCCCCCCGAAATACGTAGGATCTCCGACCTCCGGGTGTTCCGCTGCGCTCTGAAGACCCTGTTGTTCTGCCAGGCAGGGCTATTAACATAACGTTTTAAATTGGGGGTATTTTAAATTTCTGGGATTTTAATTGGAGCCTAATTATTTAATGATTTTAAATTTTAAATTGTTGTTTTGTTTCTGTGTTTTTAAATAGGCTGTACACCGTCCTGAGTCCTTCGGGAGAAGGGCGGTATAGAAATAACATCATTATTATTATTATTATTATTATTATTATTATTATTATTATTATTATTATTATTATCATAATTTTGCATGGTTGCTAAAATAATAGTCATAATTCAAGGACTACATTAAAAGACTCAGTTATATGACGTCCTGGGAAAATCTAATCATGAGAAATTAGCAAGAAGTAAATGGTATGAAGATGTTAGGGTTTCAGACTAGATTAAGAGATTGAAAAAACTGCATAAGGCAAAGGCAAGCCACATCTATACTACTGCGAAGAAATCGGCACATTTATTTCCGTGAAGTCATCACCAACCGAGTTCAGTTGAACTTTACTTTTAAAATCCATTCCTCCCAATATTTAAAACAAGCCAATTGAAATCAGTGATATATCACTTAATTTTTTTTAAAGCCTCAAGTGATGGAGTGCTCACAACTTCTGAAGGAAAGCTGTTCCACTGGTTTATTGTTCTCACTGCTAGGAAATTTCTCCTTAGTTCAAGGTTGTTTCTCTCCTTGATTCATTCCCATCCGTTGTTTCTTGTTTGCCTTCTGGTGCTTTGGAAAATAGGTTGACCCCTCATCTTTGTGATTAATTAGAAAACTAATGAAAAGCTTATGTGAATTTTAACAATATTTGGGGGGTTCTGGAAGGAACTTTTCAAAACACACAAAGAAAATATGTCTGTGGAATATATTTCTGTCCTGACTTGGAATCCAGGCAAAGGAGGCTATACCAATCCAGAATGCAGGAACCTATAAACAATGCCTTCCTTCACTTCTGAAGTTATGTAAAAATATGCAATAATGTTCAAAAGAAAAAAATAGGGTTATGAAATGAAAACATATTTTTCTTGTTATTTTTCTTAGGCCAAGGTATTTTAACCAAATGCAGCCATTCATTGGAGGCTTACATTCCCCTTTTCTTTAGACTTCCTTAGAACTGGTATCTTTGAATAGTTGTATCTACACCTTTTCTAATGATTCTGGGCTAGAAGGCTGTATTTTAATGTCATTTATACAAGCATGAAATGACTGCTGCATTCACATTGATGGTGTGATATTGGAATACCAAATGCTCACTGATAGCTTATCTAAAGTACAAAGATTGAGAAGCAAGTGATAATTGCTAATGAAACATAATAAACTGGATTGTTAATAAAAGACCTTATGGTTTCCTATTTTTGCTGCAAGCTGACTATCCTTCTGGAAAAAGTATCTTTGACATCATTTCAATGTAACTGAAGCAGAAATATGGATATACTCAAGATATGCTAAGAAGCTTCATCTATAAAAGTAGGACTCAAGCTTTAGTCTACAGATGCAAGAGAATTATGGGATTAGGACCCAAACTTCAGCAACTTCAGCTGGATCTAAACAGAGGACCTTAAAGATTGACCTTGTCAGACTTTTTGTAACCCTTCACCTACCTTCTGCTATGCCCAGGTAGATGTGGTGTCAATTGTGCAAACAGTGGGGAAACCCAGAGATAGTGAACAGAAGTAGGCAAGGTTTTGGTGTCCACAGATGTGTTTACTATTTTTAGAAGACTAACATCCCATGGCAAGCACTAATAGGTAGTCCTCAATTTAGGACCAGAATTTCCATTGCTAAAGCAAGTTGGTGGTTAAGTGAGTCATGCCTAATTTTGTGGGCTTTTTCTGGTTGTTAAGCAAATCATTGCAGTTGTTAAGTGAATTAGGCAACCGTTAAACAAATCTGGTTCTCCCCCATTGACTTTGCTTGTTGGTAATTGCAAATGGTGATTGTGTGACCCCCAAGACACTACAGCTATCATAAAGTCACTTCAAACCAATGAAACCAAACAAATGGAAACTGAACATTTAAGAGATATACACTGTTGGTTGATTGATTTTAATTTGTCTTAGTTGTTATAATTGTTCTTTATTCATCTGTTTTAATTTTTTCTTATTGTGGATACAACAACAGGGAATACACCTAGATATTATAAAGCCACTCAGAATCACTTCAAACTAATGGAACCAAACTAATGGAAACTGAACATTTAAGAGATATAAATTGTTGGTTGACTGATTTTAATTTGTCTTAGTTGTTGTAATTGTGCTTTATTCATCTCTTTTAATTTTTTCTTATTGTGAATTCACCACCAGGGAATGACCCTAGGTGGATTTATGTTTATGTGATTAAATATTTTTCATCTTCTGATACAAAAACACATTACTTCATTTGCTTCAAAACAAAGTCTTCAAAAATAATGTTATTGCTTTTAAAATAAGAGACAATGTTATCGTGTGAAAATGTCAGCTATTTTTTGCATAGTCACATTTATATAGTTCACTGCTTTCAACCAAACTTAATAAGTGTAGCACATTATATAAGGTGTTATGGAAGCACTGTCCTTATATCACTAACAAGATGCTGTTCTGATAATCCTTTTCAATAAAGGCATAATGAAGTTCAATACATTCTGAATATTATTTTTGGTTATATAAGTCATAGTTGAAGGTCTATTGACACTCTTGCTACAGCAGTTAAGACTCTTTCTCATTTAATAAACTTTCAAAACAAAGTTGCTTGCCACACAATGTTGGAGGGCCCTGTCCTCAGTGGAGCCTCTTTTCTCCAAAATCCACTGAATCCAATCTATATGATTGCTCGTATTCATAACACCTATGGTTTAGGCTAAGGTGATCAAACCGGTCAGTCCTAGAGGAGACCAACCCTGACTGCTCTTTAGAAGGCCAGATCCTGAAGATGAAACTCAAATACTTTGGCCACCTAATGAGAAGGAAGGACTCACTGGAGAAGAGCCTAATGCTGGGAACGATTGAGGCAAAAGAAGATGACAGCAGAGAATGAAGCGGCTGGATGGAGTCACTGAAGAAGTAGGCATGAGCTTAAATGGACTCCAGAGGATGGTGGAGAACAGGAAGGCCTGGAGGAATGTTGTCCATGGGGTCATGATGGGTCAGACATGACTTCACAACTAACAACAACAACATGGTTTAGGCTACAATGATATGTGTATTATAAATCTAGGACTGGGGTGTCAAACTCGATTTCATTGAAAGTTGCAGTACTTAATAGAAAACCTTGGAATCTTTTGTTATTCAAAAATACATATACATACATATATGTATGTATGTATATGTGTATGTGTCTATATCTATATTTATATCTATCATCTATATCTATCTATCTATCTAAACTGAATAGTAATCATTATTAGTTTTAGTTTTAGGGTTATTGGTTTTTTTTTTTTTTTTTGCAGGCAACTGTATATGTATTTAAATGTTAAATACATTTGAATGGCAGTTATTCATATATCATTAAGTTGCCTGCAAAAAACAGAAAGCCAATAATGATTGCTATTCAGTTAAATGAAAATATTCACCCTTTTCTGTTCCCTAGGTTAGTTCTTAGACCATCGCAAAAGGTAAATTGGAGTTGAAAGAAAATTGATTAATCATGGTGATTGACTCATTCATTTACAGCAGATTAACGCCTAGATTTTTAATCAGCTGTTAATTGCAGTAAAAGGGCATGAAATGCTTTTGGGCTCTCTTGGAAAAAGCAAACAGCACAATAACTTCAGGTAATCATTATTGTGAGCTGGTTTACAATATTTGTGGTGGAATAACAATTCCACACACCCAATGAGTAGGGAAAACCAATTGCAGCAATCCTTGGATCTGTCCTATAGAAGTAGGTATCAGCAGTGCAATGTTTATTTCTAAATGATTAAAAATGATTAGTACTTCTAAACACGTGCATAGAACAATGTGTTCATCTGTTATTGTTTTAATGTATGCTCATAAGGTTACATTTTGCCTTTTTAACACATAGAAAGGGATTTTGTTCACTCTATGATATTTTAAAGGGACGCAGGCTCAGTGACTGAGCTGAGCTTGTCGATCAAAAGGTCGGCAGTTCAGTGGTTCGAATCCCTAGTGCCACGTAACAGGGTGAGCTCCCATTATTTGTACCAGCCTCTGCCAACCTAGCAGTTCAAAAGCACATAAAAAAAATGCAAGTAGAAAAATAGGGACCACCTTTGGTGGGAAGGTAACAGTGTTCCATGTGCCTTTGGCGTTTAGTCATGCTAGCTACATGATCATGGAGACGTCTTCGGACAGCGCTGTCTCTTTGGTTTTGAAACGGAGATGAGCACTGCCTCCTAGAGTCAGGCACAATTAGCACATATGTGTGAGGGAAACCTTTACCTTATGATCTTTTAAAATGATGACTAGTCACTTATCTATGTTAGAATACCTTGACAAATGTACTAATTTTATTACCTTGATTTCCTTGCAGGTGAACTGTTTCTTATAAACATTGTCATGATGAAGGAGAAGAGCCTTTATTTGTCCCTTTTATTTTTTTGAAAGACTTGATAGAGTGACCTGTATACTGCAAACAAATGACAAAAGTAATAAAAATCCTTCTCATAATTGATTTCTACATCTTGATGGCAATTACTGAGAAAATGAATATTTATATTTATACACAGGTATGGTAGTCCTGGAGTTACAACCATAATTGAACCTGGCAGTCCTAAGTCATGATGATCATAAAATGAATCATGATATGAGTGGATCCAATTTTATGATCTTTTTCGCAGAGGTCATTAAGCGAATACTAAGCCTACTTTGCTATGGGGTAGCTTTTGCCTGAAACCAGAAGTAAAGATTGATTTCCAGCAAAACCTGTAAAAGGCAGTCATATGATTATCAATGTGGGCCAGTTGCCAAGCCCCCCAAATGCAGTCACATGACCATGGAAGCAGTGATGTAGGAACTTCAAAACTGGGTCAAAAGTAGATTTTGGGAGATCTGTAATACAGTAACTTCCAACAGTTGCTAAGTAACACTCAAGGACAACTTGTATAGAACTTTGGTAGTGAATACAGTAATAGGAAATATAATAAGAAATATATTATATTATAATATAATAAGAAATATTCAAGGCAAACATTCTTCTGGTATGAGAGGTCCCATCTCCCAGATCATAAGAATGTGAAAAAAGTCCATATAGATGCAAATGAACCTCTGTAGATAATATAGGGTTGGGCGTATCAATGCAGAATTTTGAGTGGTGTGGTGGCCTAGAGGTGAAGCTCTCACCTTACAATCAGGAGGCTGTGAGTTCAATCCTAGGTAGAGCCAGATATTGCTCTCTCTGGGCACAGTGAGAATATATCTGCTGAACAAAGCTCCGCATTGGCAACAGGAAGGACAACCAGCCAGTAAACACTCAGCTTCATTCAGTTGCCCAGACTCCACCCTGCAAGGGATTATGGGGTCATTAAAAGAAGATGATACCAATGCAGAATTATGATTATGATGTCATGATTTCTTTCATTGGTAATAATAAAACAACCGAGTTTAAGATTCGCTACTTATGTGTAGTTCCTTGTTTGTGTTTTGGAATTAAAGCACCACCAGTCTTTTTGTTAACTTTTCTACAACCTGGTTTAAGTTGAAGGAACCATTTCCTCTGATAAAGTGATACCTCCAGCCATGCAATATTTGCTGGTATGGTCCCAATTCAGTCACGATACCATCATTTTTCAATCCAGATGAAAGAATCCCCTGGCTTGATAATAGCATAAAGTAGTTAATGGGAAATAGGCGCCCAGCATAGTAGCAAAATTGAAGGTAGTGAACATGGATTTTTATTTTTATTTTTTTTGCTAATTCTATCGAAGATATTTGGCTCATTTCCAGACTAAATGAAAGAACTCCTGTGCAGTGAAAAGAAGTGTCAGGATGGCAGATAGACCTTTTGAACCATAAGCATAACAGAGCGAGATAAAAAGAAATAGTTTCCACAGACAACTTTCTGTTGTGGGCCTCCATCTTGCTTTCTCCGACAGATGGATTTGCTTAACATTCTTAGCTTTTTTTCTCCTCCACATGCCTTCAAATTTGCTGCCTTGTCTACATTCTGTCAAACAGGAGTTTATCTGTGGAAGGTACCAACCATGGAATAGAGCAAAATTAATATTACAGACAATTCTAGGATAGTGCTGTGGAGAGATGCAGAAGGATGAGAGTTCAAAGTATTTGGGAGCCTTATATTTCTTTTTTCTTCTTTGTTACATTCCCCTACAGGATATGGCCAAAATCTGTGCCTTAAACACACGGATTGTGCCTTGCATTCTAGCCCTTAATTAGTTTGGCTGCTAAACAAGAAACAGAAGCCTGCAGAAAGACCTAAGGAAGCTAACTATGATCTTCCCAATCAGGCCCACCCAACACGGAAACCTTCCAGCACACCCACCCATCCAAAAAGACAAAAATAAAGAAGCAGAGTCAGTTCTGTATTTCTCTGTGAGACATTGTGAAGTCAAAGCTCAATCAAATAGCCAAGATGGGCATGTGTAAAGATGTGTCTACTGTAGAACTGTACACCAGGTACAATGTTGCAAAATAATAATAATAATAATAATAATAATAATAATAATAATAATATGATGGAAGAATGGGGAGCAGAAGACTAGTAATGTGTTGTGTAGGAGGTGGGGTCAACTAAATAAATATTTTTAAAAAAGGCTATGTTTGATCCTCAGGGTGAAAACTGTCAACCAGACACATTAGTAAACCTTGGTGTTATCAAAGTCAGGCAACATCTAACATTCAAAGATAAAGAATAATGACCTTCTCTTCTCTGTCTCTCAGACACTTATATACACTCATGCACTTTTGAAAAATACAAAGTCCAATCTGATTTTTTTATTTGGGGGGGGGGATGCATTGGTTCCTAGCCTAGCAGAAATCAGAAATGAATAACAGCAGCATTCTTCTACCAGTAAAGTTGGATTGTCTCAAGAAAACAGTTCATCTGAATAATTTAACCCAATCTCACCACAAATAAAATGCAAATAGAAATGTTTTGCTCATGTGGCAATCAATATTCAACTTGCCCAAAGCAAAGGAAGAGTTGTGTTTTCCATTGGTGGGGAAAACACAAGTGCGCCTAAACAATTTAATTTATTATTCAACTGAGTAAGATGAAATTTGAAGGAATAATAAATAATTCTGAATGGATCACTACTTTCAGAGAAAAGAAGTGCAGGGATTAGATTACTTAAATTCTATTCTTGTTTTAGGTAGCGATGTAACTGTAATTTTGCTCATATGAATCAAATTGGGTGATTTTTGGCAAGCTTACTTTGGATGTCTTGTATGGAAGAATTTTATTAAGTTTCATTGAGGTGTGTTGATTGTAAAAAAATGAGATGAAAAAGAGGGTTTTCAAAATTGTAAAAAGAAGGATTAATTAATTATCCCCTCAGTTGTTTAGTGGGAAATGTTATTCATGTGGGTGCATGTATATGTTTGCTTTTGGACAAAGTTAAAAGCCATTTATATATATATAAAAAAAACAATTATTTAAACAAATATTCTGAGAAGATTCACTTTAGCTCCGTCATTGCTTTCCTATAACCATTTGTAGCAAGCTGTTAAGTTACTCTGGGGCATTTACCATCCTTTTTAATATAACCTTCTTTATGGTGGAAAAAGAATGAGCAGAATGTAGGATCATGGGATGACTATCTAATTCCCTGTGATTGTAATGTAGCTTTTATTCATTTACAGTCCTTTCCTCCCCTGTTTCCTCTGGCCCTTTCCAGAAAATGGAAACAATTGTGTGATTTCTTAAAAAATTGGTGCACTTTTATAATTCTTGGAACATTGAATGGTTCCTTTAAAAGAAAACCCCCAATTTGATTGGGATTGCTTCATTCAGAAGCCATGTTGCTTAATAAAGCTACAATTTGGTTCAAAACTGCATCTTTGGTTTCCAGATTTATCTAAATAGGATAATATTCCCATTTATATACATAACCAAATTCTGAAATCCTTGGTGTCCTCAAGGATTGGTTGTTTCTAAACATTTCATTATCCAACTATATATATATATATATATATATATATATATATATATATATATATATATATATATATATATATATATATATATATGCCCTGGCTAGAACAGTAATGCACATGTAGACCTACGAAAAAAGAACAAAATAAATATTTGACCGTTACAGGGAGGAGTCATAAAATGAGAGTGTGGCTAACTGATGAAGGCAAATAAGCCAGAAATAGATCTATTTTAGTCTCCCTTAAGTCTTACAACAGACAGCATAATGCTGCTTAAATGTCTGAAAAGCCTAGAAAATAGTGATTTGGGATGTCACTTAACTATGGCTATATAACCATCTTGATTTAAGTAGGAAAAACCCTGGCTAGAAGAGTAATGCACATATATATGTATATATATGTATGTGTTTGTATAGTTACATAAAACTATATGTATTAAACTATATGTATTTAACTGTATTAAAACTTACAGAAACAAAACTTACAGAAACATATATGTGTATGTTGCTCCTGGAAGCACGAAGCCGAGAACACCAGCCTGAAGATGACGAATGAGACTTCGTCGAAACGTCGCCAAGACACTTCCAATTTTACGTGGGAGAAGACCCGAATAACCAAAGACCTACATACAAACACCCGCGAAAACCTGAGAAAACAAATATATATATATATATATATATATATATATATATATATATATATATATATATATATATATATATATACATACATATACATGTGTGTGTGTGTGTGTGTGTGTATGTGTGTGTATGTCTTCTTAAGTTTTTTGCATGCATATATATATATATATATATATATATATATATATATATATATATATATATATGTAGGTCTTTGGTTATTCGGGTTTTCTCCCACGTAAAACCTCCAATTTTACGCGCGAGAAAACCCGAATAACCAAAGACGTACATACAAACACCCGCAAAATATATATGTATATATTTATATATATATATATATACCAGCAGATAATATTAATATCATTAAATGATATTACCAGCAGATAAAGGCAATGCAACAGTAGTAATGAACACAGTGGACTATGAAAAGAAACTGTCTGACTTACTTCAAGACGCCACATATAAACCCATAAACACAGACCCAACAACATATCTAGAAAAAACAACGAAGATAAAGATAAAATCAAGTACTATAAGTAAAGAAATCCAACAAAAAATTATTCCCAGAGAAAAATCTTCAAAATGCCCAAAACTGTATTGCCTCCCAAAAATACACAAAGATGGAATACCTCTCAGACCCATAGTAAGTTCCATAGGCTCACCTTTACAAAATCTAGCTAGATATTTAGCAAAACATCTTCAACCTTATGCAGAATCTGCTGCTTCATATGTACAGAACTCATACCATTTCATACAAATAATAAAAAAGCAACACATAAAAGAAAGTGACCTTCTTGTAAGCTTTGATGTTGTATCACTATTCACACAAATACCTGTCAAAGAAGCCCTGTCATCAATTAAAAACAAATATCAACTACCAAAACATATCACAAACTTAACAGAACATTGTTTATCCAACACATATTTCATACACAGAGGACAAAGATATAAACAAGTAGAAGGTGCACCAATGGGATCACCATTATCACCAGTCATCGCTAATCTTTTCATGGAAGAATTCGAATCCAATGCCTTAGAAAAAACTGTTAACAAACCAAAATTATGGCTCAGATACGTTGATGACACCTTTGTGATCTGGCCACATGGAAGAGACAAATTGGAAAACTTCTTAGTATATTTGAACAGCCTCCATCCCAAAATAAAGTTCACCATGGAGATAGAATCAGAAAACCAGTTACCTTTCCTCGATGTATTAATTTATAAAAAATCTGATGGCACCTTAGGACATACCATCTATCAAAAGAAGACACATACGAACCGCTATCTCAATGCCAAATCACACCACCATCCAGCACAAATAAACTCTGTTGCCAAAACATTAACCACAAGAACTAAACGTCTGGCTGATGAAGCACATTTACAAACAGAATTATATACGCTAACTAATGTACTGACATCAAATGGGTTCTGTAGAAATAAAGTCATCAATATGATCAAACATACAACACCAAGACATAATAAAAAACAACAAGAGGAACAAAACAATGGGAAAGCCATCTTGCCCTATATGAGGGGAACAACAGACAAAATTAGCAAAGTACTACATAAACACAACATCAAAACCGTATTTTGCACAGATAGAAAGATATCGTCCATTCTCAGAAACCCCAAAGACAAAATAGAATTAGAAGATCAAGGCATATACGAAATCCCATGTGCTTCCTGCCCATCAACATACATTGGACAGACCAACAGAAGAATGAGTGTGCGCATCGAGGAACACAAAAACTCAATACAAAAACAAGAACACACATCATCATTAGTTCAACATATAAATACAACAGGACACAACATTAATTTTAATAAAACAAAAACAGTTGCAAAAATAGAACATCTCAATGGCAGGATAATCAGAGAAGCAATAGAAATTGAAAAAAGACCATATTGCATGAATAAACGGGATGACACTTCACGTCTGCCTACTATTTGGAAACCTGCTCTCATAGATAGATGAATCTTAACACCATATATAAAACATAAACCAAACATTAATCAAAAAAATCCCAACCAAATCATATTCAAACCAGCCACAAAGATGAAGCCCTGCCACCTAGTGGAGAAAAACCGACCATACACCCGAAGCCAAGCCAATAAACACATACTGGGACTCCCAACCAATCAGAATGAAAAGGTGGAGCCATCCCAGAATACCAGCACCAGATTTGAAATACCAACGGCAGTTAGTACAAAATGACTGCTGACATAAGCCTGATGATGGCAGATGGGATTCTGTCGAAACGTCGCTTCTACCCTTTTAGGGATATATCCACAATTACACGGGAAGAAACCCGAAATATTAACTATACACACATACATACCCGTGAAAACTTACATAAACATATATATATATATATATATATATATATATATATATATATATATATATATATATATATATATATATATATACACACACACACATATACATATACATATACATATACATATACACAAATATATACATATATATATATAGGTTTTTAGGGATGTTTGTATGTAGGTCTATGTTATTCAGGTTTTCTCCCGCGTAAAATTGGAAGTGTCTTGGCGACGTTTCGACAAAGTCTCATTCGTCATCTTCAGGCTGGTGTTTCTGGGAGCACGAATCCGAAAACACCAGCCTGAAGATGACGAATGAGACTTCGTCGAAAGGTCGCCAAGACACTTCCAATTTTACATGGGAGAAAACCCAAATAACCAAAGACTTACATACAAACACCCACAAAAACCTCTCCCTCTCTCTCTCTCTCTCTCTCTCTCTCTCTCTCTCTCTCTCTCTCTCTATATATATATATATATATATATATATATATATATATATATATATATATCACTTACCTATCATTTTCTTATATTTAATAAAACTGAGGAGCAGTGGAGGGGAAGGGGGACAGAAAGGGAGAGGAGGAGGGGGTGGGGGAGGAGAAGGAGGAGGAGGAGCAGGAGCAGGATGTTAATGTGATTTGTATCTACCTCATAGGATCCAGATTACTGAATTAACCCAATTTTTAGCATTCATTTTATTTATCACTGGATTTATCAGCCATCATTCTCTCCTGTGGACAGCACTGGGGGACATCTCCATCACTCAATACAGGGGAATTATACTTACAGTCACAAGTCAGAATAACAGAGTTGGAAGGAACCTTGGCGGCCTTCTAGTCCAACGCTTCTGTCAAGCTATTTCAGACAAATGGCTGTTGAATTTCTTATTAAAAGCCTCCAGTAATGGAGCACCCACAACTTCTGAAGGCAAGCCATGAAACTGTTTATTGTTCTTGCTGTCTGAAAATTTCTCCATAGTTCTAGGTTGCTTCTCTCGTTGATTAGTTTCCATCCATTACTTCTTGTCCAGCCCTCAGGTGTCCTGCATCCTGGTGATTTGAAAAATAGCTTGAACCCCGCTTTCTTTGTGTCAGCTCTTGAAATATTGGAACACTACTAGCATGTGACCCCTAGCCTTCCTTTTCCCTAGACTAGACATACCCATTTCTAGACATACCCAACTCTACAACTGTTCTTCATGTTTTAGTCTCAATCATATTTGTTGCTCTTCTTGGTACTGTTTTCAGAATCTCCTGCCTATATCTTCTTTCCCCAAACCAGATACTTCCAGATGTGTCAAACTTTTGTCAATGACAGTACTGTTTGGAGCATACAGATTTCCATCTAGCACTGCATTTTCTGTTGCTGTTCTACAGAAGTTAAATTAGCTTCCTAAGCTATGAATTCTATAAGGATTCAGAATAGACCTCATCACTCCTTTTGTATAAATTTCTCCAATGTTGGAGAGTCCAACACCTATCAAGGAGATTTGTTTCATTATTCAACAGTTCATGCCATTTTATCATCTAATGTCCAGCTGAAATCTATTCTGTTGTACTTTAAACCTATTTCTTCTCCTCTTTTGGAACAATTATGTCCTAAATATTGCATGCCAGCTTCTCACAAGCTGCCAGCTCTTATGCCTCTGAAGGTTAAACTAATCTAACCAATGCTTCCAACTGTTTTTCAGAAGGTTTTCTTTCCAAACCTATATAATCTTAATTGTTCTCCTATGAACATAAGCCAGTTTGTCAACATCCTTCCTACAATGTGGTGCCCAGAATTAGACATAATATTCTAGGTATGTCTAATCAATGTAGAATAGAAAAGAACAAGGACTCGTCTATTTTAGCATCCTGCTTCTGTGGTGCAGCATATGTTAATATTTGCTTTTTTGAAGCTTCATCTTATCATTGACTCACATGTATTTTGATCTACCAGGACATCTAGATCCTTTTCATATATGGTGTTGCCCAATTTGGGTCACTTTATCTATTTTCATGTTTTGATCCCCCCCCCCCCTAAATGTATGGCTTCACATTTGTTGA
Organism: Arizona elegans; assembly: GCA_022577455.1. Classification (NCBI taxonomy): domain Eukaryota; kingdom Metazoa; phylum Chordata; class Lepidosauria; order Squamata; family Colubridae; genus Arizona; species Arizona elegans. Next base: position 12,707,290 of record JAKOOJ010000004.1, read on the forward strand.
ACTGTGGTTCTGCTGGTTTCTACCCATTGTTGCAGTCTGCAAGATCTTATTGAATCTTGATACTGCCTGTTAAAAGTTTACTACTTCCCATCCCATCTCTGTAAATTGAAAATCCAATAAATCACATTTTCTACTCCTTCATTTGAGTTATTTATAAATGGATTAGCACCACACAACCTAGAAAAAACCATAAGATATTGCACTCAAAGCTTTCCTCAAACTTGATGGGGAATTATAATGGATGTACAATTCTTGAGTTCTACCATAATCCTTAGGAAGCCTGATCACTCTGGGCCATATTTATGAGAAGCATGATTTAGCACATGTGAAAGAGAACTCATATTTTATAGGGGCATTCTCAGTCATGCCGCCTCTGAATATTATTATCTCAGTGAATCATTTCACATTACTTTATGAAAGAAACACACATTCCTACTGACAAATGTGTCCTTTTTGCTCCAATAATCTTGGTGAAGCAAATAGCAGTCTAATGCTGTTCTTGGGCCTCTAATGGCACTTTCCATTGATTTACAACTATTAAATGAAGAGCAGACTACTTCCACTGCATTCTACAAATTCTTCATCTGCACATCACCTGAACTAACCATGGGCTATTAGGGGAGAACAATTACTCCATTAAAAATTCTGTAATGAGGCTTTGATATGGTAGCATGCAATGGTTCCACAGGATGTACAGTAGTCTCTTGGGTCACTGATTTGTTAACTACATTTTCTTTTTTGTGTGTACATGCCAGAACATTAATCAGCTTTAATGGCTCCAATGGAAGCATAATAATTAATTGCAGCTCCATTAATAATTCCCTGATTATGTATTTACCTGACCTGGGCTGTAGCACATATTTTAGAAATTCTTTAATTAGATTTTCTATTAATAGTAGCTCCACGGGTGATTACAAATGGACAGTTTGGAGGTATAGCAAAATATTTAAAATAGAAACATTTGAACAGTATATAGTGAAATATAGGATGCTCAGCATGAAAATTGAGCTTTGTTGATTGGTTTAAGACAATATTCAAAGTTTAGATAAGAACATTTGAAGTAATGGAACCAGTGTCATATATTGACTAGGGAGACCCAGCAATCCTTCAGAGATATCATCACTATTCCACAGTATAATAGATAGTAGGCCTCCCGCCACCAGCCCTACTGATTTGTGTCAGCCGGATAGATCCGGCTGGATTTCACCATTGATAGATGGTAGCTTATATGGAAAAGTTATAAGATTAACTTCCCAACGAATATGTCCCACTAAATAACAATATTGCTTTTCCCTCTTTTATGCTTCCAACATCCATTTGTTCACACCTTCCCTATTTGGAAGAAAAGGATATGGGTATGAGAAAATGGAAGTGCAGTGAAGAATGAGCATCAAAGCCAGGCTAAACTTCAAGTAGATCAATCTAATTGCTGTCATTTTCAAAAACAGACATGCCCAAATATGACTAATTTGAAACCACTTATTTTAAAGCAAGCCCTTCACTACAGACAAGATTTCCCAAGCTCCTATTTTCAGAGCATATGTAAAATTTAAGCATGCCCTTTACTTATTTATGTATTTATTTATTATACATACATACATACATACATACATACATACATACATACATACTGTATTTTTCAGAATATAAAATGCTCTGGATTATAAAATGCACCTATCTTTTTTGGTGAGGAAAACAAGAAAAAGAAATCTGCCTCTGCCTCTGCCTCCCAGCACTTTTGCCTTGTTGCAGCAAACAGCCTGCTTTGCTTTCAGTTTCGTTTTCAGCATAGCTTGATTAGCACAAGAAAAAAAAAATCTGCTCCCAGCAATTTACCTCCTTGCAGCTAGCAGCAGAGGCCCGTTGAGAGAAAAAGAATTATTCCTGTAAAGAATATAGCCTGAGTAACTCCATATTTATCCTTTATATAACCTGAGTTAATCCTCTCTGACATTAAGCTGAGTAAGATATGGGAAACGTATATGACGCCTGTTTGAGGAAAGAGATGATTTGGTACATTCTAAGTTAGGTCAGGCTGACCCAAGCTCCATTGAAAAGGAGGAAGAGACTAATTATCCAATTAAAAGAACAATAATGAACAAAACAGCTGAGAGCAAGAGCCTTGATAGTACAGTGGTTTAGTGCACCCTGTCATTAACACAGCTGCCTGCAATTTCTGCTGGTTTGAATCTCTCCAAGGCTCAAGGTCGACTCAGCCTTCCATCCTTTCTAAGGTAGGTGAAATGAGGACCCAGTTTGTGGGGGCAATAAGCTGACTTTGTATAAAATATACAAAAGAATGAAGGCTATTGCTTAACGCATTGTAAGCCGCCCTGAGTCTCCGGAGAAGGGCGGCATATAAATCAAATAAAAAAAAAAGAGCAAAAAAAGCTGAGAGCCGAGAGGCCGATCCAACGACAGTCAACTTGTGTTAATTAGGCTGTGCTGAAGCTGAAACGAGCTGTTTCTTCTTGCTGCTTGCTGCAAGGAGGTAAACTGCTGGGAGGCAGAGGCCAAAGAGTGGGGGCCAGTGGGTGTGCGGGACTATATTCGGTGTAAATTTTCACCCTCTTTTAGGTGCATCTTATACTCAGAAAAAGGTGCGTCTTATACTCAGAAAAATACGGTACATACAATTTACCATCATCATTTACTTACCATCCAAGGCTTATGGGTTACCTGAGTTCTGCTACCCCAACTCATCCCAAATTTGTAGTCTGTATCCTCTGAACTAGCTTGCTTTTTTGAGATGTGGAGAGAATTCTGAGCCCACTCTTGTCCATCAGTTGAATTGCACAAGGGAGGGGAAAGGTGCTATACCATCTTTTGCTCCAGGCTTTAACATGACTGATGTTGTGTTATTAGTAGTAAAATATGAAAAAAAAGAAAGAGAGAGAGAGAGAGAAAGGGAGGTAGGTTAAGAGCCTTGGTGGCGCAGCAGACTAAAGTGCTGTTAAGTAGCACCAGCTGCCTGCAATTACTGCAAGTTCAAATCTCACCAGGCTCAAGGTTGACTCAGCCTTCCATCCTTTCCAGGTAGGTAAAATGAGGACCCGGATTGTGGGGGCAATAATAATAATAATAATAATAATTATTATTATTATTATTATTATTATTATTATTATTATTATTATTACTATTATTATTATTATTATATTTCTATACTGCCCTTCTCCCGAAGGACTCAGGGCAGTGTACAGCCAATTTAAAAACACAGGACACAACAATGATTAAAAATTAAAATAATTAAATAAATTTGGCCGATTTAAAACCCCAAAAATTAAAATACCCCAATTTAAAATTATTATATTGATAGCCCTGCCTGGCGGAACAACAGGGTCTTCAGTGTCTTCAGGGTCTTCAATAAGCTGACTTTGTATAAAAAAGAACACCGCTTGGGGGGGCCAAAAGCCCTTCTAAGCAGGTATATACATAGGTATGAAGGCTATTGCTTAACGCATTGTAAGCCACCCTGAGTCTCCAGAAAAGGGCAGCATATAAATCGAACCAATAAAGGAAGGAAGGAAGGAAGGAAGGAAGGAAGGAAGGAAGGAAGGAAGGAAGGAAGGAAGGAAGGAAGGAAGGAGGGAGGGAGGGAAGGAAGGAGGGAAGGAAGGAAGGAAGGAAGGAAGGAAGAAAGAAAGGAAGGAAGAAAAAATAATCTGCAATCTGGTGATCACATAAACAAACAAAGAAACAAACCCAAAAATAAGAATGTAGGAAGATTTATTCGAGACTTTTATGATGTATTTAACTCTGTGGTCAGAAGAGGCTGATTGGTAAAGGTTCTATTGAAGAACTGATCCATTTCAGGGATATTCAGGGAATATTCTTGGCACTAATTGACCTGAATAATACTACGTAGTCAGGTTGAAACTTTGTTATGCAAATACTCTTGCTGATCCTTTGTTTTATATTTGCAGATGACTGCATAAATGTACAGGAATGCAACTTGAAAAAGAAACTGATTTATCACCATTAATCCAAAGTTTTGATGAAGAAAGCCTGAAGGAACTTAACTGAAACAGGTCTTTTCTGGATGCTTGGTACTAATGTAGTGTATTCTCCAAGGCCTTTTCAATGTTGTCATTCAAAAAGAATCATCCAAATCAGCCCGTCTGGGGGAAAAAAATCCTTAATTCAATTGGTGTAAAGCAATATCCTTAATTGATTGTCTTCATCCTCATTTTACAATAGCCAAATCAGGTCTAGATTGGATTAGGTACTAATGGTGTTTTCACCCATTAAAATTGTCACTTTGGAAAGCAGGTGGATAATGGTGTTTGTCTTTTGCCTCTGGGAATTATTAAATGAATGAGTACACTTATAAAAGATTCTTTCTTTGCAGATATAAATTGATTTCCAGTATTTCAGAGAGAATAGGAGGAAAACACGAATTACAAACCAAGACATATTTAAGGGCTGTCATGAATTTTATATGAAGCACAGAATTGTCCTACTAAAACTGGTAGGCTAGATCACTACATTACAAGGACAATCCCATTTTCATTTTGTAGTGATCACAACTGCCACCTCTCCTTTCATATGATAAATCTTGTGTAACAATTAAAGAATAATTTAAAATGATCTCCATGGTGCTAAGGAATACTTGTATTGTTACTTAAATAAACATGGAATGAAGTATTTTTGTTTAATTTTATATCCTTACCATCTCACTATCAAGAGACTGTGGAAAGCTTACAAACCAGAGGTGGGTTTCAGCAGGTTCTGACCAGTTCTGGAGAACTGGTAGCAGAAATTTTGAGTAGTTCGGAGAACCAGTAGTAAAAATTCTGACTGGCCCCACCCCCATCTATTCTCTGCCTCCCAAGTCCAAACTGATCAGAAGGAATTGGGGATTTTGCAGTAACCTTCCCCTGGAGTGGGGTGGGAATGGAGATTTTACAGTATCCTGCATAACAGGACAGCCCTGTATAATTGAACTAGCATTTAGCATATCAATAGCACTTAGACTTATATACCACTTTACAGTGCTTTACAGCCCTCTCTAAGGGGTTTACAGAATCCCCCAACAATTTGGGTCCTCATTTTACCCACCTCGGAAGGATGGAAGACTAAGTCAACCATGAGCCTGGTGGGATTTGAACTTCCATACTTCAGGCAGCCAGCAGTCAGCAGAAGTAGCCTGCAGTACTACATTCTAACCACTGTGGAGGAATTACTAGCTATTTTCAAACAATCTTAAAATGCAAGTTTATCATGTGAATTAAGATAAAAATAATTATATATCTAAACATTCTTGCAACTTGTAATATAGGAAATGCATTGTACTCATTTTGTAATCTATGGGGATTCCTCTGAATATATTGCTAAAGTTTGGGTATCCAATATTTTCTGGTAGAAAAAGCAAATTTGTAGTATAAGACTTAATATAAGGTTAATGAGCCTATTAAACAAATCAATCAATCAATCAATTAATCAATCAGAATAGAGTTGGAAGGGACTTTCAAGTCCTTCTAATCCAGCCCCTTGCTCAAACAGGAGATCCTATACTATTTCAGACAAGTGACTATCAAGTCTCTTCTTAAAAACCTCCTGTGATGGAGTAGCCACAACTTCTGAAATCAAGCTGTTCCATTGGTTAATTGTTCTCACTGTTAGGAAGTTTCTCCTTAAATCCAGGTTGCTTTTCTCTGTGATTAGTTTCCATCCATTGTTTCTTGTCTTGCCTTCTTGTGCTTTGGAAAATAAATTGATCCTTTTTGTGGCAACCTCTCGAATACTGGAATACTGCTAAGAATAGCTAGGAATTTCAAAGAACATTAGGTATGTTTCATATGATCTTAAACTAGCTGAATAAAAAGATTGCTTTCACGTTTAGTGAACACTCAGATGAAGCTTTTAAATAGTCAATTAACAATATTATGCTGGAAATAAAAAAATGGGTGAGAGGATAGCTTTACTATGTACGATGGTGGTAAAAGCATCAGTATGTTTATGTTATTTGTATCACTATGAATTATACATCCCAACTTGAAATTTATCACTATAGATGAAATCATGGTTTTATCAAACAGAAAAGCAAACAAAGATCACTCTTCAATAATTCTGAATTATTGACACTTGTTTTTTTGTTTTTTGTTTTTTTCATTTTATAGTAAATCAATGTAATGGAGAGACTGATCAATATTACCTTTGTGTGTCAAGGCTTGGAATCTTTAAAAATTAAGCTAAATTGTGTTTTATGTAATATAATTTAGTTGTTTATTTTTGGCTATGTTTTAAAGGTTTGAACTCACATCTCCATCTTCTTTTTTTTCTTATTACTTATTTCCCCTTTTGTCAGATATTAAACTATTAAAAAATAGAATCCAGTTTCAGAAATAAACTGTTTAAGGAAGGCCCTAGATCCTCTCTTTGCATTTAAGCAGAATATCTGCCTTAAAAGCAGACAGCTGAGATAGATGAACCTGTAGTTTCTTTCACTACTGTTGTCTATGTTTGTCTGTTTTCTGAGATTTTCAGACCTGATATTGCACAAAAACCCATGATGAAATGAAAATTCATAACTCACTGTCTGGGCATTGCAAAATCAGTTGACTTAAAATTAAAACTGTATCTGCAACCAGAGGAGGCCATGTATATGCCTTCACTCACAATTGATGGGCGAATTTAACTGGACAAGTTTGCTGGACAACATGAAAAATTATTTCATATCCTCAGTTCTGATGATTAATACACTTTTGATTCTTCACAATAAATCACCAGTTTTATCAGAAAGGCACCAGCAGCTTTGGTTAAGATCTAATGCAGCATCAATAAAATATTTTATTGATGTAGGAGGGGAAAAAAAGCAAAGAAAGGTATGAATTGTTAAGATGTGCCATAAACCTCTCAGTGAATTGAATGAGACCATCAGTGGTGCTGATATTTTAAACAAAGCACCAAAATAAATGAGTAAACTGGGAAGAAATTGCTAAAGGGGCTATGTTCAAAATCCAACATAATAGATTGATCTAAGCTGAATCTCGTTCTAAAGGTAGCTACAATTTTTTTTTATTTCCAACTAAGTTCTATTTCCAGCACTTTCTATAGCTGTAAAACAGGATGTTGCAATGGAGTATGCAAGATATACCTAGAGATAGAAAGCATCCTTAAAATTTGCCCAGTTTAACTATCTGATTAAGGAAATGTTATTTGGAAGGACAAATACTGAAGCTGACATATAAATACCTTGGTCACTAAATAAGAACAGAGGAGTCATTGGAAAAGACCTTGATATTGGGAAAGATTGAAGACAAAAGGGAAAGATGGCAGAAGATGAGATGGTTACATAGTGTCATCAGCATGGTAGGTATGAGTTTGGGCAGGCTCGACAGATCGTGAAGTACAAAAGGATGTGGTGTGGGGTTGCAGAGACTTAGGACATGATTTAGCAATTGAATAACAATAACAGCAACAATTATCCATACATCTATCTGGGCACATATTCTATAATGCTTTCAAATGAACATAAACAAGTTAAGAATATCATGGACAAATTTTACACAATGTTGCAAAAAAGTCATTGCCCAATAATCTCAGATTGGGAATTTCAACTTGGAGAATGCACAGCAATGAGGAAACAAACAGTATTCATACAAGAGACAAGTAGTCCTAAGGTTGGTGTTGCAACTCTTGGAAGCTACAACAGCGCTTCATAAAAAGAGATGTTTAACCAGCCCTTTTATTTACAACTGTCACAGCATTCCCCTGGTCAAGTGATCAAAATTCATGTTCTGGACAACCGGCCTATACCTACGATGGTTGCAATGTCCCAAAGTCATGTGATCATCATTTCTGATCCTTCCAACCAGTTTCTTACAAGCAAAGTCAATGGGAGAAGTCAGATTCGCTTAACAAATGCATGATTTATCTAACAATTGCCTAGTGTTTCACTTAACAGTATTGGAGAAAATGTAAAACTGGGAATGACTCACTTAACAACTGCCTTACTTAGCAAAACAAATTCTGCTCCCAAGTGTGGTTTTAAGTCAGGGACCACCTACAGAAGTTTATCTAAATTCAAGCAAGAATGGCTGCTTGAATTTATACAGTATTATGTAGTAAGACAAATTCAACTATTTAGAGCATAGTTTCTAAAGTTTACACCAATAGATACTGCAGATTTATTCGAGAACAAAGAGGTGGGAAATCAAAACTCAAATATATATCTATTGATTTTATATATGTTTTTCTCTTTGTTTTTTAATTTCTTTTATTTTTAATGTTGATAAACAATAACATAATAAAGTCTTAGTTACTAAGCTCAAAAATCAATTGTTTTGCCATTTTTAGTATTATGAAAACAATTCAATGTTCTTTGCTTGATATTTTTTATTAATGTTTTATTGAGCATCAATTAAATACAATAAAAAACCACACATGGGAAAAACCTACATATTGGCTATAGACAAACAATTACTATCTCTACCATTATCTTTTTGCGAAAAATACTTTGCCCATATATAGGATTTTTTGTATTTTGTATGTTTTTGTATGTATGCAGGTAAGAGTGTCCATATCTAATAAAAAAAGGATTATCCCAAATTACAAAATTTGAACTAGACATCATTTTATGATACTCAGTTGTGATTGCAATTATGTAACTGAAGTTTAAAGTTCAGTTACATAATATAAAAGTTCAGTTATATAATACTCCCCTCCCCCCCCCCAAAAAAATCAGAATTACTGTCAAACTTCTACATTGTTAACTTCAGCTAAGGCCATACGTTCTATAAAGAATCTAGGATCTCTTCAAAAATGAAAAAATATTTTTTACTTTTTTACTGCAAGCATACTTGCAAGCTTTAATAAAAAAATTGTGTTTGGATTATAATGAATAATGTAATAAAGGAAAAATAATATGAAAATATAGCAAGGAGCTATAACACTGACTGTGTTTCAATACCTTTATGAATTTCATTTGTTCTGATTCTGTCCATTTTCTACAATGTGATCTTATCCTCTCAAAATACCAAGTTTGATTCTCATCTTGAAATTGGTTGCACAACCCTGGCATCAATAATAATAATAATAATAATAATAATAATAATAATAATAATAATAATAACAACAACAACAACAACAACAACAACAACAACAGGCACTTGGTCCACAACACACCTGACATAACAATAGTTGAAAAGAAAAAAGTATGGTTCATTGACATTGCAATACCAGGTGATGCACGTATTGAAGATAAGCAGCAAGAAAAAATCACAAAGTACTGGGATTTGCAAATTGAAGTTGAGTGACTGTGGAAAAAGAAATCGTGTGTTGTCCCGATTGTAATTGGAGCCCTTGGAGCAATACCCAAAGGGCTACCCAGCTATTTAGAAATTCTAAATTTGCCGGACTTGAACATTTTGACTCTACAAAAAACCCACCTTACTCAGAACAGCTTACATCCTCCGATGATACCTTAACACTTCCTAAGTCCTTGGTTAGGACTCAAGCTGCTGAGCTATTAACCAGCCTCAAAGGCTGTGAATCTCACTAAAGATTAACCAACAACAACAACAACAACAATAATAATAATAATTGTTTAAAGATTTCCCCTGTCCATTTGTGACTGACTCAAGGAACTGGTGCAATGGTGGGATTCAAATTTTTTACTACCGGTTCTGTGGGTGTGGCTTGGTGAGCGTGGCAGGAGAAGGATACTGTAAAATCTCAATTCTCACCCCACTCTAGGGGAAGATTATTGCAAAATCCCCATTTCCTCCCAATCAACTGGGACTCGGAAGGCAGAGAATAGATGGGGGTGGGGTCAGTCAGAGGTGATATTTACTGGTTCTCCGAACTATTCAAAATTTTTGCTACCGGTTCTCCAGAATTGGTCAGAACCTGCTGAATACCACCTCTGGACCAGTGCTCTGATTGTCAATGATGTCTAAAGACACTTCTGTGGTCATATGGCCAGCATGAAATTACACAATGCAGTAACCTTCTCACTGAAGTGGTTCCTATTTAGCTATTCTCATTTGCTTGCTTTCAAACTGCTAGTTGAGCATGAGTGGGGCAAGAATTGTAGCTCATCCTATTATGCGTGGTGCACAGGTCTCAAACCCAGGCTGTCAGGATGACAAGTTTAAAAAGCACCAAGCCATTGTGCCAATTTCTTGGCTATTTAAAATAAATGACAAGAAAGACCAGGTGTAAACTTTAGACTTTAAACTTTGAAAACAAATGACCAGCTATTTGGAACATGGCTGCATGAATGCAAATCTATTCTTTAAAACATAACCTTCTGCAATCTGATTTTTCTTTTTAAGCCAGTAGCCAGCACTTAAAAGTTTACACTGTTTTGATGTAAGACATTGAAATGTTATTAGTTTTATTAGATTCTGTAAGACATTGAGATGATCACAATTTTAAATGTTTATTAGTTTTATAATACCAGTATAAAGCATTATAACTCCCTACAATTTATAAACTAGTTTTCACAATAGAACCTGATATCCATAATTGTCAGTTGACTGGCAAATAAGTTTCACTCCAGTCAACTCTCCATGATTAATTACCATATTGAAAAGGATATCCTGTATGAATGACATGTAAAATACAGTTATGGAGATCATTTATTTAGTGAACATCCCATACTAGTCTAATCATGTCCTTACCTGATTCTTCTCCTTTTTTCAGTGCTATAGGGAATTCCCTATAATATGTCACTGAAGTTACCTAAGTAGTGGGTAGGAATGAGGGGCCTCTGGGATAACATGTGTTAGAAAATAGCGGGAGGGGGGAGGGAGGGAGGGAGGGAGGGAGGGAGGGAGGAAGGAAGGAAGGAAGGAAGGAAGGAAGGAAGTAGAAAGAGAGGGAGAGAGGGAAAGAGGAATGGAAAGAATAGAGGGAGGGAGGGAGGGAGGGAGGGAGGGAGGAAGGAAGGAAGGAAGGAAGGAAGGAAGGAAGGAAGGAAGGAAGGAAAACTATTTCATCCCAGTTGTATAACTGACAGGCCGGACTCGGCTCGTAATCAACAGCACTTTATTCAGTAATAAGGCAATTACCTCAGAATCAACATCCCGCCCTTGACAGCTCCTTATATAGCAGAGCTGTCAACGAAACAACCAATTAGAACAACAGCATTCTAACAGCCAATCAGAACTCTTCAACTTCCTGGATATGCAACATTCCTTCCCACCAAGCTTGAGCATGCGCTGGCATCAATCGCATGCATAATCACTCAAATATGCCGGCCGTCGGCGAATCCCTCCGGATCGCCTGGGTGACACTCCTTCCACCAGATTTGGTGGTGGTTTTGACTGCTCCCTCTGTGCCTGAGTGTCCTTGGAATGTCTCCTATTCCTACCCCCAACTTCCCTGGACTCTCCGCTACTAGTCAGTGCAGGTAAGCCCCCTGATTCACTACGTGTTGGGGATGGTGCTCTGAAAGTATCCTGAGTATCGGCCCCCGCAACTGTGCTGTCTTTCCGGATCCTTTGGTTGTCCACACCGCTCCGGTAGTCTGATAGCAGTTTCCGTGCCCTCAACTGGTCTATATGCCACTTCCACGTCCTCCCCTCCTCTACCTCTATATAGTAGGAATGTGGCCCCGCTATCCCGACTACTGTCCCAGCCACCCATAAAGGCAGGCCTCCATATTTTCTGGCATATACTAAGTCTCCTATGAGGAACGGTTTAAACCTCCTGCAAGAATCTAAAGGACAGCCATGTCCATATGTGGGGTGTAACCTATCCAGGGTCGTGCGGAGCTTACGGCCCATTAAAAGCTCGGTGGGGCTCTTATTCATTAATTGGCAAGGCGTAGTATGCTGTGCCATTAGGAACTCCTCCACCCGGTCATCCCAAGAGCCCTGACCTATCTTCTTTAGGGCCTCCTTCGCCGACCTTACGGCGTGTTCCGCACATCCGTTACTAGACGGATGGAATGGTGGTATCAGACAGTGACGGATACCCCGGTGTGCCAGGAACCCCTCGAACTCAGCAGCTGTAAATTAGGGCCCGTTATTGGATACAATCACATCCAGCAACCCATGTGTGACGAACATATGGCGTAACGCCTTAATGATGACCTCTGCAGTAATGGAGCGCATAGGGACAACCTCAACCCACTTGGAGAATGTGTCTGCCACCACCAAGAATGATTGGCCCTGTAATGGGCCAGCGAGATCAATGTGCAAGCGAGACCACGGCCCACCTGGCTTCTCTCATTCCCCAGGATATTCTTTAGCTGGCATAGGCATTTCCTCCTGACACTGTGGGCAGTTATCGACCCACATTGTGATATCCCAATCTAGGAGCGGCCACCACATATAGCACCGGCCCAACGCTTTCATACGCACCACCCCCGGGTGTCCCCTATGCAATTGGCGTAGCAATGAGTTTCTGAGGGGTGGTGGAATCACCACCCGGTTTCTCCATAGCAAACAGCCGGCCTGGGTGGACAGTTCGAGTCTCCTCGTAGCGTAGGGCTGGAATTCCGGTGTGAAAGGTCCTTGCGGCCACCCCCTGTCCATCCACTCGAGCACCTGGGACAATATGTAGTCTTTCGCGGAGAAACGGGCAACTTCCGCCGCGGTGACCAACAGTGGCGAATCCTCAATTAGAAACACAGTGGAAACAGGAACGGGATCAGAAAGAAGGTCCAGGACAGGGCAACGGCTCAATGCATCTGTGTGGGCGATGTCCTTTCCCGGGCGATGAACCAACGAGTATGAGTACGATGCCAAGAATACAGAGTAGCGAGTCATGCGGGAGGATAAAATCAGAGGTGCTTGCCGGTCACCCGCAAAAATGCCCAATAGGGGCTTATGATCAGTGTACAATACAAAAGATCAGCCTTACAGGTAGTGGTGAAAACGTTTAACCCCAGCCACCAACGCGAGGGCCTCCTTATCCAGCTGAGAATAATTCCGCTCAGCTGGGGCCAGTGTTTTAGAGAAATATGCAATGGGCAGTTCCCGGCCTGAAGGCAATTCGTGGCTTAACACCACCCCCACCCCATACTGGGATGCGTCTCAAGCTAATGGGAGGTGGGCAGAGAACTGTGTGAGTACTGCGTTAAATACCAGGAGGCGCTTCACAGCGCGGAACGCAGCTGCTTCCTTAGCACCTCATTTCCAACTTGCCTTTCGGTCTAACAGGTGGTGGAGTGGCTCTGCGATTGTCGCTTTATGTGGAATAAATACAGCGTAAAAATTTAACAGGCCAAGGAAGGATTGTAACTCAGCTTTGCAACTAGGGGTTGGAGCATCCGTAATAGCTGCTGTCTTAGCCCCCGTTGGGTGAATCCCAGAACTATCTACTAGGAATCCCAAGAATTCCACCTGCCGCATCGCCACCTTACATTTGGATTTGTTGACTTTAAGACCGGCATCGCTGAATTTCTGGAGAACCTGTCGCAATCTATCCATTAGTTGAGGCATGCTAGTTGCCGTAACTACACGTCGTCAAAATACGGGATGACCCCGGGGATTCCCTGCAGCATCCCTTCCATCATGCTCTGGAAAATCCCCGGGGCAACACTAACCCCAAACTGCAACCGGCGACACCAGAACGCCCCCCGGTGGGTCACAATAGTCTGTGCTTCAGCAGTCTGGTCATCAACTTGTAACTGTTGGTATGCCTGGGCCAGGTCAAGCTTGGCAAAGACTGACCCCTGGCCCAGGGAGTGCAACAGATGCTGCACCACAGGTACTGGATAAGCATGACCCTGGAGAGCCTTATTCAAGGTCGCCCGGTAGTCTGCACAGATGCGGACTGAGCCGTCCTGTTTAATAGGTGTTACAATAGGTGTCTCCCAACTGGCAAATTCCACAGGCTCCAATACCCCTTGTGCAATCAGTTTATCCAATTCTGCATCCACCCTCTCCCGCAGTGCAAAAGGAACCCATCGAGGTTTCAAACGGCAGGGGGGAATGCGTGGATCCAGGCTAAACGAGACAGGGGTGCCCTTATAGCAGCCTAACTTGCCATCGAAAACTGTAGGGAATTCCTGCACAAGCGTATCCAAATCTGATGGACGTATAGCATTCACCCCTTGGATCTGGAGCCCCAATGCCTGGAACCAATTTAAACCTAGTAAACTCGGCAATGGGGCCTCTACTACGACCAATGGTAGCCGACCAGCAAAATCTTTAAATTGAACCCGGAATTGTACACACCCCACTACGGATATTTAGTTTCCCTGATAGTCTCTTAATTTCAGGTGGGTTCAGGCAGCGTTTAGCAATATGAGGCACCAACGGCTTAATTGTGCTCCAAGACACGATAGAATTGGCCGATCCCGAGTCCACTTCCATAAGGCATGGAGAGCCTTCAATATTGACAGATAAGTTAATTTTAGGGCAAGTAGCCACCCCTAGATGCACCCAGTTAACACCACCAGGCTCACGGCCCCATCCTGTGGTGTCATTTTGTTGTGCCCCCCGTCTGCCAGGGCCCCGTCTATCCCCCTTGGAGGGTTTTGGCAGCTCTGCCGGTTTTAGTGACCTGCACACCCGCGCAATGTGGCCCAGATGTCCACACCGGTGGCAGGTTGCTTCTTTGAAACGGCACACGGATCTGAGGTGACGACCCCCGCAGCTCTGGCAGTCCCCTTGCACTTGTTTCACAGTACACTGCGCTTCCGCGATGCGATCCACCTCGCTGTCCGGCCCGGGAAAGTTGTCGTCACTGGATTCAGCCTTGTTAAAATGCACTGGTTCACTTTTGTTTGCGGGTTGACAGTGACCCCTGGGCAAATCCGCCAATGAGAGAGAGGCTAGTTCAGCGGCACAGGCTTCATCCAGAGCTTCCTGGAAAGACAGCTCTGGTTTGGCAATTAAGCGTCTTTTAAGGTTCTCATCTCTCACGCCACTAACCAATCGATCTAACAGGTAATCGTCTAAATCCACAAATTGACAATGCCTAGCCGCTTTACGCAGGGCTGCCACATACTGGCTAATGGACTCCCCCTCAGCTTGGTCCCGATGATAAAAATGTTGACGGCAGGCAATTCTGGAGGGGGCGGGAGCATAATGTTTTTTTAACTTGGCCATGAAATCCTCCCAGGTCCCCGCATGCACAGACTGTGGAGCCATTAGAGTCATTGCAGTCTCAAACATTTCAGGCCCACAGAAGCTTAGAAAGTATGCCCGTTTTCTTTCACTAGACAATTCCCGGTAGTCATTGGCAATCAAGAAGCAATCAAATCGGGCTACAAACGCCTCCCAAGACTCTGTCGCTGGATTGAAAGGAGCGA